>CM042147.1:52612159-52644659 GCA_023376005.1 Doryteuthis pealeii | reverse complement strand
GCATTAAAGAATAGTGCTGTGTTTGGCAGGGTTTAGAATATGCTGACTGTATCACGTGCAAGACCACCCAAAAATGGGGGGGGGTCCTGTGTATGAAAATAAAGTGAAACTCTTTTGCCTTTCACAATTCCATTTCACTTCACATTACTATGTAGCATAACTGATTCTTGCTCAAGAGAACTAAGGGATCAAGCACAGATACTACAACCTGATCATAAATAGAAAAGTAGCATCTCTACATACAATCAAGCAGAATAATAATATAGATGATAGAATTTACTTGAACTAAAAGTTCAAATAAATTCTATCATCTATCATTAATTGATGGTGGGATTAAAATGTGCTTATGACAAACTGAATATTTTTTCAATCAATCAATCAATGATGTCCATCGTATCCGATGATGACACCATGTGAATCATTTTCTTCCAATTTAATCAGTCTCTGGTTGCATCTTGCCAACTGCTTATGGGGATGTTCAAGTCCTTCCGGTTTCTCTTGATGTTGTCTTTGTACCTGAGCTTTGTTCTACCGATTCTATGTGACCCCTCTCTCAGTTGAGAGTACAGCATCTGCTTTGGTAGTTTGTCATCCCCAAGTCTGTTTAAGTGGCCAGCCCATCTCAGGTTTCGTTGTACAACTATTTCATGCATGCCAGGGTGTCCAGTTCTCTTCAGGATGGTCCTGTTTGAAACATGTTGCCACCACTTGACATTTAATATACTGCGCAAGTGACGCATGTAGTAGACATGTAGTCTGTGGGCATCCACTTTGTATATCATTCAGGGTTGAGAGAACTATGGCACAGTATACTGCACATTTAGTTTTCAAAGAAATGTTTCTGTTTAACCAGACTCGCCTCTTATTGTTAAAACGATATCTGTAAGTGCATACTGGTGAGTGAGAATTACAACGCAAGAAATATGTAGTCACAACTGCTAGCCTTTATTTATAGGTTCGTCCCGTGGGCTGTATGCAAAGAGAGAGAGAACACTACTTGATCACTGTGACCCCATACTAGGCGCCAAAGGCCCGTCCATTCCCCTATGCGTCCGAAAGCAAAAGAGATTCATCGAAACCATTCGGGTCACGCTACGGTCAACCATCGTTCATCCTGTTTTGCTTTTCTAACATAGTAGTTCTAGCTCACAAAAGTCAGGACCTTCCATTATCTCGTTAAAAATTCTTTGGAAGCATTTGAAATTCGGAGATCAAACTCTGCATTGAGTCTATTGTTGATGGCAACTGTGGAGCCCAGGTACCTGAAGGTATTTACCTGAGCTAAAATCTGACCTTCTCTCATTATGTCTTTTCCAGTGTCATGTGATATCAGAGGTGGCTAATACATAACTTCGGTCTTATTGAGGTTTATTTTCATCCCAAATGCTTTTGCTGAGTCTGCAAATCATGTGATTATGTGTTAGACATGTTTTATAATTTGATATTAATGTTTTTTTTTTTTTTTTTCTATTTTTAGGGAAAAGGAAAGAAAAAGGGTAAGTACTAATCAAGATTTACATTTCAATAATTTTTTGGCTTCTGACAATTAAGAAAAAATTTTCAATAGGAATTCTAAAATTTCAAAGGTGAAAATGATTTTAAATTGTCACTGCATATTCATTCATTCATTCACAATTATTTTTATAGGAAGAAAATATATAAACAAATTTCTAAAGATATAGAATTTAATGACTACTTTGAAAGAAAAAAATGTAGATATATTCATTTATTTAAAATTCTAATATCTTTTTGGCTAACACTCATCAGAGGAGTAGTGTTTGCATTAAATGATGGTGTGAGATTAAAAATCAACCATGACAAAACTTACGGATACAGGAACTTAAAACCAAAAGTCATCCAAAGAGGTTAAAGGGTGATATTGGGTGCCGTTATTCAATTTCAATTCAGTCATAAGCTGTATATAGTAATTAAGAATAATTTAAAAAAAGAATTTATCCATAATTTACATGAATCAGAAATTTATTTAATTCTAAAATATTCTAAAATTCTGAAAAAGGTTAGGGTTAGCAGTTATTATTATAACCTTATAATATGCTTTTTATGGTAGGCCACATACTATAAGAGAGACATGATTTTGTAGGCACATTCAAAAGATAGGCCACATACTATAATGGTACCTAATATTGGCATTTTTTTTCATATCTATTGAACAACTGATCCATTACAATTTAATCAGTTGTCTTGTCCTTTCGAGGTGATCGTAAATTCTGCTGTTGAGTCATATTTGTATATAATATAATGAAATTTATTGTGTACAGTGCTCAGGTGCACCACAACTCCTCAAAGTCTCATGTCAAGTACACAGAATAATGTAGTGTCAGGAACATGAACAGTTTACAGTAGTAATATGCATGTATGTGGAGAGTGGCATCAGGTATAGTGTCGGCAGACTACAGGAAGCATGGAGGCTTTGAAAGATTCAGTGCTTCAGCAACCTACAACAGATGTTGACAATCCTAAGTGTCTGAGATATGATGTATGTATATACCCGCCCTCTGCAACAATCAGGATGTGACACAGGGTTGATTTTTAAGAAGAATTTAACAGGTTTAAATTCAACCAGTCTACCCTACTAGCTAGAGGGAGACATAGTATAGAGGACTGTTTTGAAATTCTTTATAAAAGTTGGCGGAGTGTTCTGTTGTCAGTATCAGCCGGACAGTGAGGGAGTCTATCCCTTTTTCACTCGAGCTAGACCAGAGAGATTGTTTTTGCGTCTGAGTTGGAGCACCGCACCTACCATAAGCTCCCCACTTTACTGCACAGATCCAAGCTGTGTTACTCTATGAGTTAGTAAGAGCCAGTATCAAACCGAAACCTAGTGTTTCCTTGATGGATGCTCTACTCAAAGTAGTTATATATAATTCAGATTAAATTAAGTCACTACATTATGTGAGCATCTGTTTATTTAGATCAAAACAAATTAACTCTATTTATAATAATTTGTGGCCACTAAACTGTCTAATTGGGCCATCAAACTGCTAAATTGAACCGATTAACTAAAGTGCCTTTTTAATTGGTAAGAACCGTCTCAAGCAATATCTACTGTGAATGTATACATATATATATATATATATATATATACCAATCCCTCCGCACAAGCAAGATGTGGCACAAGGTCAATTTCTTCAGCAGAGTTTAACAGGTTTGAATTCAGAGTTTTCCTTCTCCTAGACTGGTTACCTAGCCAAAGTTATAGATCTCAGTCTGCTCTACTATTTACCCATAGCTGGAGGGAGATTAGTTGGATGCCTACCTTTCCCAAAGGTATTAGCGCGATGTGAAATGCAAACAGCCTCGTCCAGGATTTTATCTTGTACTGTGAACATATAGCTAAAATTATGTGTGTTATTTACTGCAGTGATGCTGATAGCTTTTTGATTTAGTGCATCCTGGGATGCATATATTTGCTTTGAAGGAGTAGCCGGGAAAATTTATGGGTTCCCACTAAAGTTTCTTAATAGATTGTAGGGTTTTTTTTTATGATATGGAGAACCAACTAAAGCCTCCTAACTCCTACCTTGTAACCTATCCTGTGTAATTTATTTCTAAGAAACTATTAAAATGTATTTAAAGTTAGCTTGAAATGGTGAGGGAAGAAAAAAGAAAAACACTGGTTCGAATGGATATGATTTTACTGCGTCCTTTTAGATTTTTGTGCATCAGGGAAGAAGCAGGATGCATACCTATCAGCATCTCTGTTTGTGTATGCAAAATTCAAAACCCATAAAAATTTGATGTGACTGACCAGCAAACAATGAAACATGTAGACCAGGGGTTCCCAACCTTTTTCAGCTCATGGCCTACTTTGAAACAAGAATTTTTTTTGTGGCCCATGAAATTATTATAATAGAAAAAATATTTCCATTTTACATAAGATATTTATTCAATCAAGATACAACCATATAAAATTATAATATTTCATTTGGCCCACCTGAAATTTGCTGTGGCTCGTTTTTGGGAACCGCTGATGTAGATGAATAGTGAGCTTTTTTTTTCTGCAAGACAATAGATGTAGTCCATTATTTTCATTAGATATTTCTTTTTTGTTCACATAAAATCTCATTAACTCTTTCATTGCCACAGTTGCATTCCTAAAGTCAAGTTCTGTAATTTATTAGTGAAATTCTTAGTGACATGTTGTGTGAAAATTTAATTAAATTTCATATTTATGTTCTGTTTTTTTATTTCTTTACTTTTTCACTTTCTGTGGAATGTTATGGAGAAGTTATGGTAGTGAGAAAAGGAAAAGTAATTCCATCTGACTTTGCTGCCCTGTCAGCTGGAACTATAGCATACACTGGCTGCACCTCTGCAGAGAGGTAATACCTCCACAATGAGGCCACCTGTTGGCCGTGGGTGGCAACCTGTGATGCTTAATGACAAAATCTTGGTGGCTGAGCAGTCAATGACGTGCAACACTCTGGACCTTACTTAGGCTAGACAGTCTGAGAGGTACCCTTCAATCAATCGGCTAGTCTTGTTGTCAAACCCTAGAACCTTTATGATTGTCCCAACCCTATTGCCCTTATGGCAAGCCCTAACCCTTTTTTATCATATATGTGCTAAAAGGCGGTGGTTGAGGGTCTTCATGTCCTGGGTATGACATTGAACTCTATTTGAATGTGAAGTTCCATTTCTTTTCAAATTTAGCTAACTTGCTGTGAGAGGTTCACCTGTGAAGATAACATTTCCTCTTTACCAATTTTCATTATTTATTTCTTAACTGACTCATTGTCTATTTCTTTTATTCATTTTCATTTTTTTTTTCATTTTTTATTTCAGGTAAAAAGAAGGGAAAATGGTGAAGATTTTCTTTTTTCCTTGAATAAAATATCTCAACAAACAATTTTTAGTTTTGTTTTCAATTTTTATTTGCATTGTTTTGATGTCTATTTCATTCCACAAATTCTTAATCCAATTTTCTCTCTTAGCAAGAAACAAAAATCTTTGGGGCTTTTTTGTTTAAATTAACAACACAACAATCGATATTCATCACTGTATTTACATCAATCTCTGTTGTATACACACATCTTGGGTATATAATCTTGGATATATAATCTGCTGAGAGTTAAACAGACAGAATAGAGATGGGACGAGAGGCTCTTGTTAACTCGCACCATATTCTTCAGAGCTTATTTCTCGGGCTGATCCTATGGGGGGTTGCTTTTTTGTGTTGGTCATTTCTTGTTTAAATGAATCAAGAAGACTTTGTTGTTTTTCTTAGACTTTTATTTAAAACTAGCAGTGGCTACCCGGCATCACCAGGGTAGAGGGGGATTTTTTTAAGTTAGTCCTGTAGATCCATTATTACTGAATCATGAGTTGAATCCTCGTGGGAAGCCCCATTTAAATACCTATTTAAAAAAAATAAACCTTGCATTGATCCAGCTACTCTGAAAAGAAATGTTAATGTCTACTATCTAAAATCTTAAATGAAAAAAAAAATTCCATGCTGTTATCATTTAAATTTATTTTTTAATTATCTTCACGAATATAAATCAAATCTCTATTGTTTTTGCTCAAAAACCAATTGTTTTATTTTCGAAGTTTCCTCCGGACATACATATACACACAACTGCCCTTTTCTATATGTATAGATAGAAGACAACCCAGACCATATTCGACCACGTGGTGACTGCAACTCTGAGAGACATCCACTCTCATCGAATGTCTAGTCGCATCTCTAAACTAAAACTATCTCACACATGTTAGAATGCACCGACTGCAGAGGGGTAAGACTCCCCCAATGGGGCCACCTGTTGGCCATGGGTGGCGACCCATGATGCTTTGTCTTTCTTCAGTAATAATTATGAAAATATAAATCATTTTGAATAATTTTGATGTTTTGTACTGTTGTCCTAATCTTTATTGTGGCTTTCTTCAGGTGTTTCCTGTGTACCCGAGCATAGCAATGAGCCAACCTGGGGAATCATTTTTAATAGTTTGACTGTTGGTCAAACAAGGCATCAAAGAACTTTTGAAGATCTCATTCAAATAATGACGTCATTGTTTTTTTGCATGCCTATCATTCTGACATGTGTCACAATAAGAATCACAATCATTTAGGAAAAAAAAAAGATTTTATTGGCATTTCCTATACAACTCAGGGTGTAAAATCCATTGACATCAGTCTTTTTTGATATTTTTAAAGTGATTTACTTTAAAAACAATTTGATTTAGCCTTTTTAATGATTGTTTCTCATATTTTGATGGACAGAGCAATATAGTGAATAAATGAAAGAAAAAAACTTTATATTTGCTTCATTATAATAATTTTGTTGCCATTGTAAAATCCAATGACCTCAGTATTTTTTTATATTTTTTATTTTTAAAGTAATTTTATTAAATATTGTACCAAGAACCTTGCCATTCCTAGTCGAGTGTTCTCTTAACAGGCACAAACATCTTTATCCCGAATTCAACCCCCTTTGGTGGCAGATTCTGTTTTTTCTTTGTTGATAACCTTTTCATTACCTCACACATTTAAGTGCAGCTTCAGCGGAGATGAATCCAGACAAAAACCAAATTGGATCATTGCCAGACTCTCTTGAGTAAATGTTCCTCTTAGCTTCTCTGTGTGGATTTGTCATTTTCCGCGGATGGGGATCCAACAGACAAGTCTGACAGTTGTAGCTTATAACTACAGACAAGGAGGCACATGGTGTAATGGTTATGGAGTCACAGGAAATGGACTCGTCGACCCGAGTTTAAATCCTGTACAAAGCTGTTTGCATTTCACAAATAGCGCTTAATAACCTTGGGAATGGTATGTATCTAACTACTCTCCCTCCAGCTATGGGCAAATAAATTTTTTTAAAAAGTAAAGTCGTCAGGGTGGCCTATTGTCGGTATCAACCAATCAGCAAGTGGGTCTATCCCCTTTTCACTAGCACTAGACCAAGGAGATTGTTTTTTGCATCTGGGCTGGAGCACCGCACATCAGCTCCTTACTTTACTGCACAGATCCCTGTGCTACTCATACGCTGAGTTGGCGAGGGCCGGTATCGAACTAGGAACCTTGTGGTTTCTTGCCAAACACTCTACCGACTGAGCTAACACAGCCCTTATGGGCAAATAGTAGGGCGGAATGGGATGTGGATCCAACAGACAAGTCTGACAGTTGTAGCTTCTAAGTGCAGACAAATCCCAGGCTTGATCCTGGTTCTCTTCCAGACAAACAAACAAAACCTGAGAGACTCTAAATGGAACAGTGAATGTGATATCTACTTTGGGGCTTCATCTTAGTGTTATATTTCAGGTACTAGCCGGTCTTGTGAATATACCACAGTATGATAATTTAATTATTATAACGTTTGATATGTTTACTTAAGAGCTATTGCAAACAGGTCAATATGTAAGAAGTATAATAATCTTGAATTAACTCTTTCTCACTCTTTATTTTTTTCTTTCTTTCTTTCTTTCTTTCTTTCTTGCATCTTTTCATTATGTTCAATTGAAACAGATTAGCGTTATCGCTTCCATGCGCTCAACCCCCTCTCTATCTTTCCCTTACTCTCTTTTTTTCTTATTATATTTTTCTGTGTAGCATGTCCTTTTTCTTCCATTTCTTTTTTATGATACAAATGGAAGGGTCTATTATTTAGCTGAAGTGACAGCACTCATAAGAAATAAGAATTTGGCAGATAAGCAATACCAGATAATCAGGATTTACATTTTTGCATTTCATCTTGGCCGATTTTAATGGTCTCATTTTTAACCAGAGGTTGTTGCAAGATGATAACGGTTGTACTTTTAAGGAACACTAGTGTTAATATATAGAAGAAGATACAGAGACAGATACAACTAACTTTTTCTAGAGAAATAGATTATACCACATGTTTTATGCAATTTCTAGGATCTACCACAGGTATTCATATCATCTGGTATTTTTTGTGGGAATATAAACAGCCCTGTTGGTAGGGTTAAAAATATGCCTAATGCTTCCTCTGCAAAGGGGTAAGACCCCACACACACACACACACACACACACCTCAGGGTTATCCTGGATCTAGCACTGAACTGAATTGTGGTGGGGTTCCAGTTCTAGAGCTCAGGAGAGTGTGGAGTCACTCCTTCATAATCATTACTCCCAGGTTCACTCTGACTCAGTGGTAGTACCTATTAGGGTACCCTCTATAGATCAAATAGACCTGTTTGAAAATAAGTAGTATTCGATAAGAATACTTGATACCATATAACTGCAAATCATTTGTATGAAAAATAGTTACATGATGCTATAATTGTTTACAAGGTTTATGATTATTAATGAAATTATTGATGGTAGATAATAATACCTGATATAACTGTAAAAACAAAGGCTTATCATTAAATAGGAATATTTGCTTTAAATCATATAACTTTGTATAAATTATTTATATTAGATAGGAATACTTGAAACCATATAACTGTGTGCAAATTATTTATATTAGATAGGAATACTTGAAACCATATAACTGTGTGCAAATTATTTATATTAGGAATACTTGAAACCATATAACTGTGCAAATTATTTATATTAGGAATACTTGAAACCATATAACTGTGTGCAAATTATTTATTAGATAGGAATACTTGAAACCATATAACTGTGTGCAAATTATTTATATTAGATAGGAATGCTTGAAACCATATAACTGTGCAAATTATTTGTATTAGACAGGAATACTTGAAACCATATAACTGTGTGCAAATTATTTTATATTAGATAGGAATGCTTGAAACCATATAACTGTGCAAATTATTTGTATTAGACAGGAATACTTGAAACCATATAACTGTGTGCAAATTATTTATATTAGATAGGAATGCTTGAAAACCATATAACTGTGCAAATTATTTGTATTAGACAGGAATACTTGAAACCATATAACTGTGTGCAATTATTTATATTAGGAATACTTGAAACCATATAATCAATGTGCAAAAACACTCTAAAGTAAAATATAAGTATAAATGAACAGTGAGTGCAATTATCTAACCTTTAGACATAAAATAACCCTTGATGGATTGACATGCTGTTAAAACAATTAATCATAAAATGCCTTTGTATTAGATAGGAATACAATACGGCCACTTGCCCTCTATCACACAAACCATCCGAGTAAGACAAACAAGGTATGCTGGACAAGCAAGGACGAATTCATAAGTGACATTCTCCTGTGGACACCTACACATGGGCACACCAGTGTGGTCTTCTCAGCAAGGAAATAACTCACTCAGTTCTGCGTGGATTCTGGGTGCTGCACAGAGGACCTCCCTGAGGCAATGACAGCTAGGGATGATTGGTGAGAGATTGTCATGGATATCCATGCTGCCAACACAACTTGATAATGATTTGATATATAACTGTAAAAGTGAAATTTAAGAAAAAATGCAATTGAAAATATAGTTATCATCATCAAGACACACCAACAGCACAGATTCCTTTGACTCCTATTTTCCATCCATCCCTATTGGTCTCTGTTCTTAGCAAGTCCTCTAAACAGCTTCCTTTGTCTGCACAGAGCTGATGAATGTAAGTTTTTGCTGGTCAGCCAACACTGGTGTGTTCATGTGTAGTAGTCCATCTGTCGCTTATAAGTTTCTTAATTCTCCAACATGCTTTGCTTGTCTTTTTATAGTTTGCGAGATGGGAGGTAAGTGGCCGTACAATTGCTGTTTTGCAGGTTGCTGTTCCAAATTCTTTTCAAAACACACAATATCCTTGTGTACTTCCCATCTATCTTTTTCTCTAAGTTTTTCCTTAAAGTATAAGTGGTGTTACCATACAGTAGTACTGATACAGATAGAATCAAATATTTAGAAATTAAACAAATTTTGTCACTAAATAACCCACAAGATGTTGTCATGCCATAAAATAAACCAAACCAAAATGGAGGTATAGGTATATCCACAAAAAAAAAAAAACTAAATAATAAAAAAGTGAATAAAAAAGTGCTATCATAACCAAAATAATTTCAACTGGTCACATTAAGCCCTAGCACCTATATGAAATACACTACTTTGGCCCTTACTTAGGCTAGACAGGCGGTTGGAGAGGCCTCCTCCAATCAATCAGCTGGTCATGTCAAGCCCTAGCACCTATATGATTTTCCCAACCCTATTGCCCTTATGGCAAGCCCCAATCCTTTTTATCACATGGGTGCTAGAAAGCAGTGGCTAAGGGTCTTCATATCCTGGGTAAGACATTAAACTCTAACTGATGGTGAGGTTCCAATTATGGAGAATGTGGAGCACTTCTTCATCACCATTGCTCCCAGGCCCACTCTGACTCGGAGTGGTAGTACTTGCTATGGGTTAAATAGAAAATTTTACAAAAGAATGTCCATCTTTGAGTCAAATAGAAAAAAAAGCGTTAAAAAAATTGAATACCCGTCAAGAAGGAATGAAACAAAACGTCTTTGGCATGAAATAAGCCAACAAGGGTTGACATGTCGTAAAATCCAACCAATTTCTAATTCAGAGATCTAACTAAACCTCCGCTGAGCGTTTCAAGCAAGAGTTCTAACCTCTGGAGAAAAAAAAAAAGATATAGATTAACTCCCTCTTAAGTGGTTAGAAAATGCACCCCTGGGGAGGAATTAGTAATCTTACTTGGCCTTTTCATAAAAACATCATCAAACAAGAAGAATCTTCTCCTTCTCCTTCTCCTTCTCCTTCTCCTTCTCCTTCTCCTTCTCCTTTCCTTCTTCTTCTTCTTCTTCTCCTTCTTCTCTCCTTCTTCTTCTTCTCTTCTTCTTCTCTCGCCTTCTTCTCTCTCTCTTCTTCTTCTTCTTCTTCTTCTTCTTCTTCTTCTTCTTCTTCTCTTCTTCTCTCGCCTTCTTCTTCTCTCCTTCTTCTCCTTCTTCTTCTTTTCTTCTCTCTCCTTCTCCTTCATCTCCTTTTTCTCCTCCTTCTCCTTCATCTCCTTCTCCTGCTTCTTCTTCTTCTCCTCCTCCTCCTCCTGCTTCTTCTCCTTCTCCTTCTCCTTCTCCCCCTTCTTCTCCTCCCCTTCTTCGTCGTCGTCGTCGTTTACCCGTTTACTCAGTAACCCTATGTTGAATCAGAGCGCTGGGCGGGAAACATTGCCAAAAAAAAAAACGATACTCTAGCTAACAAAGCTGCTGCTCGGGCAAATGATTACGGTGGCCCATCTTGTAAAATCACATTTCTCTCCCAATCTGCTACTGCTTAATTTCGGCGATCTAGTGGGAACCGGTGCTTTCAATATGACTTGACAGCATCAAGTATAGTAAGAATAAATTAACAGTAGTAAGTAAAGTCGTCGGGGTGGCCTATAGTCGGTATCAGCCAGACAGCGAGGGAGTCTATCCCCTTTTCACTAGCGCTAGACCAAAGAGATTGTTTTGGCGTCTGGTGAAGCGCCACACCTACCATCAGCTTCTCACTTTACCGCATAGACCTCTGTGCTACTTATACTCTGAGTGGGTTAGGGGCGGTATCGAACCCGGAAACTTGAGGTTCCCAGTCCGACGCTCTACCGACTGAGCTATACCGCTATTCCAATAGATATATTTTGTTTGTTTTACGGCATAACAACCACGGTGGGTCATTTAATGCCTGCAAACTTTATAAAGATTCGTAACGATAGTTTGGTAGAAAAACTTTTACCCTTTTTTTTTGTAAAATGTTTTATTTAACCTATAGATGGAACCCTAGCAGGTACTACCACTTAGGGGGAAGAGTTGAACTGGGAGCAATGGTGATGAAGGGGGTGCTCCACATTCCCCAGACTTTCAGAACTGGAACCTCATCATCAGTTAGAGTTTAACGTCTTACCCGGATATGAAGACCCTCAGTTACTGCTTTCTAGCACCCATGTGATAAAAAGGGTTGGGGCTTGCCATAAGGGCAATAGGGTTGGGACAATCATATAGGTGCAAGCGCTTGACATAGCCAGCCGATTGGTCGGCGAGTGCCTCTCCGACCGCCTGTCTAGCCTAAATAAGGGCCAAAGTGGCCAACAGTTTGAGTCCACAGTCTAGTATGACTTATGTTATGAGACATGGTCATTAGGGTGGGTTGATTTCTCACTTTTTTAAAAATATCAAATTCTCTCAAACATTGAAAGTTGTATGTTGGTATAATAAATACTGATAGCAAAAACTAGATCTTTTACTTGCATCATTGTTTGAGGAAATAGCATCAAAGATCATCAGTTAAAATGCACCAAAAGATCCTCGTTTTTGCAACATTTGGCACAGGAATTGGTTAGAAAATTTAGCAATTTCATATTTAAAACGAATAAGATATTATAACTAGAATTAAAATTGAAAATATCTCTCTCCATCATCATCGACACCTCCAATATGCTGCTTTTTACCTCATTAATTGAGCTGTAACAGGGATTTAAAAAAAAATAGTAGATTGAAATCTATTTTCTCAAATGAAGTCTTGAAGACAAATATTTTGTGGGGTAATTATGACAATTATGTTAATTTGCAACTTACGCCCCATGAGAGACGTTACAGTTCCAAAATCGACCTACTCTAATGGCCATTAAAAATTAACGAGTGACAAAAAAATTGAAATGAATAACAGTGTGTTTGTAAAGTAACTCCCTTCCTTATTTAAAAAAAAATCTTATTATTTATTCCTGAATTATTATTTTTACAAAAAAAAAATGAATATGAGAACACACATAACATGGAGTCTTATTCGAAATTCTATATGGGCAGCAGCATTTGCCTCAAGCCGAGAGGGTGTTGCAAGATGATAACGTAAAATTAAGGAACACGTGTTGTTACGTATTGTAAGTTCCTTCGTCAATGATTGCAAATGGACTATGAAAGTATCATTATGCATTATGGCTGTTGATTGGCAGAGAAATAGACCACGTGACCTCGCCAAGTCTATAAATTTACGTGTTGCATTGCAGGATACCTTATATTACAAATTATTTGCCAAATCTATGTATAATTATTATACGTAATAAATATATATATTACAAAATATTCAAACACGAGTATTAATATATAGATTCAGAATATTTACACGCCTCCGATAAACGCTCTCATTTTGTCTATGGCCAAATAGTTAATCAGATCTGGTTTTATTGTGGAGATCAAATTATTATAATAGTCTCTCTCTCTCTCTCTCTCTCTATATATATATATATATTATATATATATATATAGAGAGAGAGAGAGAGAGAGAGAGAGAGAGAGATAGATATGTTTCATCCATGTCTATCCATTAACCCATCTACATACTGCTGACGTAAAACCAGTCACAATTACCCTATCACATCATTCTCTCTCTATCTCTCTATCTCTATCAATCTATCTATCTATCTATATATATATATATATATATATATATATATACATATATATATATATATCAGCCAGTTCATCTCTCTCTCTCTCTCTCTCTCTCTCTCTCTCTCTCTCTCTCTCTCTCTCTCTCTCTCTCTCTCTCTCTCTCAAAAGATAACTGAAGTCCTTGACCTTACCTCATGCAACCTATTGACACACCCTTCTTGTCTTGCTCATACACTAAAATAAACATTTGTGGGGATAAGACATTTTTTTTAAGTACAAAATAAGATAAATACGAAGAAAAAAACAATCTCCCGGGAGGCCTCAGACAGGAAGAACCATCTGGGCATGCGCAGAAACAACAAGTGCTTTAAAGAAACCTCGGCTTTTGGGGACATAGACGTCGCTGGGGACACGTTATTACTGGACACGGGAAGAAATTTCCTGTCCAAGAAATAGCTATGAACCTAGAGATAAAGATTGAACCTTAAAAGCATCCTTTGTCTCTTTGTCTATTCTTAATTCTGAAAAGCTCGACGACCAATAGAAGAAGAAAAAACACGTATATTGGGGTTTAAGAGAGAAAAAAAAACAACAACCAAGCCTAACCCCATAAATTTCATCATGTTCTATATTACTTTACTAGGAGATCCCTTAGCCATGTCGGCTAGGGCGATAGAATACACTGACTACACCTCTGCAGGGGGGTAAGACCTCGTCAATGGGGCCATCTGTTGGCCGTGGATGGTGACTCATGATGCTTAAGGATGGAATTCTAGTGGATCAGCAGTCCATAACATATATCACTCCACTTTGGCCCTTTAGCTAACCCTGCCGAGCCCCCTCCCCCTCCAATCAATCGGCTGGTCACGTCAAGCCCTAGCACCTATATGATTGTCCCAACCCTATTGCCCTTATGGCATGCCCCAACTCTTTTTTATCCTATGGGTGTTAGAAGGTGGTGGCTGAGGATCTTCATGTCCTGGGGGGGGGTCCAGATCTGGGGGTCTGGGGAAGGTGGAACACCCCTTCATCACCGTTGCTCTCTGGTCTACTCTGATCCGAAGTGGTAGTACCTGTTAGGGTCCCACCTATGGGTTAAATAGTAAAATGTGTTTATAAAAAAAAAACTGAATATCTATTAAGAATAAATTTGCTTAAAAACTTTTCGGCATTAAATGACCCATCAATGTTGATATGCCGTAAAACAAAACCAAACCAAACCTAATAGATCACCCACTTAAGTGATGAACAGGTTCATCGTTGCTTAACTTCGATGATCTGGAATGGGTCGATGCTTTAAGAGTGATTTGACCGTTAAAAAAAATTCTTCTTGTGAACATTTTAGAATCTGTCTTCATATCATTTTTGGTTCTAGAACTGGACAACAAAATAAGGGATTACGCCCTTGCACATCTATATAATACTCGTGTTCCTACAAAATACGACCGTTATTATCTTGCAACAACCTCTGGTTAAAAATGAGACCGTCCAAATCGTCCTAGATGAAATGAAAAAAAATGTAAATCCTGATTATCTGGTGTTGCTTATCCACTGAATTCTTATTTAACCCATTTTAAAATTTCTTATGAGTGTCGGTATCTCAGCTAAATAATGGACCATTCTGTCTTTATTAGAAAGAAAGAAAGGGAAGAAAATGAAATGCCACACAAAAAAAATATAATAAGAAAGAAAGATATTAGGGGAAAGATAGAGAAAGGGTTTTAGCGCACGGAAGTGATATCGCTAATCTGTTTCAATCGAAAATATTGTAAAGAAGGAAAAGAAAGGAAAAAAGAGTGAGAAACAGAGAGATTTAAATCAAGATTATTATACTTTACACATACTGAACTATTGCAATAGCTCTTAAGTAAACACAGCAAAAGTTGTAATGATTAAATTATCGTACTGTGGTATATCCACAGGTCCTGCTAATAGTAAATGATATAAACTTATAAAGAAAAATCGGTGATATTCGTTTAAAAAAATGAACTGTTATTACTAAAAGTTCTGATTAAAAAATGTGGGTTAATTGTAATTACGACACATTTTTTTTAACTATGCGATTTTCTATAAACTATATATATATATATATATATATATATATATACATATATAATAGATTCGTGCTACTGCGAGAAACTTAAGTAGGTAGTTTTTAAACCATTCGATTTTAATCGTCTATTTAGCTCTTTATATTGAGCACTTTTTAGTGAAAAAATTTCGAAGTAAATAAGTATACAACTTATTTGCTTGGTGGATTTAATGGTAACTGCGATATATATATATATATATATATATATATATATATATATATATATATATATATATATATATATATATATATAGTACAGGATTCAACTAACAGACAATTACAATAAATTCCAACTGGCATTCAGGAAACGACCTATTTATTTGCAGCCCGAAACCAGTTTTTCATGTAAGAACTGCAACTCTCCCTCGCCATTGATTTCAAAGTATCACTAAACGATGACATCCAATGATGGTCACGTGGGTCGATGTTTGAATAATTGTCGACTTTCAATCTCGGTCAATTAGTTTTGTCTTTCTCTTTCTTCTTCTTAACAAAGGGGCTATTGGTGGACAAAACTCAAGGGGGAGATGAGAAACCTGGAATATAATCTTCGATGTCATTTTGAACAGATATTGATGGAATCTTCGTTGTTTGGTTGGATTTTACGGCATGTCAACCCTTGTTGGGTTATTTTATACCGAAGACGTTTTGTTTTATTCATTCTTGATAGTTACTCAATCTTTTTAAACCTAATTTTTTTAAATACATGTTTAACTCACTAACAGCTACTACCACTCCAGGTCAGAGTAGACCTGGGAGCAATGGTGATGAAAGGATACTCCACATTCCCCAGAGTTTCAGAATTGGAATTTCACCATCAGATAGTGTTTAGCGTCAATAATAACCCTTTTTTTAGAGGAGGCTTGATGATTTGGATTATTCGGACTATTGTCCTCGTCTTTATAGTTATATACACAACGTTTCGACCGATATGCCCCCTGCCTTCTTTAGGTGTTTCTTGTCGGGAACCTTCTCGAACTCAGGAGAGTTCATGTTATAATCGCGAGCCTTCACGTAACTTTGAACTGAACTTTATTCAATCCACGGGGTAAACTGTTCTCATTCCGTTAACCATAACCGAGTACAAGTGTTCTGCCACTACCATTCACAACCATTTTCTATTACAAATCCCTCCTATTCACATCTACATAAACACATGTTCATACCGCATGAATACATCCACATAAACACATACTTATTCTCTTATATGCCCTGACCCCTTTACACCGACACCATTCTTCTAACCCCATTTTCTGTGACTGACTTATCCCTTCTATTAACTGCGACCCCGCGTAATTGGGTCAGACACATGACAATACACACACACAATTACCTTTTTTACGTGACTAGATCACGTGAACACTTGGTCCCTTTCCCGCGCTTTCAGAACAATTCCCAGTTCCTCCAAAATCGAAAAGACGCATTCCCGATCTCTGCAGAACACAACACTCTTTTTTTTTATTTCTCGTTTACTGTTTTTATTAGACCGTCTTGGTTAAAGCAAAGCAGAATAACAAGTGTTAAGTTATGTTAAGTGTTCTATGTTATTACCGCCCTTGGACAGGATTGAACCTGCAACCTACAGATGATTGTCACTTAGAACTGTATTAACTCAAGCTTTATATCCGTTACGCCATGTGTCCAACAATAATCCGAATAATCAAAATAATACGAATACATAGTTTTATTCATTTCTTGTTGGGTATTCAATTTTTTTTCAAACTGGACTTTTCTTATAAACACATTTTTAATAATCATTTTAAATCTATTTAACCCATGGATGGGACCCTAACAGGTACTACCACTCCGGGTCATAGTGGAACTGGGAGTAATGGCGATAAAGGGCTACTCCACATTCCTCAGATTTCCAGAATTGGAAATTCACCATTAGATGCAGTTTACGTCATACTCAGGACAGTAAGACCCTTAGCCACCGCCTTCTAGCACACACCATAAAAAGGGTTGGGGTTTGTCATAAGGGCAATAAGGCTGGGACAATCATATAGGTGCTATATCGGAGGGGGCTCTCCAACCACCCGTCTAGCCTAAGTAAGGACCAGAGAGTTGCATGTCATGGTCTGTTCAGTCAGCAGGGTTCCATCCTTAAACCTCACGGGTCGCCACCCTCGACCAAAAGGTGGCCCCATTGGCGGGGGTCTTACCCCACTGCAGAGGTGCAGTCAGTGTATTCTAAATCCCCAGCCGACAGGGCTGCATGGAAATTGGAGTGTAATATTGAGATGAGAGGGCAGACAAAGAAGAGTCACAAAAATAATAAAAAGAGTAAAAGATTACAGTTGCGGGAATGGATTAGGAAGGATAACACAGCCAAGCACTCTGACAACCTTATACATTATGAAACGTTTCTAGTAAAAATACCAGCGACCACATTATGGATTCTTTCTTTCTTTCTTTCTTATTTGTTTTCTTGTTTCACAAGATTCAATCAACAAGTCCTGTCACTGTTTATGTCATAATAACTTAAGTCTTGGACAATCATATAGGTGCAATCATATAGGTGCTATAAGCCATAATAAGAGCTATTATATAGATCTAGACATGGAAATTAGATTATAATATCGAGATTGGAGGGCAGACAAAGAAGAGTAAAAAAATAATAAAAAGTGTAAAAGATTACAGATACGGGGATGGATTGTAAATAATGACGCAGCAAAGCACTCTGAGAACCTCATGCATTATGGAACATTTCCTGTCAAAATACCAACGACCACATTAAGCATTCTTTTCTTTTTCACCTCTTTCACAAGATCCAGTCAACAAGTCCTGTCACTGTTTATGACATAATAACTTAAGTCTACACACTTCAATAAATAAACAAATCAACGACTCCAACTGAATTCAATTACTTTTTGTCCCAGTGTCAGTTATACAGCTCTTTTCATACGTTATCAACAGTCAGAAGATTTTCCTGTTTTTGCAGTTTTTACTTTCTGATTTAGGGCATATTTTCTAAATCTCCGACTGGCGTGTTGAATAGTGTAGGTTGATTTTTCACTTTTTGTTTTAAGATACCAAATTCTCTCAAACAGCGAAGGTGTATGTTGGTTTAATAAATACTGATATCAAAAACTAGATCTCTTACTTGCACTATTGTTTGAGGAATCAAAGATCATCAGTTAAAATGCAATAAAAATCCTCGTTTTTCGCAACATTTAGCCTAGAAATTAGTTAGAAAATTTAGCAATTTCAATATTTAAAACAGAAAAGCTTGTCATTTTAAACGAAACTAACAAAATAATATAAATAGAATTCAAGTTGAAAATATGCCCCCATCACCACCGAATATCTGATATGCATCTTTTTTACCTAATAAGTAAGCTGTAACAGTGATAACATTTTAAAAGATATATTTCCTCAAACGAAGGTAAAATCTTTAAGGAAAATATTTTGTGGGGTAATTCGTTATGTTAATTAGCAACTTTCGTCACATTGGAGACATTACAGTTCCAAAATCGACCTACCCTAGTGTTGAATAAGATTTCAAATGATTTTTCCGCTCTGTTAGTAGGACTTAGAATACGCTGACTGTCCCCTAGATAAGTGAGGGATAAGTGAGGAGTAAGACCCTCCCTAACCCCAAAAGGATTGTCCTGGATACAATACTCAACTGCATCTGATGGCCAAGCGGTGCCAGTGCTACTGTATGGCTTCACCACTTGGACCTTTAATGAAACAGTTAGAAAAAGGCTAGATAGAGAGAACACAAGGATACTGTATGCTGTCTTGAACAATTCTCAGAAGCAGCGCCCCTAAAAAAAGCAGCTGTGCAACCATTTACCTCTTATCACACAAACCATCCAAATAAGATGAACAAGACATGTTGGGCACTGCTGGAGAAGCAAGATCGAACTAATAAGTGACGTTTTCCTATGGACACACACATTGACTCACCGGGGTAGGCCGACCAGCCAAAATCTACATTAATCAGTACTGTACGGATACTGGATACCGTGTGGAAGACTTGCCAGGAGCAATAACCAATTGGAACATTTGGTGAGAGAGAGAGCCATGGAAATCCGTGCTGACAGCGCACCTTGATAATGATAATGCATCATGTATATACTAATGCTAATACTGGTCCTTGGGGAGTGGGGTTGGTTGGTTGGTTAGTTGGTTGGATTTTACGGCATGTTAACCTTTGTTGGGTTATTTGATGCCGAATACATTTTCTTTTATTCTTTCTTGTTGGTTTTTCATTACTTTTTTCAAATCTATTTTTTAAACATATTTTTAATACTCATTTTTTTTTATCTACTAAACCCATAAATGGGGCCTTTATGGGTACTACCACTCCGAGTCAGGGAGGACCTCAGAGTAATTGGGAAGAAGGGGTACTCCACATTCCCCAGGTTTCAGAATTGGAACTTCACCATCAGATAGAGTTTAACGTCATACCCAGGACACGGAGGAGTGGGAATTCGGCTAAATATCTTCACAACCGCCAAGCACGCTAGTACATCTATTCTAATATATATATATATATATATATATATATATATATATATATATATATGAATTGCAGCTAGTTATGTAGCTCCATGACATCCCATTTATCTCATGTGTCTTTCCTAGAAATGGGAAATGGTCGCCAGTTGAGAATTAATGACTCAGACTTAAATAAAATAGAAAAATGGTTCCAACCTAGATACGAAGTATAATGATGAATGATACATTTCGGCCTCTACACGTGATTGACTTTTACAAGAGTACATACAATAACTCTCAGTTGTTATTTACTAAGCTTTTACTTAGTCTAATATACAAACTTCAAATGGTTGTTTACTATGACAACTTTTACTAAGTGGTTAACCCTTCAGCATTGAGCAGATTGGAAGGACTCGAAACCATTGCAAACAATATCTCTCTCTCTCCCCTCTCTCTCTCTCTCTCTCTCTCTCTCTATATATATATATATATATATATATATATATATATAGAGAGAGAGAGAGAGAGAGAGAGGGGAGAGAGGGAGAGAGATAAATGAACAAATAAAAGGTTTATCTTTTTTTTTTAAGCCATATCAATTCACATCGTTTGTGTATTTACTTCTCATATATATATATATATAATGGGCAGGTTGTATATATGTATGTCCGGAGGAAAATAAAAAATAAAACCATTAATGACAAAGTAAATATATATACACATTCACTATCACTACATCTTGGTTTTTGAGCAAAAATAATGAATTATATTCATGAAAATAATTAGAAAATAGAATTTAAATGATAACAGCATGGAATTTTTTTTGCATTTAATATTTTGAATAGGAGACATTAATTTTTCTTTTCACAGTGTCTGGATCAACGCAAAGTCTTTTTTTACGAAGGGATCCAACTTGCAATTCAACAATAATGGATCTGCAAGACTACCTTTTTTACCCCACCCCCACCCTTTTACACGGAAACACTGGGTAGCCACTTCTAATACATATATAAAGGGCAATTGGTATGTATGTATGTATGTATGTCCGGAGGAAACTACGGACATAAAACAATTAACGACAAAGTAAATATATATCATCATCATTATGTCGCGCAAGCAGCACGGATATCCATGATAATCTCTCGCCAACCTTCCCTATCACTCACTGCCCCTGGGAGGTCCTCTGTGCAGCATCCAGAATCCTCACATAGTTGGTCAATGTAGGTCCTTAGTGGGCGTCCTACGTTAGCATGTCCATGTGTTGGCTTCCACAGGAGAACGTCGCTTATGAGCTCGTCCCCGCTTCTCCAGCAGTGTCCTGCATGCCTAGTCCGTCTCACCCGGATGGTTTGTGAGATGGGAGGCAGGTGACCATATAGTTGCTTCTTTGTGGGGTGCTGCTTCCACGACTTGTTCAGGACTGCACGCAACATTCTTGTGCAGATACACACATTAAATATCACAGGTTCTGACTTTCTGAGCAAAAATAATGAATATTTGATTTATATTTGTGAAGATAATTAAAAAAATAAGATTTACATAGTAACAGCATAGAATTTTTTTTTTCGACTCTAATATTCTAAATAGAAGACATTAATTTTTCTTTTCATAGTATCTGTGTACTTTTTTGTTCTAACGCCCCACTAAACCGTAGTTTCTTTTTTGTTTTACGTAGTGGTTTTAATGGGGCATCCTGTGAGGATACAACTAGCGATTCAGTAATAATGGATCTGCGAGATTAACTTCACCCCCTCGATCCAGGCGACGCCGAGTAGCCACTTCTAGTACATATATAAAAGGCAGTTGGTGTGTATGTATGTCCGAATGAAACTATGAAATTACAACAACTAACTGCAAAGTAAGCATATATATACATTAAATATACACCGCTCCTTTCATTTTGTGCAAAAATTTCGAAAATTTGATTAATATTAACGAAAATATATGAAAATTAAAATATACATAATAATAATGGATCTGCGAACTAACTTGTTAACGATTACATCAGGTTTTTGGTCCCCCTCTACCCAGGTGATGCTGGGTAGCTTCTTCTAGTTGCTATCAAATGACCAGTTATACCGAGTGGTCGATCACGGAAGTATTATGAGGCGAGTCCTTCACATGAGTCCCCCACAGAGTGACCTATGTGTACTTAAATAGTGGCTAGCACCACCACCACCGCTGAGGGACGGGGAGATGGTTCATTCCATTATATCAGCCTAGTTACTTTAAATCATATGAATATGAATGATTTTTAGGGTTAATACGAATACTTAAAACCTTACAATTATATGCGAATTATTTGTATTAGATAGGAATACTTGAAATCATATAAGCAAAGTAAAGTCGTCGGGGTGGCCTAAAGTCGGTATCAGCCAGTCAGCGAGGGAGTCTATCCCTTTTCACAAGCGCTAGACCAAGGAGATTGTTTCGGTGTCTGAGGTGGAACGCCACACCTGCCATCAGCTACTCACTTTACCGCACAGATGCCTGTGCTACTCATACGCAGAGCTGGCGAGGGCCGGTATCGAACCAGGAACATTGTGGTTCCTAGTCGGACGCTCTACCGACTGAGCTAAATCGGCCCCGTGTGTAATCAACTGATTATTGACAAATAGAAGTGTGCAATTTAAAAAAAAGGGCAGATTGGGTTATTTAAACTTGGTAAGGTAACCAGTCTAGGAGAAAGAAAAATAATCTCAAACCAATAGTACCTCGCTTAAAGATTGACATTGTGCAAAATTCTGCCAGTGGTGGAGGGATTGGGTAAATAAATACAAGCTTGACTCTTCCATTGAATCGACTTTTACATAAGTGAACCCGGAATGAATTTAGGTATAGCTAAACAATTTATGGGTGAGAGCTCACAGACTGAAGGTTCAATGAGGCGTGGAGAGCTTGATTCATTTTACTTCGTGACAGTAAACAGGTTTCTTCTTCTTCTTATAGCTTCAGGCTTCACCAGATTTTAACTCCGTCTCTTTTATTCGACTACTTTTACTGAAAATGCGTTCAATGTTTTGTTCGTATCTTTTTTTTAAGTTCGTAACTTTAAAAAAGAGAAGAAAAAAAATCGAAATTTGAATACACTAAACAAAATTAAGAAAAAAAGAAACTCATTTTTTTTTCTCATTGCTTTAAGCGGCATTCAGTTTAATTTAATTAAAACGAAAACACTTCTGCTAAATGCGTAATCCAATAGCGTTTCTTTTTATATTGACAATGATTAGTTAAGTACTACACAAGGCCAAAATAAGACGAGGGGGCGGTTACCTAACATTGTGTTGTACCGATCTCCCAGAATTTACCTATGTAAAGTGGTACAGTCAAGCTGTTATTTGGTATATCGATTGAGAATAATAAGTTTAAATAATGTTGGCTGGTGGGTTGGTTGGATTTTACGGCATGTCAACCTTTGTTGAGTCATTTTATGCCGAAGACGTTTTTATCGATTGATGAAATAAGTTTGAATTAGCAGGACCTGTGGATATACCACATTATCACGAATTAACTATTACAACGTTTAATATGTTTACAATTGCAAAATAGTTCAATTTGTAAAAAGTATAATAATCTCTGGCAAATTATTTTTCTTTCTTTTTCTATTTTCTCTCTTTCTTTTTTTTTTTTTTGTCCTTATTTTTTTCTGTCTTTTTATTTATTTCTTTTCTGCTTTTTTCTATTTGTTGAAAACGGTCTATTATTTACTTGAAGTGATGACAGGGTGTGGTACATGTAGGTAGGTACTTGCCTATTGATATATAGTGTAATAAAAGATGAAAAAGGTAATTGCTTTACTCAGGCTTTATTCAATATAACTTAACTGTGGTCCAGTTAAGGTGAAGGTTCTTTAGTATTTATAGTGAACTGATCCAGGGGGAGATAATTATGTTTGACTTCACCTCAGATAAATAGTGTAATAAATGACAAGGCTTTACTTAAGCTTTATTCAATATGGCTTAACTGTGGTCCAGTTAAGGTGAATATTCTTTAGTATTTTATAGTTAACTGAAACAGGGGAGCCAACTCTGTTTGGCTTCCCCACAAATAGTCTAAACGAATTTTAAATCGGTAGTTGGGACCTTAAATTTTTTTTTAGATCAAGATTTTTAATTGGTTCATTTTTTTTTTTTTTAATTAGCTGACATTTTTGTTTTGTTAATTTGCTTCCTATTGGTTGGAAAATGCATACGATTAAAGTGATTGTAAAGTGTAACAATAAGTTGATCTATTGCGTGCCAAATTAAATTTTAGTCGAAGCAATCGTGACCCTCTGGAACCGGAAAAGATCTCAATTCGGTTTCTGTTCTGTTACGACATTCCCCCTGGATGGGTTGAGCCAGCTCCATCCAACGAATTTAACTGTGGTGAATTCAGATAAAGAGTAACAACGGAATAAGAAATTGACAAGTGATCCCCAAACCCTGCATGCATATCCCGGCCAGGGGCAGATGCCCTTGTTTGCTGCAGATTTTCCACAGACGCAGTGACAAATACGCCAAAAGCCGTTGATTCCTGACAATGATGGAAACACCCTTTGGATTTTTGCTAGAGCCCCTTTGACCGGGTTGTGGTCCTAATACCACTGGGTGCCAGACGTGTCCGCCTTGGGTCATCCTACCAAGAACTTATTTCCCGACACCAATGGCTCTGACACTACCAAGTTTACAGTCCTGTCGCGATCAGGAGGGGTTGGATTTTAGAAATAATGAGCTAAATGACCGTTGAGCAAAGAGCAACCTCCGCCCTTTTACAGGTCTTGTTTTTCGTTCTGCAGGGTGTCTAGCAACCCTCCTCAACAGACATAATCTGTGGGGTTACCGGTTTCGTCGCCAATGATCCGGCTATGAGACAGGTAGAACTGGATTTCAGTTGGGACCCGTTAGTTCGTGTTTTGAGTCCGTGTGGTTTTAGATACCGAAATGAAATGAAATGAAAAAACTGAAATTTCTTCTCTTGGGCTTTGCCATTCCGGGGCGTAGAATGGGCTGAGTGTATCCTCTTGCAGAGAGGTAAGACCCTACAAAAAAGGTATGGTGATGTTCCGGTTCTGGAGATCTGGGGAGTGTAGAGTCATTGTCATTACTCCCAGGCCCACTCTTATCTGGAGTGGTAGTATCTACCCGCCAACTCAGCGCATGAGTAGCACAGATTGCTACTCATGGGGAGTTGGCGGTAAGTGTGGCGCTCCACTTCAGCAAAAACAATCTCAATGGTTTAGCGAATAGGGGATAGACCCTCTCGCTGTCCGGCTGATACCGACAATAGGCCACTCCACCAACTTTAAAAAAAAACTAATATCTGTTTTAAAATGATTAGTATTAGATAGGAATATTTAATATCATACAACTGTATACAATTTGTATTTAGAATAGTTACTTGAAGATATAAATCTTTTACTCGGAATAATTATTAGTTACTTGAAACCATATAACGCTGTGCAAATAAATAATTATTATTAAATAGAAATGGTTACTTGCATAATATGAGATAGTAATACTTGAAGCAATTCGACTGTGTTCAAATTATTTGCTCCAGATATGAATGCTAGATATCATTAAAAAAACAACCCATAAAAAACTACACTATATAAATATAACAAAATAAAGATGATTCTCTAACCTCTAGGCATGAAATAACCCAAGACGGGTTGGCATGCCGTTAAAATCAATCAATCAGTTTTAGCTTTTGTTTCGACAATACCTGAATCAGCCTTTTGGGGTCTTGGTTTACTTACTTGGGTTCGAACTGTGGCTCTGGTTGTGGGGGAATGTACCTATCTCAATTTTAATAGGGGATTAGTTACATTCTCCCACAGCCCAGAAGCCACGATTCGGCCATCTTAAATGAAGTTTATTTTACCTTTTTAAGACAACGCGTTTAAAATGGTAACTTTCATACGAGATTTGTCTTAAACTTGATTTTGTGAATTACAAAGACATGAAACTAATCATTAAAGTTTCAATCAAATTTGCTTATTTTTAATACAAGAAATACTCACCTTGCTGAATTTAGTCGGGATAAAGTTTTTTCTTTTTATCGTACGAATCCATTATGTCACATAATGGTTTCTTTGGCAAAAAAATACAGGAACTTCGGGCCCATTCTTATAATTAGTGAAATTATTAGTGAAATAGATCACTAATTAGGACTGAATCTATTCTAGTAGTGACCACCCAAAGCGGAGTTTAACAGGATTGAATTCTGAGTTTTCCTTCTCCTAGACTTGTTTCCTAACCAAGGTTAAAGAGCCCAATCTGCCCTACTATTTACCCATAGCTAGAAGGAGAGTAGTTGGATTCATACCTTTCCCAAGTGTATTAGCGTAATGTGAATTGTAGCTTCGTCCAGATTTTAACTCGGCTCAACGAGTCCATTTCCTACGATCTAACCATTACACCACGCGCCTCGAACATTATAATTTCCTTTGCAATTTGGCATAACACATCTATAAGGCATTGTTTTTGTTTATAAATCAAAATGAATTAATTCAATATTTAAAAGAAAAAGTAAATGAATATTTAAAAACACCGGAGAGTCGCTAATACTTCGACGTCTCTACAGGGCATTTAGCGTCGGTTCTTTACAGATGGACTAATGTTGATGACGTCAGAGATGTTTTGATTTTGAGTAAACTGGGCCTGTCTTCTATGTAGGCCACGATTCGAAACCGGGCCAAACCTTTAAGATAGGCTTGAAATAAATGGAGCTTTTAGGACATGTTTTTTGATCCTTTGAAAATATATATACAAAGGAAACTTAATTGGGAGTGCTCCTCAGTGATGCCACCCGGTTCTCTGAAGATTTCGGGTCTTAGAATCAGATCCTCTCGCGGGTTGACCCATCCCGCACTTGAGCAAGTGATAGCTTTCCAACTATGTAGAAGGAGACCCAATCAGCAAGTTCTTTCCATTATTTATTATTATTAATATATTTACTAATATCAGCCCTTATGGCAAGCCCTAACCCCTTTTTATCATATGTGTTCTAGAAGGCGGTGGCTACGGGTCTACATGTTCTGGGAATGACGTTAAACTCTATCTGATGGTGAGGTTCCAGTTTTGGAGGTTTGGGGATGTGGAACACCCCTTCATCACCATTGCTCCCTGGTCCACTCTGACCCGGACTGGTAGTACCTGTTAGGGTTCCATCTATGGGTTAAATAGAAAAATGTATTTATAAAAAAATTGTATTATCCATTAAGAATTGATTTATTTCAAAACTTTATCGGCATTAAATGACCTACTGAGGTTGATATGCCGTAAAACAAAACAAACCAAACTAATATCAGCTTAATTTTCCCCAAATTGAAATGCGTGAATAATCAGCCAAACTAAGTTTCTAACAAACATTCTCTAGCAAACACCTTCAATTTTCTTTGTCACAAGATCAAATGTAGAGGAATAACTTTTGTAGGGATTAAAATATAAATAAAATAAGATAGAATAAAAAAAAATTTTTTTTAAAAAATAACAATATCCCAAGAGTCCTCAGACACGAAAACCCCACAGAAGGACCCCCCTTCTTGACGCCAAAAAGAACTCTCGGCAATCCCAAACTCATACCTTACTGGGAACACACGTTATTGACTGGTTCGGGAGTAAATCTCCTCTCCAAGAAATAACTATGAACCTAGGAATAAAGTCTGAATCCTAAAAGTATATTTTGTCTTTGTCTCTTCTTTTTCCTTCTTTTAACTCATTTTCAACCTGACAACCCACAAGAAGGAAGAACCACATATAATGGGGTTTAAAAGAAACTACCTGCAAACACGCACCAAACATAACCTGAAAACCTAAACCCACATAAAACAACAAACTACCCCATACTTTTAGCTGGGCTCGAACACTGATCATTAACGCCTCAAGCAGGATCGTTTTTTTGTTTTGTTTTTTTCTAAGCCGAACGTAGGTTGGGGCATGACCAGTCGTGGAGCATCTCGTGATGATTTAAATTACAACAGTAGCGAATTTATCTTCGAGGCGAGGTTCACTATCATGTTATGGCAAATATCCTAAAAACGCCCATGGTTCATTTCAGCTAAGAAAGATAGCACCCCCCTCTCCCCAAAAAAAAAAAAAAAAAAAAAGAACAACAAAAAGAACAACAAAAAATAAACGAATGATAATAATCGCCCACACAAGTAGAATGAAGAAATTTAAAATGAACCATTTATACATTTTGTGCTGAATTCGATTTTACTGAATTGTAAAAAAAGAAAGATTTGGTTCATCTGTAAATCTATATATTAAGACTCTTGTTCCTTATTTGTACGACTGCTATCATCTTGCAAAACCATCTAATTAAAAATGAGACCGTCCAAATCGTCTAAGATCAAATTCAAAAATCTAAATCCTGATTATCTGGTGTTGCTTATCCGCAGCATTCTTATTTCTTAAGAGTGTCATCACCTCAGCTAAATAATGGACCATTCCGTTTTTATCATAAATAGATAAAGGGAAGAAAAAGGATGTGCTACACAGAAAAATATAAGAGAGAGAGAGAGAGAGAGAGAGAGAGAGAGAGAGAGAGAGAGAGAGAGAGAGAGAGAGTAGGGGAAAGACAGAGAGAGGAAAGACAATCGAACACAATGAAAAGATGAAAAGACAGAAAGAAAGAAAAAAATTAATGAGAGAGAGTTAAATCAAGATTATTATACTTTTTTACATATTGAACTATTTTAGCAATAGCTCTTAAGTAAACATATCAAACATGGTAATATTAAGTTATCATACTGTGGTTTATCCACAGGTATTGCTAGAAACTTTATTAATAGACTAGCAGTACCTGTGGATATACCACAGGATTACAACGTTTGATATATTTACTTAAGAGCTATTGCAAATTCTTCATTCTGTAAAAAGTATAATAATTTTGTTTTATTTTCGTAGTTTCATTCGGACATACACACATACATACATATACACCAACTGCCTTTTATATATATATATATATATATATATATATATATATATATATATATATATATATATATATATATATCCTCCCTTTCTTACGTCCTTCCACCAGCATTCTTCATTATATATATATATACAGCATACATCTTTTTTGAAAATAAAAAAATATTCTGATGAAGCTTCTTATACATAGAGAGGTGTGTTGTTTTATCCACTTTTTCCACAAATTTTAATCTCATTTTGTCGGATTTTACCCAATCTGTTACTTTCTCATCGATAGATAGATAACTAATTGTTGTCGAATTGAACAAGTATATATTTATCGACAATGCCATTAAATCAATCAATGGCTGCCGTAGTGCTTTCTTCGATGTGTTTACGTATGATATTTGTCCAAGAATATTTGCATGTGATATGAATTATGTTCATACTAATCCTTCCCAATTGACATTTTGTAGAGTTTAATAATTAATTAGGGTTGAAGTCTTCTTCGTGGTTTTCAATGTGCTAAAAGCTTTTTGCGCTCTGTGTTAACACACAACACACACACACACACACACACACACACATATATATATATATATATATATATATAGTCAAGAATTTATTTAAAAGAATATTTTTTATCTAAAAATAAATTTTATAAGAAAAGTTCTTTTCAGAAAAATATTATTTTTACTGGACTCTTTCGAATCATGAAATAAATATATGTAAAAACATTAAGAAATTCAAAATTCAAAATTCAAAACAAACTAAGATTAACGATTCTTGTTACTTACCTTTTTGAAATTCTATCAGAAATGATTAGAATATAATATATATATATATATATATATATATATATATATGTATATAATGCCGAAATAAATTTATATCTGTACCAAGATATCCATTTATTCATTTATTTATAAAACTCCGTATATGTAAAAAGATATACGCAAATCTTTATATGTACATTTGAGTTCTCAATTTTGGTTGAATCCTATCAAGGAAACACTTTTATATATATATATATATATATATATATATATTATATATATATATATTAAGAATGGAAAGGAGTAACCTACTCGAGTTTCATCGATTGAATCTTCAGGGTTACTTTAAATTAATCGATAAACAAGCGTTCCTCTACTAAAGTTAAGTCCCATTCCAACGGGCATGTTTATAACACCTAAGATTAATCGTAAACTCGATTAATTTAAAGTAACCCTGAAGAATCAATCAATGAAACTCGAGTAGGTTACTCCTTTCCATTCTTAAAATAAATTTATGCTCTACATTGTATTGAGCACTTTGTATTTGTTTTTTTCTCAACCTTAACCTCTGGATATTGTGCGCTTCCAACGATCGTTCTTATACCCACCGGTAAGTTAATACTTATATATATATATATATATATATATATATATATATATATATATATATACTGAAGTCTTGAAAATCCAAAGATAGTAAAGTCGACACACTGAAAGTAAAAACAGATAATTTATAACAAATGCAGAAATATATAAAATTTAAAAAAACAAAAAACAAAAAAACAATTCGAATGTTACAATGGAATGCATTATATTCTCACCATCTGTTCTTTGAGTAATGTCTATTTGGTTTCATTACAAATAATAAAAAAAGTCAGTTCTTGTTTATTTTATTCTAGAAACATTTAAAATATTTTCGTCAATACTAACCTCATGACGATCAGTATAGACATTGGAGACTAAGAGCAGATTGTAAATTTATTACCCTTTTGTTAGGAAAGATATAAATAAGATAGATTCCAACGCGCAGCTCTTTAACAACAGTAAACACATTTTTGTAGGAACACTAGCTATTACTCGACTAATACCCTCGAGTAGTCCGTATTATTCATGTGCTTCGTTGGACTTTCTTGTAGGGAAAATATCTTCCCATGTTTATTTTATTTTAACCCCAGACATTGGAGACTGGGACCAGATTATTGTAGCCCTGTTGGTTGGGGCTTTACAATACACCGACTGCACCTCTACAGAGGGGTAAGCTCCCCACCAATAGGGCCAACTGTTGGCCGTGGGTTGTGATCCGTGATGTCCAAGGGCGGAATCCTGGTGACTGAGCAGTCCATGACATGCAACACTCCTCTTTGGTCCTATCTTGGGTTAGACGGTGGTCGCTGAAGCTTATTATCCAGGGCATGATGTTAAAGTCTATCTGATAGAGAAGTTCCAATTCTGAAGCTCGGGGGATGTGGAGTACTCCTTAATCACCATTACTCCCAGGTCCACTCTGAGCACCCATCAAGAATGAATAAAAGTAAACGTCTTCGGCAGAAAATAACCCAATGGGTTGACATGCCGTATTAACCAACCAACCAACCAGATGATTGCAAATCGATCAAACTTAGAAGATATATACCGGGTGTCCCAAAATAATGTATACACTCTTTTAATCGTTATAACTTATTCAATTTATATATTTTGACTTGTAAATAAAATTGATACAAGAGAAAGAATACACATCTAAAGAATTTGAGAGTAAAATATACAAAAAAACATAGCAAATTAACTTTTATAAGTGTTGTAGGTGACTCACCTATGACACGAACATGGACTTACCCAAAGGGTATATATTTAACAGAGTAAAGCTACTCAAAGGAGAGTACCAGAAACATGTTCTTCGTGTAAGCTGTAACAAGGAAATCCTTTCATTGTACGTTGATATATATTGCTGAATACAATCTGTTCTCTACATTTTATCTCCGTGTTGAGTTATTATTTATTGACCCTTAAATGACCCTTAAACAGGTCATAACAATAAGATAAAAGCTATTTGAGGCAATGGCATAATGTTCATATAATGATGACTTCACATCAGGTGCTCAAACTGTTTGCCATTCTGTTCAATACACTTTTCATAACTTCTTGTGCTCTTTTTGGGCTTGTTGATGATCAGTGTCATCCAGAATGGCCCTTTCTCGTACACTGGATGCTTTCGTGCTCCCCCCCCCCAACGTTAGCTAAAATGCGTGAAATACTGACACGTGATGGCGCGTTTCTGTGGAAATCTCTTTTTGATTTATTCTCATATTTCCAGAACGTTTTGAAAATAATTTTTTTCTGATGGAATGTCAATTGAGTATTCTCCATTATCAACGGTTAGTCAAATCTGAAATTTAAAAAAATTGTATTATTAACTAATAATATTTAAAGAGTGTATACATCATTTTGGGACACCCTATATATATATATATATATATATATATATATATATATATATATATATATTTATATATATGTGTGTGTGTGTGTGTGTATGTGTATCTGTGTGTGTGTATGTGTGAGAGAGGAAAAAGTGGAAATTAATCCGACAGTATGTAATATTATGAAAGAATTGAAAAACACAAGTTCATAAAACGAGTAATGTTTATTTCGCCTACGCTGCAGTGTTTCGATCTGTTTCAATAGATCTTCATCAGGGCTTTTGTTAGTTTGAGGAAAAAAATAGCCTGACCGATCATAAAACAAAAGAATCTCGAAGATTTCTTATTTTCTGTGATACATTCATTTTTTCCTCAAATTAACGAAAGCCCTGATGAAGATCTATTGAAAACAGATCGAAACACTACAGCGTAGGCGAAATAAACATTACTCATTTTATGAACTTGTGTTTTTCAATTTTTTCATAATATTACATATGGCTAAACATCCAAATCGGTCGGAAAATTGGGGTGACCCAGAAAAAACAGAACCCACAAATTTTGTAATAAAACTGTTAATTTTAAC
>CM042147.1:52572159-52609659 GCA_023376005.1 Doryteuthis pealeii | reverse complement strand
TTCTTAAATAAAGCTTACACTCAGATGTTTTAACCAAAGATTTATGGCCTCGAATACTTAAGAAGCCTAAGGAAATACTTATAAAAACCATTAAGATACTTTAAATCTATCAGCGTCAAATAGTAATGGAAGCCATTTTCTTTATCGTTCAGATCTCGTTGGATTTACATCTCATCTTTCGATATCTTCGCATCTTTTTTATTTGTTTTTTTTTCTTCACGTTCGTAATCGTCATTTTCATTTTCTTATTTTTCTCCATTTATCAAAATATTTTTTTCATTCTCAAAATCTTCTTTTCTCTCTTTTTCATATCTTTAAAAAAATGTTATCATTAGTCTCATCGTTTCTTTTTTTTTATCTTCTTTTTCTTCTTCGTGATTCTTCGTTCTTTTCCGTCTCCTCTTCTCTTTTTAATTCTTTGTCTTTCTTTCTTTTTTTTTCTTTTAACTTTTTTCTTCTCTTTCTTTCTTCAACTTTTACTTATTCTTCGTCTTTTCTTTCTTCAACTTTTCTTCTTTTCGATATTTTGATATTCTTTCTTTTTATTATTCATATTCCTTTTCTATTTCTTCATATCTGTCTTATTTTGTTGCCTGTTTATTATTATTTTCCTTCTTATTTTTTTCTTTCCTTTCTTTTTCAATATTAGATTCTTCTTTGACTTTTTATAAAATAAAATTTTATTTTTCCACTTCATATTCCTTTTCTCAGTTTCTTCTTCTTCTTCTTCTTCTTCTTCTTCTTCTTCTTCTTATTATTATTATTATTATTATTATTATTATTATTATTATTATTATTATTATTATTTGTCCTTTTTCTTCTTCATCTCTGTAATTTTTCGTCATCATCATCATCTTCTTCTTCTTCTTCTTCTTCTTCTTCTTCTTCTCTTATGTCATTTTTTATCATCATCATCATCATCATCATCATCTTCTTCTTCTTCTTTTTCTTCTTCTCTGTCATTTTTCATCATCATCATCATCATCTTCTTCTCTTCTTCTCTGTCATTTTTCATCATCATCATCATCATCATCTTCTTCTTCTTCTCTGTCATTTTTCATCATCATCTTCTTCTTCTTCTTCTTCTTCTTCTTCTTCTTCTTCTTCTTCTTCTCTGTCATTTTTCATCATCATCATCATCATCATCATCTTCTTCTTCTTCTTCTTCTTCTTCTTCTGTCATTTTTTATCTTCTTCTCTTGTTCTTTTTCCTTCTTTTCTTTCTTTGTTTATTCTTTTTGTTTTGTTTTTTGTTTATTTATTCATTTTTTCATTTCGATTTTTTTATATTTTGTATTCATTGCCAGAATGTTTTTCCTTTTCACTTGAACGCAAGATCAAGTGTCCCTGAAGGAAAAAAAACGCCTCTTTCAGCTTTCAGCTCAATAAACTATTTCTCCATCTTTTCTTTTCTTTTCTTTTCTTTCTTTCTCTTCTCTATCGTTTCAAGTTCACCTGATCTTCACCTTTTCTTCCGTGAGAAACACGTGTATTGAAATCCAGGTGTGCAAATGCTTACGGCCACTCATGTTGGGAGAGTGTTGCATTTTCAAGGATATTTCTTTCGCTCAAAACTCAAAAGAGAAAATCTAAATCAGACGTCAATCGATCAACAGGTAATAACATCGATATTCTTGCAAGCGAGGGTTTGTTTAATGACGGATAGATATACGATAAGGATCTTGATATATTATTGGCCAAAAACGAAAGGGCCGAATGTTTACATTTTTTTCTCTTTGTCAAGTCTTGCATATTGTCTCTCGCTCAGCCGGCACTTCCAGTAAAAGCTCAAACTTTTCGATTTATACATGACTCATTTGACTTAGTTTACTTGCCATATACAAGGTGTGTCAAAAAAGTATCGAGATTGTTTGTACTTTTTGACACACCTTGTATTCTGAAAAAAATTACGTTCCATTAATTTTTTCAGAATACAAGGTGTGTCAAAAAAGTACCAAGTTTAAGGTTGTATTTACCAAGATAGAAATGAAGAATGAATGGAACGTTATTTTTTTTTCAGAATGGAAGGTGTGTCAAAAAGTACAAAAAAATCTCGATACTTTTTTGACACACCTTGTATATCTATTATTATACTAAAGCTGAGCGAATCAATGTTTGTCTCCTAAAGGCTTTTTTACTGTTTAGTTTAATGACATGAAAATTATACTAAATTATTCCCCGGTTTTAGGAGTAGTTATGCTTGGAAAAAAATCATTTTAATTGGTTCTAATTAGTCGTAATTTGCAATTAAGTCAAAAACTGAGCCGTCTTTTACTTCACATTCTACCTGTAACTTTTCCCCTTCTCTGTGTATGTCTTGATTACCTACTCTTTATATATGTTAGCTTCTCAGTGAGAGTAGAGTAGAGTAGAGAGAGAGAGAGAGAGAAAGAGAGAGAGAGAGAGAGAGGGAGAGAGAGTTATGAAACGTATTTGCATGTTAAATTGTATAAGCAGCCAGCCTGGCCAACATCTTGGCTCTTAATAAATTTAAATTAAGTCAAATGTTCCCTTTCTTAGAAATCTTACAAAATAATTTTAATGTATTTTTTTTTAAATTCCTCCGGCCGTATATTTTTTATCTTATTTTATTTGATTCGCTTTGCAAGCTCACTTTTCCCTAATCCCAATTATATATCCAACGGTCATGTTTTGTTTGGTATATATATATATATATATATATATATATATATATATATATAGTAAAACTTATAGAGAGAAAAAACTACTTAAGTTTCACCCAAGGATCATCAGGGTTAACTGCAACGCATTTGTTCCTAATTAATTGATTGATTATTCTAATTAATTTCTTGCAGTTAACCCTGATGATCCTTGTGTGAAATTTAAGTAGGTTTTCTCCCTATAACTTTGAATAAATTCGCTCTACTAATGTATTGAACACTCTTCTATTCTATATAACCCCACTTATCTGATCTATTATTTATCGACGGTCGAAGTTGTGACTAACTCGATATTATATTCCCCGGTAAATCACCCTCTTTATATATATATATATATATATATATATATATATATATATATATTGTTACGTTCCATCAAATCATGGAACGTTTAGAACATTCTGATAGACGTGATGACGCTGGGAGAGGGGGGGAAGTCACAGAACTTGACCTCAAAAACTGCTTGCCCATGCCTGTAGTGACCCTAAAAAGAGGAAGATACGAAATGAACGCCTGATACTACCTCGCTGCTTGCCTACGTCGTATGGATACAGGTTACAGGTAGGGGCAAGGGGTCACTGTTATCAGCTTTGGACACAGTGTATACCAGAGGGCCGACTAGTGAACACCTCATGGGGGAAGGGAAGACGAAGAATGTCTCCCGAAACAAAATTACCAAAATGACAATGCCGGATAAAGGAATAATACCAAAACAAAATATCCATGGAAAAGGAATAACCCGTACAAAGGAAAGATAAGTGTAACCTCTTTCATATATGCCTTATATATATATATCGATTTTAAATTAGCATTTCCACCAACGAACACTGAAAGACTCTAGCCTGTCGGCGGCCGCATTTCTATTCCAAAGGACTTTAAACATTGAAGTAAATGTAATGTGTTAAAATAATACCACGTTTTGTTGTTGTTATTGCTGTATTTCTATGTGCATGCTTTTAATCCTTTCTGTGTCTCTGATGGAAACGCCGTACGGCGTCGGGCGATAGGCGCATGTAACAATATATATATATATAAGGTGTTCGGGATAAATTTGACATACTTATATTTGGTTATTTTTCTCCATAGGTTGGAGGTATTGATGCATACTACGCATCATTTAAAATCTTGAACCCTTCTTCTTTCATGTACGTGATGACAGATAGAATGGATAACTGGAACCCACCTGAATCCTGGAAGAGAATAACTTATATCATGATGATCTGTGCCGGGCATCAAAATAAGGAGATTATGGTTGCTGCCCAATGCTCCCTGAACACTGTAAAAACAATCAGGCATGAACTGGATAATTGTAATGGAGACTACTAGAAGAAAGCAATATAACAGACGATCTGATTGCATTTTTACAGCAGAATTTCTCGAAAATCAGCAGAAAAAGTGTTGGAGACCCTGGCATTGGAATTCGGGCTTTGTCCCGTGAATTGAATGTTTCAGTCTCTACCATGAAGCTTGCACCCAATGAAGACATTCGCTACTACTCATACAAGCGTCGCAGAGGTCAACTGCTCCCAGAAAAGGCCAGGGAAAATCGTCTGACAAAGGCGAAGAAACTTATTAGATGCAGTTTAAAGCGGGAAAATAAGAGGTGACACCCAATATTTCCAATTGTGATATTCAAATCCATTTGAATGACCTTCATAGATTGATTTCATTTAATAACGTAATTAATTGACAATAACATTCCTTTATTTTCAAGTTAATCAGAAACATTTACAGAAACCGATATGTGGGAGAACAATTTTATGGCAACAAATTAAAATAATTAGAACTAGCAAGACCTGTGGATACCCTATATTTTGATAATATAATTATTACAACGTCATTATTCTTATTTGTCATTACTATTTTTTCATAGTTTCATAGCAATAACATAATCTTTACAGATCACTGCCGTCCCTCATAATCTTATAACCCCACCACCAGAACCTTTCCTCTCATGAGCCCTCAAATGACTTATTAACCCCGCTGCAGATCCACAAAGTTTGATGCAAATATGACATAGGAAAGACGTCCTTCCCGTTGTATCAGATGGATCAAATGATAAAATTTGATGCTTATGCACCACCATATGTCTCTTAAGACCAGAAGCTGACTTACAGACTTTGCTTCAGATTGCATAAGACACATTGTTTGTTCCTGGAGTTTGCATGAATTGTCTCTGGTGAGATTTCCTATGATTGATATATCCAACCTTAGCAAGCAGAATCCGACCATAGTTTCATAAATAATAATAATAATAATAATAATAATAATAATAATAATAATAATTGCAATGGCCTGGATCGATTACAGAAAAGCCTATGACATGGTCCCACATACCTGGATTTTAGAATGCCTACAAATGTATAAAATTTCCAACAACATTATAAACTTCATTAAAAAAGCCATGGAAAACTGGCGAGTTCAATTAAAAGCTGGAAAACAATCCCTGGCAGAAGTAAAAATCCAAAGAGGTATCTTCCAAGGAGACTCATTATCACCACTACTCTTTATTATTGCAATGATGCCGCTAAACCATATACTGAAAAAATGTACCGGGGGATACAAATTTAGTAATTCACAAGAAAGATCAACCACCTTATGTACATGGATGACATTAAAATTTTTGCAAAAAATGAAAAAGAATTGGAGAGCCTAGTACAAACTATTAGGATATATAGCCAGGATATAGGGATGGAATTTGGAATCGAAAAATGTGCTATGCTTGTAATAAAAAGGGGTGAAAGAAAACTATTAAATGGAATACAACTACCAAATCAGGAAACTATAAAATCTCTTGATGAAAATGAAAGCTACAAATACTTAGGAATTTTGGAAGCGGACAATATCATGCAAGCAGAAATGAAAGGAAAAGTTAAAAAGGAATATCTCAGGAGAACTAGAAAACTTCTAGAAACGAAACTTAACAGCAGAAATCTGATCAAAGGAATTAATACCTGGGCTGTCCCCATTATAAGATACTCAGGACCATTCTTAAAATGGACAAAAGAAGAACTCAGACAGATAGACCAAAGGACGAGAAAATTAATGACCATGCACAAGGCTCTCCACCCTAGAGATGATAGAGATAGATTGTATGTGTCAAGAAAGGAAGGGGGAAGAGGTCTTGCCAACATAGAGGAATGCGTAGAAACCACAATCCAACAACTTGAAGATTACACAAGGAAGAGCAAAGACAAATTACTTATGGCGACCAACAATAGTAGAAACGGCAGATGGACAAACAGAAGAACGACAAAGACTAGAAAACAAAAATGGGAAGAAAAACAATTATATGGACGCTTCAAACGACAAATAGATGAGGTTGCACATCAAAAGACTTGGACATGGTTAAGAAAGGGAAACCTCAAAAGAGAAACAGAATCACTTATAATTGCTGCACAAATAATGCCATAAGGACAAACTACATCAAAGCGAAAATTGATAAGACCCAACAAAATAGTAAATGTAGACTTTGCGGTAATAGAGATGAGACTGTTAACCATATACTCTGCGAATGTAGCAAACTAGCACAACGAGAATACAAAACTAGACACGACTGGGTTGGGAAGGTGATCCACTGGGAATTATGCAAGAAATTAAATTTTGACCACACAACAAAATGGTATATGCATAAACCAGAATCTGTTCTTGAGAACGAAACGCACAAAATTCTCTGGGACTTTGAAATTAAAACGGATCACCTTATCCCAGCAAGAAGACCAGACCTAGTGTTGATTAACAAAAAAAGAAAGAACTTGTCAACTGGTGGATTTTGCAGTGCCAGCGGATCACAGGGTGAAGTTAAAGGAAAATGAAAAAATTGACAAATATCTGGACCTTGCCAGAGAACTGAAAAAGTTATGGAATATGAAAGTGAAAGTTATACCAATTGTAGTTGGTGCACTTGGAACAGTCCCAAAAGCATTAGAAAAGGGTTTGGAAAGTTTGGATATCAGAGGAAGGATTGAAACCATTCAGAACACTGCACTGCTGCAATCTGCCAGAATACTCAGAAGAGTCCTGGAGACCTGAGGAGACTTGCTGTCACTCAGACTCCAGTGAAAGACCATCAGCTAACACTGATGTGAAAACTCAAAAGGAGTAAATAATAATAATAATAATGGCTGTCAACTCGTGTTCGAGTAAGACCATTTCCTGTTTTTTTTTTGTTTTGTTTTTTTATCATCTTAGTTGGATACCAGTAGAATTTAACACTCTATCCTTGTGTTTTCTCAGATGACTCACCAGGCCAGCCCTACTCTTCCATATAAACTACATGTTGGAACTTCTCTACTTTAAATGTTGCTGGATTGAAAATTACCCTTTCTAATAGCCCGCTTCAATTTTTGGTATTTAATTCGGTTGGACTCAAATTCTTCCACAGACATACATAGGGGTTGTTGATTTGTAGAGTTGCTGTATTGACTTGCTGTGTCGTGTGTTTACACGTGGTAAACAGTGGGAAAATGAAATGAAAAGGTGAATGGAAACAGCAATTAAAGTCTTTAATTGCCGTTTGCGTTAAGTGTATGAAAAAGATATCGTTGTCACGTCTTGGTGATTTGTGACCGAAAGTCGATTGTCGGGATTGTCGGTGTCGTCTTGTGTGGCGTAGAGTCATGTTGTCAGATGAAAGCCTTAACCCCGTCATACCCGTGGTCACTCGTATTTATGAGCAGCCGATGGATCAAACGAAAAGTTTTTAATTAGGTCTTTAGGCGAATGCTGACTGGTAAGAAAACGTGTTTTTTAATGTCTCATGACGTGTTCTCTTGTACGATCGCAATTTTTAGCGTTAAAGTTTATGGGTTTAAGGTGTATGTATTACGTGAGACTTTAACGTGTTAGTAAAATGAAACCAATTCACAAAATAAAGACCGCTCTGTCGGTTGGAGCTGTAGAATACACCGACTGCATCTCTACAGATGAGTGAGACCTCTCCCAATAGAGACATCTGTTGGTCATGGGTGGCAACAATTGATGCTTAAGGATGGAACCTTAGCGGCTGAGCAGTCCATGACATACAACACTCCACTTTGGCCCTTACTTATGCTAGAATGTCGGTCGGAGAGGCCCCCTCCAACCAATCGACTGGTCACGTCAAGCCGTAACACCTATATGATTGTCCCGATCCTATTACCCTTATGGCAAACACTCAACCTTTTTTATCATATATGTGCTAGAAGGTGGTGGCTGAGGGTCTCATACATCTTCAGCATAAAATGACCCAATGGGTTGACATGCCGTAAAATTCAACCAACCAGCCAACCAACCAACCATCCATTTTTAGTAATTTTCCATCAAATCATTGTCTTTACTATTTTCAAGAATGTCTGGAATGTTTGGATATAAAAAAAGTCTTTTAAAATACCTCCTGACTCTTATAAACAACGTCTTCAAATATAATGCTTTTTATACCTAATTTAATAATATTTATTACCTTTTGCGTGCTATTCTGATTTAGTACCGTTTTTTACCAATATTTGTGCGTCTATTCTTTTATAATACGATAAATTAGCAATATTATTATGTTTTCCAAAAATATTATTAGTCATTTACTTTCTTTTCCTTAGTAATCTAAGTTAAAAGTAGCCTCAAAGGCGAAATTCAATATTTGGTGCTCTTCCAATATGTCATCTACCGAAGGTTTGTGATCTACTATTGATCTGCTATTCATGGCATATGATCTACTAGAAAAAAAGAAGACAGGGTTAGGGTTAGGGTTAGTTTAATGGGAAAATAAAGTGTAGTTAATGGGTAGATCACATATTGGAATGTAAACAACTCAATAGATCACATATTAGATTAGAAACCATTCGGTAGATCACATATTGGAAGTTAAGTATCGCTGTTTTTTTTTTAAGTAGCCCAATTGGCAATCTGTTACTTGTAGGTCCAAATCTGACAACTCTTTTTTGAACAGATACCCCAACGTCTTGCAAAAGAGTTAAGGTGATTCTAGAGATAAGTAGTTTGAAATTTGATATTCTGGTTTCTATTGGTCAGAAATTTTTGTCATTAGTTATCTTTGCCTCCATTGGTTGTGTTATTTTGGATTTAACTTTTGACCGGAACTCTAACTGATTTTGCTCATACTTAAATGTAAACGAGTAGTTTGTATTCCATTCTTGTTTTTTTTTTTTTTTTTTTTTTTTTTTGAGTGACGATGTTCACTTCCGGTGCCAGAAAAGGTCAAAATGGTAACTGAGTAGAATTGTACTGTAACGACCCAATTTACTCGTTTTAAAATTGTATGAACGTGCACTTGCATGTATTATCACTCCGACATTTTTTTAACAAAGAAAAATATTAATTCTATCGTTTTTATCAGATTTCGATTATTGTTTAAAGAGTTTATCTGATATTGATCTACTTATTTCTAATAATTCCTTCTGATCTCCTAATTTTTTTTTTTTTTCGGATAATGCTCTTATTTATTCATTTATTTATTTATTTTATTGGGACGGATTTTTTTAAAAAATGTTTAAGATAGAGATTAAGATAAGCATTCGCATACTGCTAAGCCAGGCAAATTGTAATAGAAATATATTCAAAATAACAGGACCTGTGGATATACTAGAGTATGATAATTTAATTATTACAACGTATGATATGTTTACTTAAGAGCTATTGCTAAATAATTCAATGTGTAAAAAGTCTAAAAATCTTGATTTAACTCTCTTTATTAGCAGGACCTGTGGATATATCACAGTATGATAATTTGAATATTACAACGTTTGATATGTTTACTTAAGAGCTATTGCTAAAGTAGTTCAATATGTAAAAAGTATCATAATCTTGATTTAACTCTCTCTCTCTCCTCTCCTCCCTCTCCTCTCCTTCTCCTCTCTCCTCTCTCTCTCTCTCTCTCTCTCTCTCTCTCTCTCTCTCTCTCTCTCTCTCTCTCTCATATATATATTTCTTTTTTACATTCTTTTCATCTTTTCATTATGTTTGATTGAAACAGATAAGGGTTATAGCTTCCATGCTATCACCCCCTCTCTCTACCTTTCCCCTACCCTCTTTTTTTCTTTCTATCTTTCTTTCTTATCATATTTTTTCTGTGTAGCATGTCCTATTTCTTCCCTTTTTTATAATAAAAACGAAATTGTCCATTATTTAGCTGAGGTGACCACATTCATGAGAAATAAGAATTCGGCAGATAAGCAACTAGGTAACTAGTCTAGGAGAAGGAAAACTCTTGCCTCAAACCTGTTAAACTCCGCTTAAGTAATTGACCCTGTTTTACATCGTACTTATGCGGAAGATTTGTCATATATATATATATATATATATATATATATATATGTGTGTGTGTGTGTGTGTGTGTGTGTGTGTGTGTGTGTGTGTATGCTATAGGGTACAATACATTTAATATGCGATTGTTACCATTGGTTTCGAAGCAGCGTGTTTGCCACTTATTGTCAAGATAACGCGCCTGTGAAAGAAATGCGGCAAATGTCAGTTCATTTATTTATGTATATGCATGTGTGAGCTGTTATTGTATTTCCCCGCCGAGGATTTGTTTTGAATCCTTGTAATAGTAGCCAAAATAGTTTTGAAACCAATGGTAACAATCGCACCTTAAATGTATTGTACCCTATAAAAAAAATACATGTCTTACACCCTGTAATCGAGCACTTTATTTTCAATTCTCCAATACTAGAAAAAACTATATATATAGAGAGAGACAGAGAGAGACAGAGAGAGACAGAGACAGAGAGACAGACAGACAGACAGACAGACAGACAGAGTCGCACCGTAAAGTAGTCTTTAGAAAGTGAATATCACATACTGTTACAACTGTAAGGAGTTCAACATTCAGTGGGTGCTCTTCTTATGTGGCCTCATGCCAATCTAAGATAAACTTAATAGATATTGTTAACATAAGCGTACAGACTATTTTTGCTAAGTATTTTAAAATGCAACCAGTATTTAGGTGCCTAACGTAATGTTGTGCTTAACGAGCCAGACTATTGTTAAGTGAATTCGATTCCCAATTTCTTGACAACACTATCCTACTTTCTTCTTTTTTTTTTTTTTTTTTCTCTTGGTAATGTTCAGTTTTGGCGTTAAAAATGGCAGAAATGGAAATGGATGACAATGTCCACCATTTTAAGGCTCGAAGCGCGCAGCTAGGTGTTAATTTTCTACTCTAATTACAGGGAGAGTTTTTTTGCTTGTAGCCAAATGAAAATACTTCAAGGATTAAGTGGACTGGAAACTGTTGTTATTCATGAACAATCCAAGTTTCCGAATGACCTGCAGGTTGGACAGCCACTAAAATTCTGTGGACAAATTTTGTTGGTTGGCCGGTTGGTTGGATTTTACGGCATGTCAACTCGTTTTGGCTTATTTTAGGCCGAAGACGTTTTGTTTTTATTCATTCTTAATTCTATTTAACCCATAGATGGGACCCTAACAGCTACTACTACTCTGGGTCAGGGTAGACCTGGGGGCAATGGTGATGACGGGATACTCCATATTCCTTAGAGCTCTTTGCCGATAGAGTTTAACGTCATACCCAGGACAATATATATTTACCAACCCCTCCGCACGATCAGGATGCGACACAATGTCTATTTCTTAAGCGGAGTTTAACAGGTTTGAAATCAGAGTTTTCCTTCTCCTAGACTGGTTACCTAGCTATTGTTAAAGAGCCCAGTATGTCCTGCTATTTACCAATAGCTGGAGGGAGAATTGGATTCATACCTTTCCCAAGGATATTAGCGCTATGTGAAATGCCAACAGCTTCGTCCAGGAATTGAACTCGCGTCGACGAGTCCATTTCCTACGACTCTAACCATTAGACCACGCGCCTCAATACCCAGGACAATAAGACCCACAGCCACCGCCTAGTAGCAGGCTTGGGAGGTTGCTATAAGGGTAATAGGGTTGGAACAATCATATGAATGCTAGGGCTTGAAATGACCAGCCGATTGATCGGGGAGTGGCCTCTCAGACTGCCCGTCTAGCTTAAGTAAGGACCAAAGTGTAGTGTTGCATGTCATGGACAGCTAAGCCACCAGGCTTTCATCCTTAAGCATCACGGGTCACCACCCACGACCAACCAACCAACCAACCAACCAACAACTAACATATCCGCGAGTATATTCGGTATATCTAAGTTAAGCAAAACAGTTTAGATTGTGTTGTAAAAATCCTAAAAATGTATCGAGTGCGTCCTTATTAGTAGACAATATGTATCATATGTAGCCGACCCCCTGAAGGTAAAATGTTATTCCAAACATTTATTTAGCAGATTGTTTGAATACCATACTCCGAAGATTTGCCTCGATAGATCAAAGGTTAAATAAATAGCAGATGGAATCCTTTTATGAGACAAAAACAAACATTATTTTAAGATAACCAAATCCTTTTTCTATTGGACGTGGTTTCAATTTCTGTACCTAGCAATAAAAGTCATATACATTATTATAAATATATAATCAAACAGAACTGATATATGATAGCGTGGACAGCAAAATGAAAACATTCTACTACAATGGACTAAATAAGAAAACACATACATAGAATTAACGAGGGTCGTAATTGTTACGATTCGTGTAGCCATTTTAAGGTCTGAAGTTGAAGACAGTTTTACAGTGGAAATTCTTTGTGGATATAAAGTTTGATGCTTTCTTGAAGTACAATTTACAATTTACATTTACTTTAAATTTGTAAATTAAATACGTTAGGGTGTTTTGAATTGTTCAATTCAACCACAGAACAGTCTATAAATATAAGTTGCGGTCTTTAGCACACCTTATACTCTGAAATACTCTAAAAGTAATAGGAAAAATTGCGGAATCAGGCTTACACACACACACATACACACACACATACACACGCACACACACACACACGCGAGCGTGTGTGTGAAAAAGAGGACTCACACCATATATGCATGGTCATATTTACATATGAATGCATATATGTTTGCACACACACACAACACACACACATATATACATATATTGCACACACACACACACACACACACACACACACACACATATATAATATATATATATATATATATATATTATATATATATATATATATATATATATAACAAAGAGTGTTTGTCCATTGGTTTCTTTCGATATTTGGATTAATTGGTGCCGGAAATTCAAGGCAACGTCTATTAATTGTTTTTCCAGCTCATCGAATGGAGATAATAATAATAATAATAATAATAATAATAATAATAATAATAATAATAATATAATGAATATAATAATAATAATAATAATAATAATACCAGGTGTGTGTGTGTGTGTGTGTGTGTGTGTGTGTGTGTGTGTGTGTGTGTGTGTGTGTGAATGGAAATAATGAATATTGTGTCAGAAATTTTACATGTCATTAAACCTGAGTTAGCACTTCAACTGAAGAACGAACACAAGTCTCGATTGGAAAAAAAAAAGAAAAGAAAAAGAAAGAATAAAAGCTCCATTCTTGTGTGTTTCACAACACCTGTGGCTTCTTCTTTCTTGTCCAGTGCACAACAACAACAGCAACACAGTATCCAGGTCAACCAACGGCCACTTGTCCAGGTACACAAAAGACAGAGGCGGGCAGGAGAAGGGGAGCTTTTCGAGATAAATTGCTTTCTGGACAGGCGATCAGCAAATACTGAAACGTGAAAATAAACTTACCTATCCATCTAACCTAGTGTCCCTGTCGCATAACAATAAATAGATGGTTGGTTGGTTTTGTTTTACGGCATATCAACCCTTTTCGAGTCATTTAATGCCGAATTAAATCATTTTGATAAACAAAGGATACAGTTTGCTTACAGTACCTGCGGTTGTAACTTAACAAAGGTTACTAAATGAGGAATAACTAAACGGACCTTAGAAATGAAATTGAATCTTTATAACATTAACAAAATACGGTGCTCTTCCAATATGTGATCTACCTCAAGTTTGTGATCTACTATTGATCTACTATTCATGGCATGTGATCTACTAGGAAAAAAGAAGACAGGGTTAGGGTTTGGGTTAGTTAAATGGGGAAATAATGAGTAGTTAATGTTTAGATCACATATTGGAATGTAAACAACTCGGTAGATCACATATTGAATTAAAACCATTCGGGAAATCACATATTGGATTAGAAAACATTCGGTAGATCACATATTGGAAGAGCACCCAAAATACAAAAGAAGAAGAAGAAGAAGAAGAAGAAGAAGAAGAAGAAGAAGAAGAAGAAGAAGAAGAAGAAAGAAGAAAAAGAAGAAGAAGAATGAAGAAGAAGAAGAAGAAGAAGAAGAAGAAGAAGAAGAAGAAGAAGAAGAAGAAGAAGAAGAAAGAAAGAAGAAGAAGAAGAAGAAGAAGAAGAAGAATGAAGAAGAAGAAGAAGAAGAAGAAGCAAATGACCCCCCCCAAAAAAAAAAAAATGAAGGCAGCAAAACGATAAAAAGGACATTGTAAGTAAACAATAAACACCTGCACCATTGACTTTAGCAAATCTTCTTTTGTTGTTGAGATTCCCGCCTTCCTTCCCGCCATCTACCAGTTCAACTTCTTTCCCGGGTGCCCGTCACCCCACCCCTACTATGCATTAGGGTCCACATATCGTGCTCTTATCTTCTTCGCCCCCCCCACACACTTTCAACACGTGCTTTTTTTATTCCATTTTGTAACTCAGCTCATTGAATAGGGTCTCCATCACGTGACTTTTGAAAGACCTCCCCCCCTAATATTTCTTTCTTTCTTTTCTCTACCTTTCTTTTCACGTTTTCTTTCTTTCCACTTTCTTTGTAATTTTTTCCTTTCCTCTCTTCTTTCTTTTCTTTCTTTCTTTCTTTCTTTCTTTCTGGTGCTCTTCCAATATGCGATCTACTATTGATCTACTATTCATGACATGTGATCTACTAGGAAAAAATAAGATGGTTAGGGTTAGGGTTTAGGGTTAGTTTAATGGGAAAATAATGGGTAGTTAATGGATATATCACATATTGGAATATAAACCATTCGGTAGATCACATATTGGAAGCGCACCTTCTTTCTTTTCTCTACCTTTCTTTCTTTGTACTTTTTTTTTTCCCCCCTCCTTTCCTTTCCTCTCTCCTCTCTCTCTCTCTCTCTCTCTCTCTCTCTCTCTCTCTCTCCTCTCTTTCTTTGTGCCTTTTTCTTTTCTTCTTCCTTTCCTCTCTTTCTTTCTTTCATTCTTTTTTTCTACTTTCTTGTTTTCTTTGTACCTTTGTCTTTTCCTTTCCTACTCCTTTCTTTTCTTTTCGTGATTTTTTTTCTTTTAACCTTTCTTCCCCCCCCCCTTTTTTCTTCTCATAAACAGCATGGGCCACCTGGCGCTAAAAAGAAATCTCTTTCTTTTAGACCGGGAACTTCGCTGGGTCCAAACGCTATTAACTGGCTCAGGAGAATATCTCCTCTCCAAGAAATAGTTGTGAGCCTACGAATTAGTCTAACCTTAAAAGTATCTTCTGTTGGTTATCTGAACACTAGCAACATAAATGAGAGTGACCTCCTCTTGTTTATTTCACTTTGAGGAAGCCGTGTGTTTTGGTTGGTCATTTTCATTTCACCATAAATCTACACTGAAAATACGAATTTGTTCGAATCAATACAACTGCATGTTTTAACACGAAAATGTCATAAAATGTGCTCTTAATAACAATTAAGTTCATTTCAAATAATGAGCAAGCACAATTAAGAACACAAAGTGAAATAAACAAAAGGAGGTTATTCTCATTTATGTAGCTAATGTTCAGATTACCTTTTTGTCTTTCCTCTTATTTAATTCCTTTTCGGCCTAACAGCCCACAAGAGAGAAAACCACGTATAATGGTGTTTAAGAAAAGAAACCAGCGAACACACACTAAATAACCAAAAATCCTAGACGTACAGGAAACCACCACCTAACTCCATACATGCGACACGAGGTTACTAGGGCGCAAAATTCCCCTGTCTGTGAACAGGAACACAAGTCGTGCTCCTTGTCAAGACAGAAGGTAAAGGAAACATTTGACTTTGCCGTGTCTTCTTTTATCATGCTGCTGGTCACGCCACCTAGTGGCTATTTGGCAGACATACCTTTCGTGTCCCATAGCCTCAAATAGTAGAACTGTAGCGAATAAGGAATGTAATCCCTACGCTATGTATACATTTTCGTCAGTGATGAGCAAGATCCTGCATGTTACATTCGTAAGAAACCCCGGAAGTAATGTTATATTGTTGTATAATACTATAAGATCAGAGACAAATTTTGATGATATGGCCTTAACGCAATTAACCCATTAATAATAATAATTTAATAATTAACTAGCAGGACCTGTGGATATGCCACAATATGATAATTTGATTATTACAACGTTTGATATGTTTACATAAGAGCTATTGCAAATAGATCAATATGTAAAAACTATAATAATCTTGATTTAACTCTCTCTCTCTCTCTCTCTCCTCTCTCTCTCTCTCTCTCTCTCTCTCTCTCTCTCTTCTTCTTTCTTTTTTTTCTTTCTTTTCATCTTTTCGTTATTTTCGATAGAAACAGATTCGCGTTATCAGTTCCGTGCACCATCCTCTTTCTTATTATATTTCCCTGTGTAGCATGTCCTTTCTTGCTTTATAATAAAAACGAAATGTTTCATTTTTTTTTAGCTGATGCAGCGACACTTATACGAAATCAGAATTCGGTGTATAAGCAACATCAGATAATTAGGATTTACATTTTTGCATTTCATCTTGGACGATTTGGACGGTCTCATTTTTAACCAGAGGGTGTTTCAAAATGATGACAGTCTTAAGGAACACGAGTATCAATATATAGATAACCGATTAATTAATAAATTTTGGCAGTCTGACAAAATGACGTCTGACATGAAAGCAGGAACATAGAATTGCATTGTCACGCCGAAAGATTGTACTCCTTGACATAGAGTGAACAGTTGGGCGGAGGGAATACGGATTGGGGGGAGGGGAATACGGATTGGGGGGGGGGGTTAACGCATTTCAACAATGGCGACAACAAAATGCGAGTGGACACGTCACATTTAATACAACTGTCAACTCATGAATTTAAACCCATCGATCAGCTCAACCGCGCAAATCGGTCTGATCAAAGATGGACAACATAGACAAGATTTTCCTGGCAATGGGGCTGGGGGTGGGGACCTCTCCTCATCCGGAGTGTGACATGAAGACTCTGGTGAAAATGAATGTAGAGAATGTTTTGTAGCTGAAAAGTTGCTCTATCCAACGGTATTGTTGGCTTTCCTTTATCTATTGTAATTTCCGTCGGAATAGATAAGAAATATTACTTTTGAGCATCACTCGTATTTTTACTGCGAAAAAAAATTAATATGAATAAAATCAAAATTATCTATATATCAATACTCGTATTCTTTAATTGTACGACCGTTATCATCTTGCAACAGCCTCTGGTTAAAAATGAAACCGCCTAAATCACACAAGATGTAATGCAAAAATGTAAATCCTGATTATCTGGTGTTGTTTATCCACCGAATTTTTATTTCTTAGGAGTGTTGTCAACTCAGCTAAACAAAGGACAATTCCATTTTATCATAAAGAAAGGGAAGAAAAGGACATGCTACACAGAAGAAAAATAAAGAAAGAAAGAAAGAAAGAAAGAAAGAAGAAAGAAAGAAACTAGGGGAAAGATTGAGAGGGGTGGGTGCACGGAAGCGATAACGCTAATCTGTTTTAATCGAACGTAATGAAAAGATGAAAAGAAGGAATAAAAAAAACAAAGCATGAGATAGAGTTAAATCAAGATTATCATACTTTTTACATATTGAACTATTTAGCAATAGCTCTTAAATAAACATATCAAACATTGTAATAATTAAATTATCATACTGTGGTATATCCACAGGTCATGTTAATTATTATTTATACATTTTTATAAACTAATGATTGAAAAAACTATTCGTCCTGTCTGTGAGGCTTAGAATACACAGACTGTATCGCCCGCAGAAGTGTAAGACCCCAACACAAAAAAGGGGATTTCCTTGGTATGACACTAAACTGCATCTAATGGTCATACTCCAATTCTGGAGAACTAGGGGGTGTAGAACCCCTTCATTGCCATTACTCCCAGATCCACTCTATTTGTATTCAATAGTACAGTGTGAAAAAAAAACAACTAACAATTACACAAAAAATGTAAATATAAATGTAAAATGAGTGCGATTCCTAAACTCTTGGCATAAAATAACCCCAGACGGGTTGACATGACGTTAAAATAATCAATATTATCTGTATTATTCGGACTATTGTCCTCATCTTCATTGTTATCTGTACAGCGTTTCGGCGGATGTGCCCTCCTGACTTCTTCGGGTATTTCTTGTCGGACTCGGGAACCCTTTTTGTCGAAATCGGGAGCCATCACAGAACTTTAAACCTAACCCTTTATTCAGTCCACGGGGATATCTTGTTCTCATTCCGCTAACCATAGCTGGGGTACAGGCGTTAAGCTGTGTTAATTATTATTCTCTGTTGCTGCTGCCCCTGACCAGGATTGAACCTGCAGTCTAGAGATAACTGTCACTTAGAACTGTCTTAACCTAACTCCTTTATCCACATTTGGACACATACAAATACAAATAATACTAATCATCAAGCCTCATCTAAAAAATTCAGATAAATAATAAACTACTTGTTAGATTTTTAAAATTATAATTCCTGGCGATACTAATAGGTTTATAACTCTGAGACAGGTCACAAAATAATCGACACTTTTGGTAAAGATTTCATTCTTTTTTTTTTTTTTTTACGGAATAATAAAGTCCGCTCTGTAGTCTGGGGCTGTAGAATACACCGACTGCACCTCTGCAGAGGGGTAAGACACACCCCACACTCCAATGGGACCACCTGTTGATCGTGGATGGCGACCCGTAATGCTTAAGGATGGAATCCTGGTGACTGAGCAGTCCATGACATCCCACACTCCACTTTGGCCCTTACTTAGGATAGACGGTCGGTCGGAGAGGCCTCTTCCGATCAATCGGCTGGTCACGTCAAGCCCTAGCACCTATATGATTGTCCCGACTCTATTGGACTTATGGCAAACCCCCAACCCTTTTTTATCAAATATGTGCTAGAAGGCTGTGGATGAGTGTCTTAATCTCCTGGATATAACGTGAAACTCTATCTAATGGTGAGGTTCCAGTTCTGAAGCTCTGGGGAGTGTAGAGTACCTTTTTCATTGCCATTATTCCCATGTCCATTCTGACCCGGAGTGGTAGTACCTGTTAGGGTCCCATCTATGGGTTAAATAGAAAAAAATGAGTTTAACAAAAATCTGTTTAAAGATGAGTTAAAAAAAAAACAATTTTCAATAATACCCATCAAAAATGAATATAACAAAATGTCTTCGGTAATAAATAATCCAACAAGGGCTGACATGCCGTAAAACCCGAAAAAGAAAAGAAAGAGAAAGAAAGAATAGAAAAGTTGATTTTCGGTTTAACCTCTCAAAGAAGTGGAAGCGAGTAAATATTGCTAATAAAATTGTTGTAGCGTTATTATTTACTACTGATTTTGTTGTCGGCTGAAAAATCTCTCACCTATCTGTCGCTTGGAATAGACCTTTACAACATCTGACCGCCAGTCCACTGATCTGACCACTTGGAAATACCTCCAAAATTCGAGTAAAAGAAATATAGTAGTAAATAGTAGTAGTAGTAGATTTTTAGCGTATCTTACTAAAAACCAAACACCTTACAACCGCTTGTCTGCTACTCTAACTGCTGAGATCCTCAAGAGAATTGTATTATTAGTACCAATATTAATATTCATATTAACACTGATAGTAATAATATAATAATAATAATAATAACAATGATATATTAATTAGTAGTTAACAGTGGTACGAAGTGTAGCGCTTTGTCCGAGGCGGGGAACCGTTGCACGTTAACTGGCGTAGCGTAGGACGGAGACAGGTGTCTTGTCACGTGACTTAGCCGAGGCAACTCAATTTCATATATACAATAACAAACAACAACGTCGCTTTGGCCTTCTCCGCGGATAGAGAAGAAGAAGAAGAAGAAGAAGTAGAAAGCAAGTTGAATTATATTATTGAAAAAAATATTTATTTAATTATTAATGCTCAGGACAAAGGAATAAGGATTGACTTAATCGAAGATGAGAACTTCTACCTCTTCCACGGCTGACAGTACGACTTATATTTCTTGCCCAAATAAAAATGTGGATAAGGAAAAAGATGGTAAGTTTTCTTCTTTCTTTCTTTTCTTTTCTTTTTTTTTTTTTTTTTCTTAGAAAAAATATTATTATATATTTTTTTAGGTTGGTCTTTCCTTTAAAAAAAAATACTGTTCATATCTTTATTTTTTCTACCTTTATTTGTCTCGTTTTTTTGTGTCTGTTCTTTTAAATTTGTAACCTAGTCCGTATATTATTCTATTAGTAACTATAATATAAACTAAATAATGATATATAATAATATAAATGTATACTATATAATTAAATGATATAACTATATAATTATAAATATACTAATTTATTGAGCAAATGAACTATACTATAGTTAGTTGCTCAATAAATTAGTATATTTTTAACGCTACTATCAGAGTACTAAACATGTGAGTCTTAGGTAACTTAGTATTTCCATGTGTTGGTTGTTTTTAAATTTTGTAAACATACGACTAGAATATCACTTATATCCACAATTTAACTACTAATTGTACTTTTATTCATTTTTATATTTTTATATCACCTTTCATTTAGTTTTGTTAATGTTATAGTTAATCCTTCGGTTAGTTTTCAATTTTTATTTATTTAAATCTAAAATCAAATACTAGATTTTGATTTTTTTTTAAATCAAAATTGAAATTTAATTACCATTATTATTATTTTTTTTGTCTGATTATTTTGGTTCATTTAATATTTTCCCAAAATCTTTAACTTTTGACTTCAAGATAAAAATCCACATTTGGTTAAAAAAAGAAAGAAAGAAAGCGCTCTCGACAGTACAGTACACACACACTCAGCTTTTATACAGAGCTACTTACGGCTCTTCGATATCATAAACCTAGAAACCTAATCTATCTCCTCTAGTAAAATAAATATTAGATTATTCAGTCATTGACATAAAAAATATCTTCACAGAAAAAAGTTCGTTTAATGTTTCTATTTTTTTTTTTTTTTAAGGCACCTAGCTTATTTTCTTTCTTTCTTTTCTTATGCATTTCTTTACTTTTAGTAAATTACGTTTATAAAAATAAGTAATAACAAATTAAAAAAATATAAAAGTAGATAAATAAAAAATTAACTATTTTTTCTTTCTTTCCTTGGGTATTTATTTACATTAGTAAATTACGTTTATTGTATTGTAAAAAAATAATTAAAAAAAAAAACAAGTTGCCTTATTGGTATTTATAGGTATTTTTTATAAACAAAAGGAAATAATATCACAAACAACATCAAGTTTATATTATTTGAAAAAAGAAAAGAAAAGGAAAAATGAAATAAAATCAACCTGATATTTCATTTTTATCCCAAACAAAACAAGGCCACGTTTTTTCGTTCGTCAACAAAATCCACCCACAATAAAATTTTATTTGTCAAACGTTCTACATAGTTGAGGGTTGTGGGGGGTCTTGGGGTAGAAGAAATAAAACAAAAGACTTTAGGGTGCCCCTACCCACGTTGAATTCCAAAAATTGGATTAACTGGTGAGGTTCGTTTCGATTTGAAAAGAAGACGAAAGGAGGTAAAAGAAAGAATGAATGAAATGTATGACTACTGATTTTCTTTTTCTAACCTGGAAAACTAATCCATTACATTTCTTTCAAATGTCCATACCCCCACGGGGTGTAACTACTACTACTACTATTACTACTGGGCTACCTAAATATATGTTGTCTTGCGCTTTTTTATTTATTTTTTTTTTATTTTTTATAGTGGTAAAGGAAAGACCTAGCTTCGAAATTCATCTTACTATCCCCCCACCCCCCCACTTCTTTGCCAATTTTTCGGGTGGGTGGGTGATATTGACTTGGCGTCACGTACGTTCAAATAATGAAAATTCCAATTTCCCAATATTTGACACGCTGTATCGCACTTGTCAAATCGGTCGTGAATTTTGAGTATTTATTTAAATTTGGGTGTTGTTGAAATGATAGCACTTTAAAGGGAGAATAAATTTCGTTTAGCAAATAAATAAAAACGAATAAAAAAATATAAAAATAAATAAATAGAAACATAAAAAGTATAGAAAAAAATAGCTAATAACAAAAGAAATATAAAAAATAAGTAAAAAAACAAATAAAAATATAAAAATAAGTAAAACAACAAATAAAAACCAAAAAATATAAAAATAAAATAAAAACAAATAAAAAACACAAAATAAGAAATAAAATATAAAATAAAGAATAAATAAAAAAATAAATAAAAACAGGTAAAGTAAAACTAGAACAAGAAATTCTGTGGAATATAAACTGTAAACAGATCTTGGTAGTTGAGGATCAATTTAAGAAAAACAAAATAAAAGAAACTATGAATCCAACCAAATTCCCTCTCTATCCAACGACAAAGAAATGAACTGATAAATTAATTATTGAAATGTGTTATTATTTGATCCCAGATAAAGGGTGGGGCGGAATGAAAACTTAAAGGAGTACGAGTAAATAAATATATGAATAAAAAAAAGAAAAACGGTTTATATTGTGGGTAACTTTAGTTGGAAGTTAATAATCTGTTTGTTTATAAGAAAAAAAGTGACAAATCAAAGTGATATTGTTTAATTAACAAGTGTTAAGTGGTTTAGCTGATTAACACTTGTTAATTAAAATGTTTTTTGTTTTTTTTAATTCACTTTTTCCACATTAACGATTTAGCAGAAAATTTATGAAAAGGAAGATGGCAATAAATAGGGATGTGGTACATTTTACTACTCTCTCCAGGCCATTATTAACCTATTTTTTTTGTATATATATATTATATATAATATATATATATATATATATATAATATATATATAGAGAGAGAGAGAGTACTAGGAAAGACGTGACCCGTTGGGTCACCCATTGAGCTCAAGTTAGATTGTTGAAAAAAAATCACAGGATAATATTAGTTCGTCAATTTAAAAATATTTTACAAAACATACCCCCCCCCCCGTTTGAAAAAAAATACCAAAAATCAGGGAATTATCCGATTATAATTAAATTTTCAGTGTTGATTTATCAATGAATGAATTTTATCATGCATCAGTTATTTTATTTAAAAACTTTCTGATGTTTTTCAGGTCACTTAACTTTGACCCCCTTCTTATTTTGGGGGCGCAAAATATCGGTGGGGTTATATATGATTGATACTTTTTTCTGCATAATTAAAAAGACAAAAGACCGAAGGTGTAAATAGAAGAAAATTTTTCTAAGGAACCTGCTCTGGTAATAAATAAGTACCGAAAATCGGAAAATAAAATGAAAATAAAAACTAAATAATTTTTGGAGATTTTTTAAATTTTTTTACTCATTTCGATAATTATTTAATTGGCTATTATCTTATAAAAGAAAAAAAATATATACATCAATATTTGTTCCGTTTAAAGGGGGGGGCTAAATTTCCAATACATTTTTCGACAAAAAATTATTAGCGATTGATACTAAAGTCAAGTAGTTATTAAAAATGTTTTTAGAATCTAATAATATGACATTTTAAACTTAACATCATACTGCTCATATTTTAAATGAATTTTATATATTAATTTATCATAGCAGAAATACCTAATTAAATCAGAAAGTTTTGAAATAAAATAACTGTGTTTATAAAATTCATTCATTTCAATTCATTTCAACACTGAAAATTTTATTAAAATCGAATAATTCCTTGATTTCTGGTATTTTTTTTCAATCGAGAGTGTTATAATACTTTTAGAGTTTTTCAATGTTAAAAAATAGATAATACAAAAAGACCTTTCTCTTTGGATCGACGATTAGAGTTTTTCAAAAATTCCTATCGTCATTGGTCGCTTTTTTTGTGTGTGATGTTAACAGCCAAACAGTTGACTAAGATTTCTGGCACCCTCAATAAAATAGTGTGACACATTGTGACATTCCATTTTTCATAGTTGTCATTAACTGGTAATTTTGCTTACATCTCTTTTTAGTTGTTGGTTGGTTGGATTTTACGGCATGTCAACCCTTGTTGAGTTATTTTATGCCGAAGATATTTTGCTTTTACTCATTCTTTATGGTTCTCAATTTTTTTAAACTCATTTTTTAACATTTTTTCCTATTTAACCCATAGATGGGACCCTAAAAATGTACTACCCACTCCGGGTCAGAGTGAAACTGGGAGTAATGGTGATGAAGAGGTACCCTCCACTCCCCAGATCTCCAGAATTGGAACTTCATCCTCAGATACTTTAACGTTCTACCCAGGACACTAAGGCCCTCAGCTACCACATTCTAGCATATTTATGATAAAAAGGGTTGAGGCTTGCCATAAGGGCAATAGGGCTGGGACAATCATATAGCTGCTAGGGCTTGATGTAACTAGCTGATTAGTCGGAGGAGGTCTCTCCGACTGCCCGTCTAGCCTAAGGGGACAAAGTGGAGTATTGCATGTCATGGACTGCTCAGCCACCAGGGTTCCATCCTTAAGCATCACGGGTTGCCACCCACGGCCAACAGGTGGCCCTATGGAGAGGGATTACCCCTCTGCATAGGTGCCTTCAGTGTATTCTGAAGCCCCAGCAACAGGGTTACTTTTCACCTGTTTATACAGTTTCGAGATATATATATGCGAATGGATGATGACAGAATACCAAAGATTCTCATGTATAGTCAGCTTGACAGTGGTCAAAGAAACGTGGGTCGACCATTGCTCAGGTTTAAGGACAAGTTGAAAAGTAACCTCTCAGCTGCAAATATAGATCATACTACTTTTGAGAGCACAGCACTCGATCGTAAAACGTGGAGGACTTTGTGTTACAATGGTATCAAGAATTTTGCAGCATCGGAGGTCACCAAGCTGCGTCAGTCTAGAGAAAGGACTAGAGTATTGGCTAGTGTCCCAGCAGTACATTCTAATAATCCACACTCTTGTTCTATCTGTGGACTTCTTTGCAAATCATTGGCAGGGCTGAATTATCACCTGCGATTAACACACAAGGTTAAATGAAAGAGGTTGTCGGAACCTCATACGTCGAAATCGACGGGAGAGTCCATCATATAATATATATATATATATATATATATATATTCACCATCCAGGTAGAGTAAGTTTCAGTCGATTGCTTCATGTTTTTTTGTTTTTTTTTTGCAAAATATTTAAGTCTCTAAAATCATAGATAATCAGCTATCATTAGACGCTTTAGTGGTTGGAAGAAGGAAAAACGAGATAAATATGGCTAATGACTGTATTGTAGCAAGTTGAAGACGTAACTTTGGGATTTAACTATTCAGTAAAAAAAATTAAGTAGACAAGTAAAACCGTTTTATCTCGATTGTGGATGTAATTCTTACTCTTGTATGTAATTTTTAGGTAACTTTAAATAAAATGAATGTAAATTTCAATGGCAGGCTTCCATTCTCCTGACTGAAAATATAGAAAATCCCGAGAGGAATAATTAATACTGGCTCAGCTGCGCACTGGCCGTACAAGACTTACACACTCTTTTATGCTCAAGCAAGCGGAACATGCCAAACACTCTACACTGTCAAACATTTCCTCATCGAGTGTGGAGTTTTCGTTCCAATCAGAAATATTTCAACGCAGATAATATGAGGGATTTGTTTGACAATACTAACATGGATGACATTTTATCCTTCTTGAGAAAAATGAAAATGTATCGAAAATTATGAATTAGATATAAAATGCGTCCACGAAATACATCTACAAAAATTACACCAGTATAGGAAATTTGAGTCCCAAATTTTGTCTCACTCTTAACAGTTTTGGCATTAAATAACCAAAGGGTTATACCATTAAACAAATCAAACTGAACCAAAGGGAGTTAATGAAAATAATTTGAAGATATTAAAAACTTGAAACAAAGAAACTTTTATCAAAATGACTTGTTTCGACATTAAATAACCCGAAAAGAGTTGATGTGCCGTAAAACAAACAAACCCAAATCAAATCAACTAATGACGTGCTATTCTGTACAAGGATCTAATTTTCAACCAGACAAAATGTCATCATTTTTTATTTTATTTTTGTCCTTTGATAACGACTAACTGTGCAACTGACTGCAGCATGACAACAAAAGCAAGTTGATATTTATTCCAATTATCTCTAACTGATGATAAGGATAATTTCTTTTTAGTTTACGGGCGCGGCAAGCGTAACCTAGAATTATATGTAACTAGTTGGACCATGGGTTGGACAACGCACTAGTCAACAAAATATTTGTTGTATTGATATCAACCATTGACTACACACATTCTCAAAATTATTAGTAAATTGTTTATTTGTTGATTGAAACCACCTATATATTTGCTAGTATTTTTAAAATATTTAGAATATGAAGTTTTTTTTCCCTGAATGTTCTATTTTTCTTTTTGTCTCACTATCATCGTCATCTATCAGAAGAATTATTAAATTAGCTGGTGGATGAAAAAAAGAAAATATTACATAGTCTTCCCAAATTTGAGTTCTTTGACAAAATCAACGAGAGAAAAGCAAAGACATAACTGATAATTATCCGTTATATCTTTGCACTTCTCTCGTTCTTTGTCTGTATCTTCATATTCTCTTCCTTATCCCTTTCAATCTTTGTTGCCCATCTGTTTTTATCTAAACTAGCAGAACCTGTGGATATACCACAGTATGATAATTTAATTATTACACTCTTCAAGACTACAAGATCCGTCTATTAAATACCGAGACAGAGTGTGTAAAAATTCTATTAACTCCGTAATTCCAACTCAAAGATCTTGAAAATAATTTCCTCAGAGACAAAAATTAACGTGGTTATAACTTTTGGAAATATTCTTTAAAGTTTTCCACTCGGACTGATTTTAATTATCTGTACAGAACCTTGTTGACTGTCCTTTTCATTATTTCCGTAAGCTGAAAGTAAATAAAAAAAAAAAATCAGTTTTTTTAATGTATGTTCTTTTGAATGATCAAAAAAATGTGAAGATAATATTAACCTTTATTCAAGATTCATTGTGTTAAATATAGGAGGAGAGGTAAACTTTACACGTCAAATTGAACGTCTCTATTGTCCTCAATAGTTCCGAAATTGTATACACGGAGCAGAGTTTTGATTTTGTCAAAAAAAAAACCTCGGATTTGGGAAGTCTGTGGTAATACAGGTATATTGTTCTCGGCCCAAAATTATTTTACAGAGAATGTTTAAAACTTAACGAGACCCTTTTTTTCCAGGTCGATTCTTTCAAATACTTTTTAAGCTAATGCAATTATGGTTTTATGTTGGGACTTATTTCTCAACACAAATCCTAATTTTTAATCTAATATCTATACTAGCACGACCTGTGGATATACCACGGTATGATAATTTAATTATTACAACGTTTGATATGTTTACTTCAGAGCTATTACCAAATAGTTCAATATAGAAATAGTATAATAATCTTGATTTAATTCTCTCTCTCTCTCTCTCTCTCTCTTCTTTCTTTCCTTCCTTTCATCTTTTCATTATGTTTGATTGAAACAGATTATCGTTATCGCTTCCGTGCACTCACCCCCTGTCTCTATCTTCCCATACTCTCTTTCTTAATTTCTGTGTAGCATGTCCTTTTTTTTCCCTTTCTTTCTTTCTAATAAAAAACGGAATGATCCATTATTTAACTGAGTAGACGACACTCATAAGAAATAAGAATTCGGTGGATAAGCAACACCAGATATTCAAGATTTACATTTTTCTTGGGCGATTTGGACTGTCTGATTTTTTAACCAGAGGGTGTTGCAAGATTATAACGGTCGTACAATAAAGGAACACGTGTATTAATATATAGATAGTTGAAATCCCCTCACTGGCTAAAATTTCTCCCCAAAGCGTCAAATGCCTCTCCAGGAAAGCCTATCTTCTTTTTGTTTTAATACAAAACTGAGGTGATCTTTTTAGTTTTAAAACACATCAAGAATAGATAAAACAAAATGTCTTTGGTATAAAATAACCCAACAGGGGTTGACATGCCGTTAAAAACAACCATCCAACCTGATTTAGTGCTATCCAAATTTTTGTATTCCTCTAATTTGAATTCAGCTTCAGCGATTCGCAGTTTTTTCATTATATATATATATATATATATATATATATATATAACTGCAGAAATGCTGATGCGTACGCGTCCTGCGTCACTGACGCAGTAAAATCGTATCCATGCATCCCAGTGTTTTTCTTTTTCTTCCCTCACCATTTCGAGCTAACTGTAAATACATTTCAATAGTTTCTTAGAAACGAATTACACGAGATAGGTTACAAGGTAAGAGTTAGACAGCTTTAGTTGGGACTCATAAATTTTCCCGGGGACTCATTCAAAGCAAATATGTGCGTCCCAGGACGCACTAAATCAAAAAGCTATCCGCATCAATGTAACTGTTAAAACATTTTTTTTTTTGAATGACGGGATGAAGCAGTGCAGGTTCTTTTTTTTTTTTTTTTTCTTTCTTTTTTTTAAAATCTTCGTTCGTGTGAAGATGAAGAAAAGAAGTCTTGTAGTTGATGTGTCACTTTATCACAAAGAGTTTTAAATTCCAACGATTTTTCCCCGAGCTTTTTCTTTGGGATTTGATATTATTAAAAAAAAAAAAAAAAAAACACAACTTAAAAAAAAAATAAATCTTTGAGTCACTGATTAAACGAGAAAGCGCCAGAATTATGACGTAACTTACAAACATGATTAGAATCCTAAATTATTGACAATCTTCACTTTGCGCCAAACAAATCAATTTGACCTCAGCAAATGGCGTTTTAGCAAAGTGTGATCAAACAGAACGTTTCTCTCATATTTTCCAAAATGAAGTGATTAACCGAAGACACATGGCCGACTACGTACACATTACTGATGAGAATTAAGTCAACGAACGCCTATTAAAAAATGACAAACATTTGCGGTTACATTCACATCCGGGTCTTCTCTTCTTTTTCTATTGGTTGGTTCAGATATGCTGATAAGTACGCGTCCTGCGTCACTGACGCAGAAAAATCGTATCCATACGCCCCAGTGATTTGTTCCCCAGCTAACTGTATTATTTTCTTGGAAACGAATTACACTGTATGGGGTGCAAGGTAGGGGTTAGACGGCTTTAGTTGTTCATAGATAAAGACTACAATTTCTTAAGAAACTTTAATTTGGAATCCATCAAATTTCCTGATGACTCGTTCAAATCAAATACATGCGTCCCAGGACACATTAAATTAAAAAGCTATCAGCGTCACGGTCGGTTGGTTGGATTTTACGACATATCAACTTTTGAAACCCCGGAAAAAAACTGATTAACCATCAAGAATAAATAAAGCAAAACGCCTTTGGTATAAATTGGATTAAGAGGGCCTTAGAATATACCGACTGCATCTTCTGCCAATGCTCCAGGTCTTGGCCGCCCTGTCGGCTGGGAAGTTAGAATGCACCGACTGCACCTCTGCAGAGGGTAAGACTCCCCCAAATGGGGCACTGTTTGGCCGTGGGTGACGACCCGTGATGCTTAAGGATAGAACCCAGGTGGTTGAGCAGTCTATGACCTGCAATATTCCACTTTGGTCCTTAACTTGGGCTAGACGGGTGTACCCCGGCCACGTCATAGGTGATCTATACAGAAATAGCTCGACTGTTTCCATTTGTGTTTTAAGACACTGCGATCGATCAGAGATAAAAAGTTCTTGGAAACACCAACATCACAGATACAAGCAGACTATGAGAACTGTAAACATCAACGGATTGGCTCATTCTCTATAGCAACTTGCAGATCGAAGAAAATATATGTGTACGTAGTATATGGTATGGATAATTTGCATACTGGTTTTAACAAAACCGGATTTAATAAATAATTCTTTGGTGTTATTAATTTCTAATGTTGTTTATTCTCAAAACGTATTTAAAGCAATCCTATGTATGATTTTATTTCGAAATCAATTAAATGAAATTAAAATAATCGTAGTCTTTTTTTTTTATATGCATTCTTATTTAGTTTGTTAGTCTTTCTAATTTAATGTAATTTTTAGTAAAAATGACTGAAGGATCTGGAAATCAGAGGAAGAATTGAGACCATCCAGATTACTGCATGCTGCAATCGGCTAGAATACTGAGAAGAGTCCTGGAGACCTGGAGAGACTTGTCATTCAGACTCCAGTGAAATCATCAAGCTAACGCTGTGTGAAAAACTCAAAAGGAGTGAATAATAATAATAATGATAATACTCCTTAGTAAACAATTATAACTTCAAGTAATATGTTTAATCTTATGATAATGGAGATTGTGACTGTCTGTAACCGAAACTACGTCGCCACCGACGACACACAATTCCCTTTATTATTATCAATTATTAACACTAAGGGAATTGTGCTGTCGGTGGTTGATGTAGGTTCGGTTATTGTCGCATAATCTCCGTTATGCATAAGATTAAAAATAGTTACATGAAGTTATAATTGTTTACTAATGAGTATTATTATTATCATCATCATAATCATTTGAAACCCTATCATTGATTACAACAAACTGAAATTCGCATTAAATAACCCAACGAGGGTTAACATGCTGTAAAACTAACCCTCCAACCATCCCGAATAAAGTGTTATATTCTGTCATTGAAGAAACGTACTGTTCATTAATATAATCGCGCTGATCAGTGATTATAATTTGTAAATTTCTTCGATCTTCACGTTGCTATAGAGAAACTGAGCCAACCCGTTGCTGTTACAGTTCTCATAGTCTGCTTGTATCTGTGATGTTGGTGTTTCCGAGAACTTTTTCATCTCTGATCGCCCGCAGCGTCTTAAACACAAATTGAAACGGTCGAGCTATTTCTGTATAGATCACCTATGACGTGGCCGGGGTACATTTGCTGAACGTTCGCTGTATCAACATGCCTCCTCACGGAAAGATAGCGAATTGCACGTGTGCGAAGCAGATAAGAGGACTTTTAGACATTAGAACTAGCTATTTTATAACGACGAAACTTGCTAATGTCAATGTAGAAAGTCTTCTAAAAAGGTTTCTAAAACTTACAAAGAATCAACTGAATTTCCCTGCGTCTCCTAATCTTACTACACACTGTTCTTTCGCCCTACTTTGGAAGAGTAAAGACAGTGTGTAGTAAGATTATGGAGACGAGAAATTCAGTCCTGATTCTTGTAAGTTTTTTAGGAAACCTTTTAGAAAGACTATTCTACAATGACATAGCAAGTTCTCGTGGTAATAAAATGCTAGTTTAATTTTGTCTAAAGTCCTCTAATCTGCTTCGCACACGTGCAATTCGCTATCTTTCCGTGAGGAAGGCATGTTGATACAGCGAACGTTCAGCAAATGTACCCGGCCACGTCCATAGTGATCTAATACAGAAATAAGCTCGTACCGTTCAATTTTGTGTTTAAGCGCTGCGGCGATCAGAGATGAAAAAGTTCTCGGAAACACCAAACGATAAGAATACAAGCAACTAATGAGAACTGTAACAGCAACGGATTGGCTCAGTTCTCTATAGCAACGTGAAGATCGAAGAAAATTTACAAATTATAATCACTGATCAGCGATTGTAATTAATGAAGCAGTGCGTTCTTCAATCGACTTGAGAAATAATACACTTTAAATTCGGGATGGTTGGAGGGTTAGTTTTAGCAGCATGTTAACGCCTCGTTGGTTATTTATGCGAATTTCAGTTTTTGTTGTATCATGATAGGGTTCCAAAATGATTATGATGATGATAATAATAATACTCTTTATAGTAAACATTATAACTTCAATGTAACTATTTTTAATCTTATGATAAACGGAGATTATGCGACAATAACCGAACTACATCACCACCGACAGCACAATTCCCTAGTTGTTAATAATGATAATAATAAGGGAATTGTGTCCGTCGGTGGCGACGTAAGTTTCCGGTTTACAGACAGTCACAATCTCCATTATCATAAGATTAAAGCATAGTTTACTTGAAGTTATAATTGTTTACTAAGGAGTATTATCAAATTATTATTATTATTCACTCTTTTGAGTTTTTCACAACCAGCCGTTTAGCTGATGGTATTTCACTGGAGTCTGAATGACAAGTCTCTCCAGGTCTCCAGGACTCTTCTCAGTTTCTAGCCGATTGCAGCAATGCAGTAATCTGGATTGGTCTCAATTCTTTCCTCTGATTTCCAGAATCCTTCAGTCATTTTTTAACTAAATATTACATTAAATTAGAAAGACTAACAAAACTAAATAAGAATGCATATAAAAAAAGACTACGATTATTTTAATTTCATTTAATTGATTTCGAAATAAAATCCATACATAGATTGCTTAAATACGTTTGGAATAAACAACATTAGAATTAATAACACCAAAGAATTAATTTATTAAATCCGGTTTTGTTAAACAAGTAATGCAAATTAATCCATACCAATATACTACGTACACATTTTTCTCGATCTGCAAGTTTGCTATATGAGAACTGAGGCCAATCCGTTTGATGTTACAGTTCTCATAGTCTCTTGTTATCTGTTGATGTTGGGTGTTTCCAGAACTTTTATCTCTGATCGATCGCAGTGTCTTGAAACACAAATGGAAACAGTCGAGCTATTTCTGTATAGATCACTCTATGACGTGGCCTGGGGTACACCCGTCCTAGCCCAAGTAAGGACAAAGTGGAATATTGCAGGTCATAGACTGCTCAACCACCTGGGTTCTATCCTTAAGCATCAGCGGGTCGTCAGCCCACGGCAACAGGTGCCCATTTGGGGGAAGTCTTACCCCTGCAGAGGTCAGTCGTGCATTCTAACTTCCCAGCCGACAGGGCGGCGACCTGGAGCATTGCAGAAGATGCCAGTCGGTATATTCTAGGCCCTCTTAATCCATTTATACCAAAAGGGTTTTGCTTTATTTATCTTGACTGGTTAATCAGTTTTTTTCGCGGGGTTTCAAAGTTGATATGTCGTAACATTCAACCAGACCGACCGTGACGCTGATAGCTTTTTAATTAATGTGTCCTGGACGCATGTATTTGATTTTGAAGAGTCTCAGGAAATTTGATGGATTCCAAATTAAAGGTTTCTTAAGAAATTGTAGTCTTTAATTATGAACAACTAAAAGCCGTCCTAAACCCCTACCTTGCACTCAATAGCAGTGGTAATTCGTTTTCAAAAGAAAATATACAGTTAAGCTGGGGAACAAATCCTGGGGCGTATGATTACGATTTTTTTCTGGCGTCAGTGACGCAGGACGCGTACTTATCAAGCATATCTGAACCAACCAACAGAAAAGAAGAGAAGACCCGGAATGTGAATGTAACCGCAAATGTTGTCATTTTTTAATAGGCGTTCGTTGACTTAATTCTCAATCATGTAATGGTACGTAGTCGGCCATGTGTCTTCGGTTAATCACTTCATTTTTGGGAAAAATATTGAGAGAAACGTTCGGTTTGATCCACTTGCTACGCCATTGCTGAGGTCAAATTGATTTTGTTTGGCGCAAAAGTAAGATTGTCAATAATTTAGGAATTCTAATGCATGTTTGTAAGTTTACGTCATAATTTCTGGGCTTTCTCGTTAATCAGTGACTCAAAGATTTATTTTTTTTTAAGTTGTGTTTTTTTTTTTTTTTTTTTTAAAAATATCAAAATCCCAAAGAAAAGCTCGGGGAAAATCGTTTGGAATTTAAAACTCTTTTTTGTGATAAAGTGACACATCAACTACAAGACTTCCTTTTCTTCATCTTCACACGAACGAAAGATTTAAAAAAGAAAAGAAAAAAAAAAAAAAAGAAACGCTGCACTGCTTCATCCCGTCCATTCAAAAAAAAAAAATGTTTTAACAGTTACATTGAATGCGGATAGCTTTTTTGATTTTAGTGCGCCTGGGACGCAACATAATTTGCTTTGATGAGTCCCCGGGAAAATTTATGAGTCCAACTAAAGCTGTCTACTCTTACCTTGTAACCTATCCGTGTAATTCGTTTCTAAAGAAACTTTTGAAATGTATTTACAGTTAGCTCGAAATGGTGAGGAAAAAGAAAAACACTGGATGCATGGATACGATTTTACTGCGTCAGTGACGCAAGGACGCGTACGCATCAAGCATTTCTGCAGTTATATATATATATATTATTATATATAATAATAAAAACTGCGATCGCTGAAGCTGGATTCAAATTAGAGGAATACGAAAATTTGGATAGCACTAATCAGGTTGGATGGTTGGTTTTAACGGCATGTCCAACCCTGTTGGGTTATTTTATACCAAAGACATTTTGTTTTATCTATTCTTGATGTGTTTTAAATACTAAAAAAAGATCACCATCAGTTTTGTATTAAACAAAAAGAAGATAGGCTTTCCTGGAGAGCATTTGACCGCTTTGGGGAGAAATTTTAGCCAGTGAGGGGTTTCAACTATCTATATATTTAATACAGTGTTCTTTATTGTACGAACCGTTATAAATCTTGCAACACCCTCTGGTTAAAAATCAGACAGTCCAAAATCGCCCAAAGAAAAATGTAAATCTTGAATATCTGGTGTTGCTTATCCACCGATTTTATTTCTTATGAGTGTCGTCTACTCCAGTTAAATAATGGATCATTCCGTTTTTTATTAGAAAGAAAAGAAAGGGAAAAAAAAGGGACATGCTACACAGAAATATAAGAAAGAGAGTATGGGAAAGTGAGACAGGGGGTGAAGTGCACGGAGTCGATAAACGATAATCTGTTTTCAATCAACAATGAAAAGATGAAAGGAAGGAAAGAAGAGAGAGGAGAGAGAGAGAGAGAGAGAGAGAGAGAGAAGAGAGAGAGAGAGAGGAGAGAGAGAGCAGAAGAGAGAGAGAGTTAGAATTAAATCAAGTTATTATACTATTTCTATATTGAACTATTTGGTAATAGCTCTGAAGTAAACTAATTCAAACGTTGTATAATTAAATTATCATACCGTGGTATATCCACATGTCGTGCTGTATAATATTAGATTAAAAAATTAGGAATTTGTGTTGAGAAATAAGTCCCAACATAAACCATAATTGCATTAGCTTAAAAGTATTTTAAAGAAATCGACCTGGAAAAAAGGTCTCGTTAAGTTTTAAACATTCTCTGTAAAATATTTTGGGCTGAAGAACAATATACCTGTATTACCACAGACTTCCCATAATCCGAGGTTTTTTTTTTTTGACAAAAATCAAAAACTCTGCTCCGGTTGATCAATTCGGAACTATTGAGACAATAGAGACGTTTCAATTTGACGTGTTAAAAAGTTTACCTCTCCTCCTATAATTTAACACAATGAATCTTGATAAAGGTTAATATTATCTCAACATTTTTTTTTGATCATTCAAAAGAACATACATTAAAAACTGATTTTTTTTTTTTTTATTTAACTTTCAGCTTACGGAAATAATGAAAAGGAAACAGTCACAAGGTTCTGTACAGATAATTAAAATCAGTCCGAGTGGAAAACTTAAAGAATATTTTCCAAAAGTTATAACCACGTTAGTTTTTGTCTCTGAGGAAGATTAATTTTCAAAAGATCTTTTGAGTTGGAATTACGGAGTTATTAGATTTTTACACACTCTGTCTCGGTATTTAATAGACGGATCTTGTAGTCTGAAAGAGTGTAATAAATTAAAATTATCATACTGTGGTATAATCCAACAGGTTCTGCTAAGTTTAAGATAAAAACAGATGGGCAACAAAGAATTGAAAGGGATAAAGGAAGAGAATATGAAAGATACAGACAAAGAACGAGAGAAATGCAAAGATATAACGGATAATTATCAGTTATGTCTTTGCTTTTCCTCTCGTTGATTTTTGTCAAAGAATCAAATTTGGAGACTATGTAATATTTTTCTTTTTTTTTCATCCACCAGCTAATTTATAATTCTTCTGATAGATGACGATGATAGTGAGACAAAAAGAAAAATAGAACATTCAGGGAAAAAAAAACTTCATATTCCTAAATATTTTAAAAATACTAGCAAATATATGCCCTCGGGTGCAAGTATTTAAGTTTTATATAATAAAATATATGTTAAAATTAGAAAGGCTAATGAACTGTAAGAATTCAGATAAAATATTTGGAACAGAGGGGGTATAATCGGAAAATACGAACAACTTTGAACTAACTGTTTGCACCATTTTCCCTTATCCCGTCTTTCAGTGGTAAATTTCCTCTAATTTAACTATTTAGTTTACAAATAGGAAAGAAAAATAAAATACAGTTATTTCTTTATGTTAATAGATTTCTGTTAAGATTATCCCCGAGTTTTGCTCTATTCAATAAGATAAAACCAAACAATTAGAAATATAAATACTAAGCAGTATATTTATTAAAATTCAAATTTTTAAGATCAATATGCAAATTAGCCTTCCCAATTCAACACTATAAACCGCTATTTGTTGAAATATAAATTATAATTGCAATGTTATTAGTATGTAGATTTGTTAAGTTTAATGATGAAAACAATTTTACTATAATTGAGAGTTTAAATAAAATAAATCTTTCGAGAATGTGTGTAAATAACAAAGGGAATTGTGACTTTGTGTAGTTTCGGTTAACAGACAGACAAACACTCTCGCATTATATAGATATAATAACAATGGTTGATATAATACAATCAATTTTTGTTGACTAGTGCAATATTTGTTGCGTCAACACCCCATGGTCAACTAGTTACATTAATTCTAGGTTACGGCTTGCCGCGCCTAAACTAAAAAAGAAATTATCCTTAATCATCAGTTAGAAGATAATTGGAAATAAATATCAACTTGCTTTTGTTGTCATGCTGCAGTCAGTTGCACAGTTAGTCGTTAATCAAAGGACAAAAATAAATAAAATGATGCATTTTGGTCTGGTTGAAAAATTAGATCCTTGTACAGAAATAGCCGTCATTAGTTGATTTGATTTGGTTTGTTTGTTTTACGGCAGCATCAATCTTTTCGGGTTATTTAATGTCGAAACAAGTCATTTTGATAAAAGTTTCTTGTTCAGTTTTTTATGTTCAAATTATTTTCAAAATTAAACTCCCTTTGGTTGCGTTTTGATTTGTTTAATGGTATAACCTTTGAGTATTCTAATGCCAAAAACTTTAAGAGTGAGACCAAAATTTGGGACTCAATTTCCTATACTGGGTAATTTTGGTAAGATGTATTTCGTGGACGCATTTTATATCTATTCATAATTTCGTACAATTTTCATTTTCCTAAGAAGGAATAAATGTCATCATGTTAGTATTGTCAACAAATCCTCATATTATCTGCGTTGGAATTATTTCTGATTGGAACGAATCCAACACTCGATGAGGAAATGTTTGACAGTGTAAGGTGTTTGGGCATGTCCGCTTGCTTGAGCATAAAAGAGTGTGTAAGTCTTGTACGGCCCAGTGGCGCAGCTGAGCGCAGTATTAATTATTCCTCTCGGGATTTTCTAATATTTTTTCAGTCAGGAGAATGGAAGCCTGCATTTGAAATTTACATTCAATTTTATTTAAGTTACCTAAAAAATTACATACAAGAGTAGAATTTAATCCACAATCGAGTAAACGGGTTTTACTTGTCTACTTAAATTTTTTTTACTGATAGTTTAAATCCGCAAAGTTACGTCTCAACTTGCTACAATACAGTCATTAGCCATAATTTATCTCGTTTTTCCTTCTTCCAACCCTAAAGCCTCTAATGATAGCTGATTATCTATGATTTTAAAGACTTAAATATTTTTGCAA
>CM042147.1:52544251-52572059 GCA_023376005.1 Doryteuthis pealeii | reverse complement strand
GAGAGAGGAGAGGAGAGAGAGAGAGAGAGAGAGCAGAGAGAAGAGGAGAGAGAGAGAGAGAGAAGAAGAGAGAGAGAGAAAATAAATCAAGATTATTATAACTATTTCTATATGAACTATTGGTAAATAGCTCTGAAGTAAAATATCAAACGTTGAATAATTTAAATTTATATATCCGTGGTATACTCCACAGGTCGTGCTAGTAATAGATATTAGATTAAAAATTAGGATTTGTGTTGAGAATAAGTCCAACATAAAACCATAATTGCATTAGCTTAAAAAGTATTTTAAAAGAATTCGACCTGGAAAAAAAGGGTCTCGTTAAGTTTTTAAACATTCTCTGTAACAATAATTTTGGGCTGAGAACAAATATACTGTATTACCAACAGACTTCCCAAAATCCGAGGTTTTTTTTTTTTTGACAAAAATCAAAACTCTGCTCCGTGTATACAATTTCGGAACTATTGGAGGACAAATAGAGACCGTTCAATTGACTGTGTAAAGTTTACCTCTCCTCCTATATTTAAAACACAATGAATCTTGAATAAAGGTTATATTATCTCACATTTTTTTGATCATTCAAAGAAACAATACATTAAAAAAAAACTGATTTTTTTTTTTTTTATTTACTTTCAGCTTACCGGAAAATATGAAAAGGACGTCAACAAGGTCTGTACAGATAATTAAAATCAGTCGCGATGGAAAACTTTAACAGAAATATTTCCAAAAAGTTTATAACACGTTAGTTTTTGTCTCTGAGGAAATTATTTTCAAAGATCTTTGAGTTGGAATTCGGAGTTTAATTAGAATTTTACAACACTCTGTCTGGTATTTATAGACGGATGCTTGTAGTCTTGAAGAGTGTAATAATTAAATTATCATAACTGTGGTATATCCACAGTTCTGCTAGTTTAGATAAAAACAGATGGGCAACAAAGATTGAAGGGAATAAGGAAGAAGATATGAAGATACAAGACAAAGAACGAGAGAAGTGCAAAGATATAACGGATAATTATCAGTTATGTCTTTTGCTTTTCTCTCGTTGAATTTTATGTCAAGAAACTCCAATTTGGGAAGACTATGTAATATTTTCTTTTTTTTCATACCACCAACAATTTATAATTCTTCTGATAATGACGATGAATAGTGAGACAAAAAGAAAATAGAACATTCAGGGAAAAAAAAACTTCATATCTAAATATTTTAAAAATAACTAGCAAATATATGCCCCCTCCGGGTGCAAGTATTAAGTTTTAATATAATAAAATATCAATGGTTAAAAATTAGAAAGGCTAAATGAAACTGATAAGAATTCAGATAAAAATATTTGGAACGAGGGGGTATAATCGGAAAATAGAACAACTTTGAAACTACTGTTTCGCACCATTTTCCCTTACTCCCGTCTTTCAGTGGTAAATTTCCGCTAATTTACTATTTAGTTTAAAATAGGAAGAAAAGAATAAAATTACAGTTATTTCTTTAATGTTTAGATTTCTGTTAGATTTATCCCGAGATTTTGCTCCTTTCAATAAGATAACACAAACAATTAGAAATCAAATAATACTAAGCAATATTTATTAAAATCAAATTTTTTAAAGAATCAAATTATGCAAAATTAGCTCTTCCATTCCACACTATAAACCGCCTATTTGGTTGAATATATAAATATAATTGCATGTTATTAGTATGTAGTATTGTTAAGGTCTTAATGATGTAAAACAATTTTACTAATAATTGAGGTTTTAAATAAAAAATAAAATCTTCGAGAATGTGTGTAAATAACAAAGGGAATTGTGACTTGTGTAGTTTCGGTTACAGAGCAGACAAACACAAACAATCCTCCATTATAATAGAGATATAATAACAATGGTTGATATCAAAATACAACAAATATTTTGTTGACTAGTGCAATATTTGTTGTCGTCCCAACAGCCATGGGCCAACTAGTTACATAATAATTCTAGGTTACGCCTTGCCGCGCCCGTAAACTAAAAAGAAATTTATCCTTATCATCAGTTAGGATAATTGGATAAATGTCATCATTTTTTTATTTTATTTTTGTCCTTTGATAACGACTAACTGTGCAACTGACTGCAGCAGACAATCAACAGCAAGTTGATATTTATTCCAATTATCTCTACTGATGATAAGGATAATTTCTTTTTAGTTTACGGGCGCGGCAAGCGTAACCTAGAATTATATGTAACTAGTTGGACCATGGTGTTGACGACAACAAATATTGCACTAGTCAACAAAATATTTGTTGTATGATATTGCAAACCATTGTATTTAATATCTTATATAATGGAGTTTGTGTGTTTGTCTGTCTGTAACCGAAACTACACAAGTCAACATTCCTTTGTTATTTACACACATCTCGAAGATTTTATTTTTTATTTAAAACCCTCAATTATTAGTAAAATTGTTTACATCATTAAGACTTAACAATACTACATAACTAATAACATGCAATTATATTTATATAATTCAACCAAATAGCGGTTTATAGTGTGAATGGGAAGGCTATTTGCATATTGATCTTAAAAAATTTGATTTAATAAATATATGCTTATATTATTGATTTTAATTGTTTGGTTTTATCTTATTGAATAGGAGCAAAAATCTGGGGATAAATCTTAACAGAAATCTATTAACATAAAGAATAACTGTAATTTTATTCTTTTCTTCCTATTTTAACTAAATAGTTAAATTAGGGAAATTTACCACTTGAAAGACGGAAGTAAGGGAAAATGGTGGAACAGTTAGTTTCAAAGTTGTTCTATTTTCCGATTATACCCCCTCTGTTCCAAATATTTTTATCTGAATTCTTATTCAGTTTCATTAGCCTTTCTAATTTAACATGATATTTTATTATATTAAAACTTAAATACTTGCACCCGGAGGGGGCATATATTTGCTAGTATTTTTAAAATATTTAGAATATGAAGTTTTTTTTCCCTGAATGTTCTATTTTTCTTTTTGTCTCACTATCATCGTCATCTATCAGAAGAATTATTAAATTAGCTGGTGGATGAAAAAAAAGAAAATATTACATAGTCTTCCCAAATTTGAGTTCTTTGACAAAATCAACGAGAGAAAAGCAAAGACATAACTGATAATTATCCGTTATATCTTTGCACTTCTCTCGTTCTTTGTCTGTATCTTCATATTCTCTTCCTTATCCCTTTCAATCTTTGTTGCCCATCTGTTTTTTTATCTAAACTAGCAGAACCTGTGGATATACACAGTATGATAATTTAATTATTACACTCTTCAACTACAAGATCCGTCTATTAAATACCGAGACAGAGTGTGTAAAAATTCTAATAACTCCGTAATTCCAACTCAAAGATCTTTGAAAATAATTTCCTCAGAGACAAAAACTAACGTGGTTATAACTTTTGGAAATATTCTTTAAAGTTTTCCACTCGGACTGATTTTAATTATCTGTACAGAACCTTGTTGACTGTCCTTTTCATTATTTCCGTAAGCTGAAAGTAAATAAAAAAAAAAAAAAATCAGTTTTTTTAAATGTATGTTCTTTTGAATGATCAAAAAAATGTGAAGATAATATTAACCTTTATTCAAGATTCATTGTGTTAAATATAGGGGAGAGGTAAACTTTACACGTCAAATTGAACGTCTCTATTGTCCTCAATAGTTCCGAAATTGTATACACGGAGCAGAGTTTTGATTTGTCAAAAAAAAAAACCTCGGATTTGGGAAGTCGTGGTAATACAGGTATATTGTTTCTCAGCCCAAAATTATTTTTACAGAGAATGTTTAAAACTTAACGAGACCCTTTTTTTCCAGGTCGATTCTTTAAAAATACTTTTTAAGCTAATGCAATTATGGTTTTTATGTTGGGACTTATTTCTCAACACAAATCCTAATTTTAAATCTAATATCTATACTAGCACGACCTGTGGATATACCACGGTATGATAATTTAATTATTACAACGTTTGATATGTTTACTTCAGAGCTATTACCAAATAGTTCAATATAGAAATAGTATAATAATCTTGATTTAATTCTCTCTCTCTCTCTCTCTCTCTCTCTCTTCTCTCTCTCTCTCTCTCTCTCTCTCTCTCTCTCTCTCTCTCTCTCTCTCTTCTTTCCTTCCTTTCATCTTTTCATTGTTTGATTGAAACAGATTATCGTTATCGCTTCCGTGCACTCACCCCCTGTCTCTATCTTCCCATACTCTCTTTCTTATATTTCTGTGTAGCATGTCCTTTTTTTCCCTTTCTTTCTTTCTAATAAAAACGGAATGATCCATTATTTAACTGAGTAGACGACACTCATAAGAAATAAGAATTCGGTGGATAAGCAACACCAGATATTCAAGATTTACATTTTTCTTGGGCGATTTGGACTGTCTGATTTTTAACCAGAGGGTGTTGCAAGATTATAACGGTCGTACAATAAAGGAACACGTGTATTAATATATAGATAGTTGAAATCCCCTCACTGGCTAAAATTTCTCCCCAAAGCGTCAAATGCCTCTCCAGGAAAGCCTATCTTCTTTTTGTTTTAATACAAAACTGAGGTGATCTTTTTAGTATTTAAAACACATCAAGAATAGATAAAACAAAATGTCTTTGGTATAAAATAACCCAACAGGGGTTGACATGCCGTTAAAACCAACCATCCAACCTGATTTAGTGCTATCCAAATTTTCGTATTCCTCTAATTTGAATTCCAGCTTCAGCGATTCGCAGTTTTTCATTTATATATATATATATATATATATATATATAACTGCAGAAATGCTGATGCGTACGCGTCCTGCGTCACTGACGCAGTAAAATCGTATCCATGCATCCCAGTGTTTTTCTTTTTCTTCCCTCACCATTTCGAGCTAACTGTAAATACATTTCAATAGTTTCTTAGAAACGAATTACACGGGATAGGTTACAAGGTAAGAGTTAGACAGCTTTAGTTGGGACTCATAAATTTCCGGGGACTCATTCAAAGCAAATATGTGCGTCCAGGACGCACTAAATCAAAAAGCTATCCGCATCAATGTAACTGTTAAAACATTTTTTTTTTTTTGAATGACGGGATGAAGCAGTGCAGGTTCTTTTTTTTTTTTTTTTTCTTTTCTTTTTTAAAATCTTCGTTCGTGTGAAGATGAAGAAAAGAAGTCTTGTAGTTGATGTGTCACTTTATCACAAAAGAGTTTTAAATTCCAACGATTTTTCCCCGAGCTTTTTCTTTGGGATTTGATATTATTTAAAAAAAAAAAAAAAAAAAACACAACTTAAAAAAAAATAAATCTTTGAGTCACTGATTAAACGAGAAAGCGCCAGAATTATGACGTAACTTACAAACATGATTAGAATCCTAAATTATTGACAATCTTCACTTTGCGCCAAACAAAATCAATTTGACCTCAGCAATGGCGTTTTAGCAAAGTGTGATCAAACAGAACGTTTCTCTCATATTTTCCAAAAATGAAGTGATTAACCGAAGACACATGGCCGACTACGTACACATTACTGATGAGAATTAAGTCAACGAACGCCTATTAAAAAATGACAAACATTTGCGGTTACATTCACATCCGGGTCTTCTCTTCTTTTTCTGTTGGTTGGTTCAGATATGCTGATAAGTACGCGTCCTGCGTCACTGACGCAGAAAAATCGTATCCATACGCCCCAGTGATTTGTTCCCCAGCTAACTGTATTATTTTCTTGGAAACGAATTACACTGTATGAGGTGCAAGGTAGGGGTTAGACGGCTTTAGTTGTTCATAGATAAAGACTACAATTTCTTAAGAAACTTTAATTTGGAATCCATCAAATTTCCTGATGACTCGTTCAAATCAAATACATGCGTCCCAGGACACATTAAATTAAAAAGCTATCAGCGTCACGGTCGGTTGGTTGAATGTTACGACATATCAACTTTTGAAACCCCGGAAAAAAACTGATTAACCATCAAGAATAAATAAAGCAAAACGCCTTTGGTATAAATTGGATTAAGAGGGCCTTAGAATATACCGACTGCATCTTCTGCCAATGCTCCAGGTCTTGGCCGCCCTGTCGGCTGGGAAGTTAGAATGCACCGACTGCACCTCTGCAGAGGGGTAAGACTCCCCCAAATGGGGCCACCTGTTGGCCGTGGGTGACGACCCGTGATGCTTAAGGATAGAACCCAGGTGGTTGAGCAGTCTATGACCTGCAATATTCCACTTTGGTCCTTACTTGGGCTAGACGGGTGTACCCCGGCCACGTCATAGGTGATCTATACAGAAATAGCTCGACTGTTTCCATTTGTGTTTAAGACACTGCGATCGATCAGAGATGAAAAAGTTCTTGGAAACACCAACATCACAGATACAAGCAGACTATGAGAACTGTAACATCAACGGATTGGCTCAGTTCTCTATAGCAACTTGCAGATCGAAGAAATATATGTGTACGTAGTATATGGTATGGATAATTTGCATACTGGTTTTAACAAAACCGGATTTAATAAATAATTCTTTGGTGTTATTAATTTCTAATGTTGTTTTATTCTCAAACGTATTTAAAGCAATCCTATGTATGATTTTATTTCGAAATCAATTAAAATGAAATTAAAATAATCGTAGTCTTTTTTTTTTATATGCATTCTTATTTAGTTTTGTTAGTCTTTCTAATTTAATGTAATATTTTAGTAAAAAATGACTGAAGGATCTGGAAATCAGAGGAAGAATTGAGACCATCCAGATTACTGCATTGCTGCAATCGGCTAGAATACTGAGAAGAGTCCTGGAGACCTGGAGAGACTTGTCATTCAGACTCCAGTGAAATACCATCAGCTAACGCTGGTGTGAAAAACTCAAAAGGAGTGAATAATAATAATAATGATAATACTCCTTAGTAAACAATTATAACTTCAAGTAACTATGTTTAATCTTATGATAATGGAGATTGTGACTGTCTGTAACCGAAACTACGTCGCCACCGACGACACAATTCCCTTTATTATTATCATTATTAACAACTAAGGGAATTGTGCTGTCGGTGGTGATGTAGGTTCGGTTATTGTCGCATAATCTCCGTTATCATAAGATTAAAAATAGTTACATGAAGTTATAATTGTTTACTAATGAGTATTATTATTATCATCATCATAATCATTTGAAACCCTATCATTGATTACAACAAAACTGAAATTCGCATTAAATAACCCAACGAGGGTTAACATGCTGTAAAACTAACCCTCCAACCATCCCGAATAAAGTGTATATTCTCAGTCATTGAAGAACGCACTGTTCATTAATTACAATCGCTGATCAGTGATTATAATTTGTAATTTCTTCGATCTTCACGTTGCTATAGAGAACTGAGCCAATCCGTTGCTGTTACAGTTCTCATAGTCTGCTTGTATCTGTGATGTTGGTGTTTCCGAGAACTTTTTCATCTCTGATCGCCCGCAGCGTCTTAAACACAAATTGAAACGGTCGAGCTATTTCTGTATAGATCACCTATGACGTGGCCGGGGTACATTTGCTGAACGTTCGCTGTATCAACATGCCTCCTCACGGAAAGATAGCGAATTGCACGTGTGCGAAGCAGATAAGAGGACTTTTAGACAAAATTAGAACTAGCATTTTATACCACGAGAACTTGCTATGTCATGTAGAATAGTCTTTCTAAAAAGGTTTCTAAAACTTACAAGAATCAGACTGAATTCTCGTCTCCATAATCTTACTACACACTGTCTTTACCCCTACTTTGAAGAGTATGTTGTCATAGGACGCAACATATATTGGTCTGTCTCACACTGTCAGCAGGTCTTAGAATAAGTAAAGTCGTCGGGGCGGCCTAAAGTCGGTATCAGCCAGTCAGCGAGGGAGTCTATCCCCTTTTCAATAGCGCTAGACCAAGGAGATTGTTTTTGGCGTCTGAGGTGGAGCGCCACACCTACCATCAGCTCCTTACTTTACCGCACATATCCCTGTGCTACTCATACGCTGAGGTGGCGAGGGCCGGTATCGAACTAGGAACCTTGTGGTTTCTAGCCGAACGCTCTACCGACTGAGCAATCCCGCTGACTGTATTCCCTGTAAAGGGTTAAGATGCCCCCCCCCCAAAAAAAAACGAGGAGTGTCCTGGGTATGACACTAAACTTAATTTAGAGGTGAGCCTCCAGCTCTGGATTTATAATGTACAATACCCCTTCATTGCCATTACGCCTATGTTCACTCTAACCCGGAGTGGTAGTACATGTTAGGGTCCTATCTATGGGTCAAAGAGGTCTTGGTACAAATTATTAGTAATTGTGTGCAAAAAGAAACTTAAACTACTACGCCATATATATATATATATAATATATATATATATATATATATATATATATATATATATATATCTCAACCCCTCTATACGAGCAGAATGTGACATAATGTCAATTTCATGAGCGAAGTTTCACAGATTTGAATTCAGTTTTCCTTGTGTTTCAGAGTGTAATGTTTATTGTAGTAGGAAATAGACGCCTCGACCCGAATTCAAATCCTGGACGAGGCTGTTTGCATTTCACATAGCGCTAATACTCTTGGGAAAGGTATGCATCCAACTACTCTCTCTCTCTCTCTATCTATCTATCTATCTATCTATCTATCTATCTATCATATATATATATATATATATATATATATATATATATATATAGAAATAGCAGGGTAGCTCTTTGACCTTGCCTAGATAACTAGCCAAGAAGGAAAATTCTGAATTCAAACTTGTTAAACACTGCTTAAGAAACTGACCAATCCTGTTCGTGCGGGGGGCTTGATATATGTATATATATATATGTGAAGAAAGGAAGTAAATATATCAAGAAAATGAAAAAACACAGGTTTAAATAGGTTAAGTGGTGAGTTTATTGGCCGACGCTGCAGTGTAAATAATTTCTTATCTTATGCCCTGAAGATGATCTAATTAATAGATCGAAACACTGCAGCGTCGGCCAATAAACTCACCACTTAACCCATTTAAACCTGTATTTTTTCATTTTTCTTGATATATTATATATATATATATATATATATATATATATATATAATATAAGTCCATTTCCTACGACCCTAACCATTACACTTGGCGCCTCTAACTAAATATAACTATAACCCTTGAAATGTAAATATAAACGTATACTGAACGGATTTCCTTAACCTCAAACGGTTTGACATGCCGTTGAAAATCTATCAATCCGGTACTCGAGTGACAAGTGTAAAGGGGGGGGGTAGGATTTATGAAAATGAGTTTTTGGGCTTCAGCAACCAAGTGCGTGTTGTGTGGTAAAATATTTGATTATCTGCCTTTAGCTAAAAGAATTGACGCCAGGTGTCGCAGCAAGTCTCGTTGCTATTGAAAACCGGAATCGGTTGAACAGCAGACACGCCAAACAAAATCCCAAGACAAAGCCATGTAGCGACAAGGCCTAGCGAGTTTGGCAGAGCCAAGTCGACAGCCGCGCCGTGAAGTGCCGGTACGTCTAAAATCCAAGTCGCCTCTTCTCAGCAGAGGCGGCACCGTCGGTCTCAGCAGAGATCTTACTAAAATAGTTCCAAGAAGAAATAGAATACAAAAGTAAGAACTCTTTTAACAATCATAACAGAAACATCGAAACAGTAATTGATTCTTTCTTCATGTATACACAAGTAAACATTCTCGTCTCCACTTTATATACCTTAGGTACCACCAATTTTCCCTGTGAAATTTACCCATCACCTATATTTAACACAATGAATTTTGCATAAAGGTTAATATTATTTCGAACATTTTTTGTCCATTCGAAAGAAGAAACATTAAGCAAACTCTTGATGATTAAAAAAAAAACTCTTATTTAAGGAAATAATGAAAATTATAAACGAAAAACAATGTTTACATTTTTGCACCATTAAATCTCAATTAAAATTTAACGGAGCCAAAAACAAGTTATGACTAGAGGCTTTTTTTTAATTCTATGAAAAATCAATTAATAGTCCGATTTTCAACAATTTTGATGAAAATAGATATGAAATAGTTTTTACTAAATATATATTAGGGAAAATATTTTTTATGAGGTCTACCCCCCCCCCCCATTTATTTTATGAAATATGAAAAAATGAATCGACAGAAAACGATTTTTACTTTTTTTCTATAAAGATAAGTGTCTGAATAATTATATCAGAAGATTTTTATAAGTCTCAATGCGATAGCTTTTTAGTAAAAGATCCATGAATACAAAATTCTGCTAATAAATATCAATAAGAAATTGACCGTGTTGTTAAAAAAAAAAAAAAAAAAAAAAAAAGGACTGTTTTACTTATTTTTCACGATAACGATGAGTAATTTTTCCTCAATCGGATAATTTGATATTTGAATTAACTGTTTTTCTTTGTAACAACTCTTTGTTTATTATTTCTTTTTAGCGAGATTTTTTTTTTAAAGTTCAAAAATATTTACGTTTCTTCCTTCAATATGGCCTAAACTGATCACGTTACCTATTTTGGTGGTACCTACCAAACACTTTACACTGTCAAATATTTCCTCATCGAGTGTGAAGTTTTCGGTCCAATCAGAAAGAAATATTTCAACGCAAATAATATGATGAATCTGTTTGAGAATACTAACATGAATGACATTTTATCCTTCTTGAGAGAAATAAAAATATATCGAAAATTGTGAATTGTGAATATAAAATACATCCACAAAATACACCTACAGAAATTGCACCAGTAAAGGAAACTTGAGTACCAACTTTTATCTCACACTCTAACAGTTTTTGGCATTAAATAACCCACAGGGTTATTGTATCATTAAACGATTGATCGGAGTGGGCCTCAAGAATGTATGAAGAGTGTATGAAGATGCTGACTAGATCTACTTATATATATGAGCCTTGTCGTATGTTGATATCTAAAGACCTTACAAAAGGTTAAAATTACATTTTTTTAAATATACCTTTCTTTTTGAGAGAAATAAAAATTTGTTGAAAATTTTGAATCAGATATTATAAAATGCTTCCACGAAATACACCTACCAAAATTACACCTGTAAAGTAAACTTGAGTACCAACTTTTATCTTACACTCTAACAGTTTTTGGCATTAAATAACCCACAGGGTTATTGTATCATTAAAAAAAAAATCCAAACCAAACCAAACCAAACCAAATGAAGTTAATGAAAATTATTTATACCAACTAGCAAATTTATTTAAGTTTTAATGTTGGTTAGTTGGATTTTACGGCATGTCAACCCTTGATAGATTATTTTATACCGAAGACGTTTTGTTTTATTCACTCGTGATAGTTACTCCTATTTAAACTCAATTTTTAAAAAACTATTTTTCTATTTATCCCAATCCGGGTCAGAGTGGACCTGGGAGTAATGGCAATTAAGGGGTACTTCACACTCCATAAAGCTCCAGAATTGGAGCCTCACCACTAGATGCATTTCAGCGTTATACCCAGGACACACTAAATTAGGATTTTCAACCAATCAGGTTCAGCCTTTCTTTGACATTTAGCTTGACTTATTTTCTGCTAATGAAAATCGTATTTTCTATCAAAGATCTGTTGTTGTTAAATTGGTCCTTGAACAGTGTTTCGACAATCACCCTTTCCTTCTTCAGGAAGCCTTCTGTATATTTATTAGATCGTACATCATTTTTACCATCTGTTACACGGCTTACAACACTATGCAGATTCTCACCCAGGTGATCTGTCGTCCCATGCAATTCAGAGATAAGTGATCTCAAGGAATATGTAAAAAGTATAATCTTGATTTTAACTCTCTCTCTCTCTCTCTCTCTCTCTCTCTCTCTCTCTCTCTCTCTCTCTCTCTCTCTCTCTCTCTCGAAACTAACATTATATAATCATGAGGTAGTCAAGAGATACATAGAGGGAAAGAAAGTGATAGAGAGTATAATAAGAGATTTGTCGTTTTTTTTTACTTGCAAATTATGACTAATTAGAACCAATTAAAACAGAATTTTTTTTCAAACATAATTCAATCCTAAAAGTAAGGAATAATTTAGTATAATTTTTGTGTCATTAGACTAAATAGTAAAAAAAAGCCTTTAGGAAGCAAAAGTTGATTAACTTAGCTTTAGTATAATAATAGATAAGATATTGTTTATTTATTATTATTAGTAGTAGTAGTAGTAGCAGTAATGTTTTAATCGTTGTTGTTAACAGGATTTTTACTAATAGTCACATTTTATTCAAAATAGTAAATTTTCTTTCTTCTTTTTGTCCTTTGTTTACGTTTTAGCTCAAAGATCATTTTCACTATTGCACTCGAATATAAAAGAAGAAAAAAAAATGTTTTCTTTCATTTGTTGACGATGACCTAGTTTCTCTCTTTTTCATTCTTATCACTTTTGACTTTTACAGAAAAAAAAAAGAATAAAATTGAATCGTGACTAACAAGTCATCGTCTATCAACAGATGTGTACAGGAAAATAAAAAGAATTAAAAAAAGAAAAGAAAAGAAAAAAAAATACACTGTCTGTTCAAAAGGAATAATAATTCTTTTCTTTTCTTTACAAATAAGCATTTCACAACACGTCTCCATATTGTCATTATGCCTTATATAAAACATTCGACAGCATATTTTAGAAAATTATACCATGCTTTAAAAATATATTTTAAGATAATGCACTACTGTTAAGTCAGGTGATAATACTATCACCCTCGCCACCACCATCACCACAGTTGTTGTTGTTATTATTATTATTATTTACTCCTTTTGAGTTTTCACATCAGCGTTAGCTGATAGTCTTTCACCGGAGTCTGAGTGACAGCAAGTCTCCTCAGGTCTCCAGGACTCTTCTGAGTATTCTGGCAGATTGCAGAAGTGCAGTGTTCTGGATGGTATCAATCCTTCCTCTGATTTCCAGACTTTCCAAACCCTTTTCCAATCCCTTTGGGACCGTTCCAAGTGCACCAACTACAATTGGTATCACTTTCACTTTCATATTCCATAACTTTTTCAGTTCTCTGGCAAGGTCCAGGTATTTGTCAATTTTTGCATTTTCCTTTAGCTTCACCCTGTGTGCTGCTGGAACTGCAAAATTCACCAGTTGACAAGTTCTTTCTTTTTTGTTAACCAACACTAGGTCTGGTCTTCTTGCTGGGATAAGGTGATCCGTTTTTATTTCAAAGTCCAAGAGAATTTTATGTGTTTCATTATCAAGAACAGATTCTGGTTTATGCATATACCATTTTGTTGTATGGTCAAAATTTAATTTTTTGCATAATTCCCTGTGGATCACCTTCCCAATCGTGTCTAGTTTTGTACTCCTGTTGTTATTATTATTATTATTATTATTCACACCTTTTCAGTTTTTCACACCAGCGTTAGCTGATGGTCTTTCACTAGAGCCTGAGTGACAACAAGTCTCCTCAGGTCTCCTGGACTCTTCTAGCCGATTGCAGTAAAGTGGATGGTCTCAATTCTTCCTCTGATTTCCAGATCCTCCAATCTTTTTGGGATCGTTCTAAGTGCACCAACTACAATTGGTATCACTTTGACCCTCATATTCCACAGCTTTTTCAATTCTCTGGCAAGGTCCAGGTATTTGTCCATCTTTTCGTTTTATTATTATCATTATATATCAATACTCATGTCCCTTAAAAGTACGACCATTAGCATCCTTCAACACACTCTGGTTAAAAATGAGACCGTCCAAATTGTTCAAGACAAACTTGGAAAAATTGTAAATCCTGATTATCTGGTGTTGCTTATCCGTCGATTTCTTTTTTCTTATGAGTGTTGTCACCTCAGCTAAATAATGGACTATTCCGTTTATATTATAAAAAAAGAAATGGAAGAAAAGGATATGCTACACGAAATAATATAATAAGAAAGTGTAGGGGAAAGATAGTGAGAGGGGGTGAGCGCGCATGGAAGCGATAACGCTAATCTATTTCAATCGAACATAATGATAAGATGAAAAGAAGGAAAGAAATAAAAAAAGAGTGAGAGAGTTAAGATTATTATACTTTTTACATATTGAACTATTTAGCAATAGCTCTTAATTAAACATATCTAGTTGTTATTATTACCTATATCACCAATGCCACAGTCACTATAATTACCCCGCTAAGTCGGCGGGGTTTAGAATACGCTGACTATATCTCCTGCAGAAGGGTATGGCCCACCCCCACCCCACCCGGCATAGAATGTCATGGGTATGACAGTAAGTTACATCTGATGGAGAAGCTCGAGTCTTGAGATCTGGGAATTGTGGAGTATCCCTTCATTGCCATTACTCCCAGGTCCACTTTGACCCAGAGTGGTAGTACCTTTTAGAATCCTAACTATAGGTTTCCCAACCCTATTGCCCTTATGGCAAGCCCCAACCCCTTTTTATCATATGGGTGCTAGAAGGCGGTGGCTGCGGGTCTACATGTCCTGGGAATTACGTTAAACTCTATCTGATGGTGAGGTTCCAGTTTTGGAGGTTTGGGGAATGTGGAGCACCCCTTCATCACCATTGCTCCCTGGTCCACTCTGACCCGGAGTGGTGGTACCTGTTGGGGTCCCATCTATGGGTTAAATAGAAAAACGTATTTATAAAAAAATTGTATTATCCATTAAGAATTGATTTATTTCAAAACTTTATCGGCATTAAATGACCCACTGAGGTTGATATGCCACAAAACAAACCAAACTGAACCTAACTATAGGTTAAATAAATCTGTTTAAAAACATTTGTATTCTATAGGAAACTCGATACCATATAAATGTAAATTATTTGTATCAAGAATAGTTGCTTGAAGCTATAATTATTTACTAAGGATTATTATTAGTTACTTAAAAACCATATAACTGTGTGCAAACAAATGACTGTTATTAAATAGGAACAATTACTTGAAACCATATGATTATAAGAATTAGATGGTAATACTTGAAACCATACAACTGTATGCTAATTTTGTATTAAGTAGGAATACTTGATATCATAACTGTGTGCAAAACAACTTAAATAATTACATGAAAAATATAGATATGTACGTACAATGAATGCACTTCCTTAACCTCAGGGCATAAAATAACCTCAGATGGGTTGATATGCCATTAAAATCAGTCAATCAATAAACTATAATCGTCCTGTTGACAGCATGCAGAGGGTTAAGTAAGTAGTTGGCAGGGTGGCCTAAAGTTGGTATCAGCTAGACAGTAAGGGAGTCTATCCCCTTTTCACAAACGCTAGACCAAAGAGATTGTTTTGGCGTCTGGGGTGGAGTACCACACCTACCATCAACTCCTTACTTTATCGCAAAAAAATCCCTGTGCTACTCATAGGAGCAGTCCAAAAATAAGTTGACACTTATATCTGTTTTTGCAATTTTTTTGGGAGGGGGTGTTTGAATGTTGTAGAATTTGTCAATCAATAATAGCAAAAAATATTGACAAAATATCGCTTTGGAAAAGAACTGAAAACTGGCACCAAGTCAGCTGTCTCTTTCTTGGAGACACAAGAGATTTATATTCTAAGCTTACACTGGATATTTACGAACAAAGATTTTCTTTTTTCTATGCTTGAATGATGTTTAATAATCACAAACATACCTCTACTTAAACCTAATGGGTTTAAGCAGAGATATATATGATGCAAATAATCTTATTATGTATATCATAAGTCGGGATAAACACTTTATGTGCATAGATATATATATATATATATAAGTCATCTACAGACACCGTGTTTCAACATATCACGTCTCCTCAATGTGGCTAGACTTAGCAACTACTTCAAGCCGGGAGCGAAACCCAACCAATTTTTCATCAGTTCGATTTGTTAACCTTTCGGTCACCACCTACCAGTAAGAAGCAGAATTTTAACTGATAAATACATACATAGGTATATATGTTACAGTCACTTAGTGCTCATATCCCTAATTAACAGAGAACCTTGCTTATGCTAATATGGTGAATGTCAAAGAGCTCTCTTCCAAAGAGCTCTACCAGGTTTGGGAGCATATATTACAGTCATCTTTTATATATATATATATATATATATATATATATATTATTTTTTTTTTTATTTTTTTTTTTTTTCTAAAAATATTTATTTCATACTGTCGGATTCACTTCCATTTACTTTTCATATATATATATATATACATATTATATATATATATTTTTCTAAAATATTTATTTCATACTGTCGGTTTCACTTCCATTTACTTTTCTCATATATATATATATATATATATATATATACATATATATATTATGTGGAAGGTATCGTATATAATAACATGTGACTTTTCTGTATGCACGAGGTCATATTTATATATATATATATATATATATATATATATATATATGCAAGGGTCATTCTTTTTTTTTTTTTTTTCAGGATTTTTTTACATAAATGTAAACCCTGCATTGTTTGGAATTGGTTTATAGGGGAAAAAAAACAACTTTTTGGGGGGGGGCTATTTAACATAGTATTAAATGAAACCAAGTGCTCCAGGCTTGAACAGAGATATTTCATCTAACTTTTCGTAGCTGAGAAATGCAAACCATGTGAAATTTACCGAAGAATATGTGATGTGTACAGAGACGCATGTTTTAGATAAAAAGATGTTTACAATTACAAATGAGTTAAACATGGGTTTGCCCCTATGAACCTGAGTTAAAAACACAATCCATGGAGTAGAAACAGACTGACACTCAAGTAACAAAAAGGTTTCAGATGCAGCAGTCAGTAAAGAAGAAGGTCATGCTAACCATCTTATGGGACATGAAAAGGACCAATCACTATTGATTTCCTTGAAAAAAGTACAACTGTAAACAGTGCTTTCTTATGCCAACTTTTAAAGCAAAATTCACCTTATTTATTGAATGACCCTTGTATATAAATTCCTAGGATCATTGAATTATTTTTTTCAGTTCTTTTAGGATATTGTCCTGGGTATGACGTTAAACTGCATCTAATGAAGTTCCAATTTTGGAGCTCTAGGGAGCATGGAGTACTCCTTAATTGCCATTACTCCCAGGTCACTCTGACCCAGAGTGGTAGTACCTTTTAGGGTCCCGTCTATGGGTTAAATAGAAAAAATGAGTTTAAAAAATAAATTGTGAGTTAGGAAAAAAATTGGATACCCATCAAGATTGAATAAAACAAAATGCCTTCAGCATAAAATAAACCAACAAGGGTTGACCTGCCATAAGATCTCTCCAACCAACCAACCAACCAACCTATCTATAGGTTAAATAGAAAAAATAAGTTTGAAAAAAAATAATTTTCAAATACCCATCCTGAATGAATAAAACAAAATATAAAATAACCCAACAAGGGTTGAGATGCTGTAAAATCCAACCAACCTTTTAGGGTGTTACACTACATTCAGCTCGATTATTTTTGATCCAATGAATTGTTCAAGAGATGTTTTGATATCTTAAACTTAATCTTGATGCTTATTCACTCTGTCTGTATTTGCAATTTGAGATCAAGTGTTGTTTCTCTGCTGTCTTTCTTCCTTTCTTATTATATTTTTTTTTGTGTAGCTTGTCCTTTTTCTTCCCTTTCTTTATAGTAAAAAACGGAATGGTACATTATTTAGCTGATTATCTGGTGTTGATTATTTGTCGATTTCTTATTTCTTATGAGTGCCGTACTCATAAGAAATAAGAAATCGACAAATAATCAACACCAGATAATCAGGATTTACATTTTTGCATTTCCTCTTAGATGATTTGGACAGTCTTATTTTTAACCAGTGTATGTTGCAAGATGATAAGTCATACTTTTAAGGAACATGAGTATTAATCTATATCTAACTATCTATACATATATTAAGGACAGTTGGTATGTGTGTATGTGCAAATGAAACAACAAAAATAAAACAATTAACGACAAAGTAAATATATACATATATACACATTAAATATTACCAGTTCTTGCTTTTTGTGCAAAAGTTATGAAGATTTGATTTATATTTGAAGATATTTAGATATCAAAATATGCATAGAAATAGCATTGAAATTCTACTTAAAAATGTCCAGCATTTGTAAATCTCAACATTAAACAAATCAGTACACCAGGGCTTTTGCCCCTCCCCCACTCTACCCAGTTAATGCTGGATAGCCACTTCTAGTACATATATAAAGGACAATTGGTGTGTATGTATGCATGTATGTTCAGAGGAAACTACAAAAATAAAACAATTAATGACAAAGTATTTATATTCGTAAAAATTAGAATTTGAATATTAAGAGAAGGAAAAGTCATTGGTGGTGTTCACGATTGAAACGTAAACAAATCAATTATGAACGATCCAAACCATTAATGGATCTGCAAGACTAACTTTTTTTTTATCCCCACCTCTACCCGGGCAAAATCAGATAGCTGCTTCTAGTAAAAATATAAGACAATAAAGTTATTTTCTATAACTCCAACATAAACAAAGGGGAACCACTCTTGACTGATAAATTATTATTTATTTTCCCATTAAACTAACCCTAAGCCCTAACCCTAACCCCGTCTTCTTTTTTCCTAGTAGATCAATAAATAAATAAATAATTTATTTTTACCATAGATCTTTGCAACCTCAACATATAATTTCTTTTCTTTTTATTAAGTCATGAACTTTCAACTTCTCCTCACTTGAAGAAATCATTTTCTGGCTTCTTTTCTGATAGATTTGAATTTCCAGAATTGTCACTTGTTCTTTAAATAAATTGTTTATTTTTGGAATTGACTGTTTGCTAACTAAGAAGAAGAAGAAACCAATGGAGATTGTGTGTCCGTCTGTCTGTCACTAAAACTATGTCACAATTCCCTTAGTTATTTTTATCATATTATCAATTGTTATTGAATAATCATTATTTAATCTTAATTAGCATCTTATTTATTAACAATGTCTATATAAAGGTCTAGCTGAGATAGATTTGCCTCAAAACAGCCCATATTATTAATTCATTTAAAATCCTGCAATGTTAAGATGTTAATGGTCGTACTTTTAAGGAACACGAGTATTAATATATAGATAAATAAATAATAGAAATAGAACAATCATAACGATATAAAGAAATAAGTCATGTGACAGATTTTTTTTTTACTGTAGATCTTCACAACTTCAACATATCTTATTACAATGAAGATAGTGTGTTTGTAAGTGAAACTATATTGCTACTCAAGTCACAATTCTCTTAGTTATTTATGTCACATTCTCCATGATTTTATTTTAATTATTTATAAAATAAACTTCAATTATTTATAAAATCATTTATATCATTAATACTGTTGACCATACCTAAATACAAATAACATGCAATTGTATTTATATATATACAACAAAATAGCGTTTTACAGTGTGAATAGGAAGGCTAATTTGCATATTGATATTAAAAATTTGATTTTAATAAATATATGCTTAGTATTATTGATTTCTAATTGTTTGGTCTTATTTTAATGAATATGAGCAAAAATCCCGGGGATAAATCTTAAAAGAAATCCATTAATAAGAAGAAATAGCTGTAATTTTATTCTTTATTTCCTATTTTCACTAAATAATTAAATTAGGAAAATTTAGCAATGAAAGACTGGAGTGATGGAAAAGTAAGTTTCAGTTGTTCTATTTTCCAATTATACTCCCCTCTATTTTCAAATTTTTTTATCTGCATTCTTATTTAGTTTCATTCGCCTTTCTAATTTAATATATTTTATTATATTAAAACTTAATTACTTGCACCCTACGGAGGGTGCATATATTTGCTAGTGATTATAACTCCTTATTCTTTTTTTTTTCTTTTTATTAAGTCATGAACTTTGACCTTTTCACTTGAAGAAATCATTTTGTGGCTTCTCTTATGGCAGAACTGAATTGCTAGAATTGTCACTTGTTCTTTAAATAAATTGTTTATTTTTGGAATTGACTGTTTGGGAACAGAGAAGAAGAAAAAGAAACCAATTGATATGTCACACTATGTATAGAATCATTAGAATCAGAAAGTTTTGACATATTTCTTTCATTTTATTTACCTTGTATCCCCACTTGCACGGGTTAGGCACAAGACCCTACTAACGTGGGACCACCCACAAACCGAAGCTCATGGGTGGTGGGTGAAAAATTGCGTTGATCCCGTCGGCATTCCCCCTTAAGGGGTCACCTCAGGCGCTGGGCAATAAACCCAGCCCTGACCCTTTAAATCAAGGGGGCAGGTGTTGCCTGGGAGGATGGCCCCCTGGGATCGACGCCATTAATTATAGCAATCCCCACCCGTTGACATATTTCTTTCATAAATCTGTGATGCAACTAGTAATACATAATTTTCATTCAATGAAAAAAAAGATTTAAGGAAATAATTATTCATACATCTTATTATAATGGAGATATGGTGTCTGTTTACAACTGAAACTGTTACTGCATACGTCACAATACCCTTAGGAATTGTGTAAGTTTATCAATGAGTATTTGATTTATATTATAGTCATAGTCAAAATCATAATAGATAAAATAAATCTTATCTATTAATGATGTCTCTGTGAATAACTAATTTAGATTTGCCTCAAAACAGCCCATGTTACTAGAGTGTTTAAAATCCTGCAATGTATCAAGTAAGAAATAATGTTTTACATAATATATGGTGTGGTTAATTTTTATACTGGTTTTAACAAAACTGTGTTTACTAAATAATTACTTGGTGTTATTGATCTCTAATATTATTGTTTTATTCTCCAACAAGTTAAAATCAATCCTATGAATGATTTTATATAGAAAACAATTAGAATATAATCACAATAAGTGTCATCTTTTTATATGCGTTCTTATTTAATTTTGTTAATTTAGTAGCTCTTGGTTCCCCGTATGGGTTTGGGATAGTAGTACTGAACATGACTTATGATAGAATAGTTTGACCATTCTCTCTCTCTCTCTCTCTTTGAAAAGAACCCATGAGCCTAGAAATAAATAAACAGCCCCTTGTAACTATACAACTTCTGTGTGTTGTTTCTGAACTAACAACTACTACTACAACTTAAATTTGGTCCTATGCAACAAATACCCTTTTCTGTTATTTTTTTGTTTCTAATGTCAATGGTTTTGTTTTTTTTCATTTGTTGGCATTTAAAGTTGATGTGGGAAATTTTAAAACATAAAATTAATAACTTTTATTGTTCTCTTGAAAAGAATAATTAAATTTCAAATTTTGAAAAACTTTAGCCAAGACATACAACTTCATATCTGATGATATATTTCAAAGAATCTTAAAGGCTGATGATGATAAAGGTTAACATTTGAAGAATTGAATCTTGTTTTCCCCTAAGAGACTTGATGCCTTTTTCATGAAGAAATGTACTTGAATTGATTTTCAAGATTTTGACATATTCTTTGATTTTCTCTTTCAACCATTTTCTTGGTTCCATTCAATCTTCTCTGGTTTTATTGGTCAGGTTTTTCTTTTTCTTTTCTTTGACTATATCTTACTTTAGAACACCCCCCCCCGCCCTTTTCCTCCCAATCTCTCTATGGCAGAGTCCAAGACACCAGGGACATTGGCCAGTTCTCTAACAGCACCCCCCCTCTGTATCTTATATCTTTGATCAACCTGCATCATTCAATCATTTTGCTATCTCTGTGATTATTCTTATTTCTCTCCATTTCTCCCCCCCCTTCACTATTTCTTTACTTTCTTCTCTCCTCCCTTCTCTCTATTTCTCTATTTTCTTCTCTCCTCCCCCTCTCTATTTCTCTATTTTCTTCTCTCCTCCCCTCTCTATTTCTCTATTTCTCTCTCCTCCTCTCTATTTCTCTATTTTCTCTTCTCTCTCTATTTCTCTTTCTTCTCTCTCTCTCTATTTCTCTACTTTCTTCTCTCCTCTCTCTATTTCTCTACTTTCTTCTCTCCTCTCCCTATTTCTCTACTTTCTTCTCTCTCTCCCTCTCTACTTTCTTCTCTCCTCTCCCTATTTCTCTACTTTCTTCTCTCCTCTCCTCCTTTACTCTCTCCTCTCCTCTCCTCCTTTACTCTCCTCTTACTCTCCTCTCTCTCTCCCTCCTTTACTCTCTCTCTCTCTCCTCTCTCCTCCTTCCCTCCTTTACTCTCCTCTCTCCTCTCCCTCCTTTACTCTCCTCTCTCCTCTCCTCTTTACTCTCCTCTCTCCTCTCCCTCCTTTACTCTCCTCTCTCTCCTCTCCTCCTTTACTCTCCTCTCTCCTCTCCCTCCTTTACTCTCCTCTCCCTCTCTTTATCTTCTCTTCTGTCCCCTCCTTTATTTTCTTCTTCCCTGTCTTTCATTTTTCACCTATCACATCCACTCTGTTTCTCTCTCTCTTTTTCCTTTCCCCCTCTTCTCTCTCCTCCTCCTTTGTTTCCCATGTTTACCTCTCTTCATCTTCCTAATATTCTCTCTTTCTCTCTCTCTCTCTCTCTCTCTCTCTCTCTCTCTCTCTCTCTCTCTCTCTCTCTCTTGTTTTATCAGAACTTTTATTAATCCTCTTCCAAATTCTTCCTGCTGGCAATTAATTCCTCAACTAGTTTCACTGAGGACAGTTCACCTAGTCTGTTTGGCCTCAAGGAATTCCAAGAGAAACCACCCGGAGGGGGGGGGGGGCGATCGTGGCACGGAATTTGCTCAGTCAATTGTCATTTTTATCTTTTCATTTCTCTTCAATTCTAAAATTCTTAAATGGAATTTTCTTTTATGGATTTTTGCTCCAACAATCCTTTTGGCAATTTGTGTTTTTCTCAGAAATGTTACAAAGTTCAATATATATCTTAATATAATGGAGATTCGGTGTCTGTCTGTAACCGAAACTATATCACTGCTTACAACACAATACCCTCAGGAAGTGTGTAAGTTTATCAATGAGTATTTAATTCATGGAAAAATTAAGGATCTTTCTTTGAAAATCTAAATTAGATTTGCCTCAAAACAACCCATGTTATTAGTGCATTTAAAATCTTACAATGTGTCTTATATATCACTAAGAAATAAAGTTTTACATAATATATGGTGCAGTTAATTTGTATACTGGTTTTAACAAAACTAGGTTTAATAAATAATTATTTGGTGTTATTGATCTCTAATATTATTATTTTATTTTCCGTGTTAAAATCTATCATGAATGATTTTATATAGAAACCAATTAAAATATAATTAAAATAAGTGTAATCTTTTTTGTATGCATTCTTATTTAATTTCATTAGTCTTTCTAATTTAATATATTTCATTACATTAAAACTGAAATACTTACATCTGGAGTGTACATATTCTTGCTAGTGTGTGTGTATATATATATATATATATATATAGAGAGAGAGAGGGAGAGAGATAGAGAGAAAGAATCTCATGTACATAAAATTCTATCACTAGGTATTTGTCAAATGATTTTAGATATGTGCAATATTTTTATAAATACTTGTGTGCTTGAAATAACTCTTTTACACAAACTCACACATATGTGAGTAAGTAAAGTCTGCAAAGTGGCCTATTGTCAGTATCAGCTGGACAGCGAAGAAGTCTATCCCCTTTTCACTAGCACTAGACCAGGGAGATTGTTTATGTGTCTGAAATAAAGTGCTTTACCTCACCAAAGCAGAACTTTAGTCCATTCAATTCATTCCATATAAAATGGCTCTTTCATTTTATCTTTATTAATCATTGAAACCGGTTATTTCCTATAAATCCAACATAACAAAGGGGAACCTCTTGACTGATAAATTATTTGTTTATTTATTGATCTACTAGGAAAAAAGAAGACGGGGTTAGGGGTTAGAAAATAAATAATTTATCAGTCAAGAGTAGTTTGTTTATGTTAGACTAATAGGAAATAACCTTAAAACCTCTATATTTTCCCTTATATTTTCCAGCACTAATTGACCCTTTTTTTTCAACCCTTTAGATAATGATCATCAATTTTTTTTTTTTTTGCTAATAATCTGATAAAATATAAAAATTGTTGGCCTAGATGTACGGATTAAAAGTAATTTTGATTGAATTACTCTCCTACTACTTATAAATGGAGTCATTTTACTTATATTTTTGTATACCTGCACATTTCCATTTGCCTGAATATACAAAAACCTTCTGTTTGTTTCTGCTGTAAGTGACAGTATATGTACAAACAAAATGTCAAGATTCTTTACGAGAAACTATCAAGAATATGCACTACCTCTAGGCATAAATTTGAATCTAATGAAATATATTAAATTAGAAACACTAACGAAATTAAATAAGAATGCATATAAAGAGATTACACTTATTTTAATTATATTTTTTTTATATACAAAATCATTTATAGGATTGATCTTTGATATATCCGGGTTAAGGATATATTCTGAAGTTGTATTGGGTATATTATCGCAGTAGTAATTGGTACATCGAATAGCAATCCGTCTCCGAGCAGTTGTGGTGTCGTCTAGCGAGTAAGTTAGCTGTAGGCATTAGGTAGAGGACAAGTGTCGACTATTTTATACATGACACTGTCCAATCAGATTATAGTGAGGGGGTACCAAGGTATTTACATATTCATTATATCAATCTTAATACTGTTAAGTTTTTAAATGCCATCCTTGGCCAGTTGAAAAGGGCTTAAAGTAAGTAAGTCCTTTGGTAAGTGAATATCCTGCGTAGTGTTAAAGGTCCAGTGATTTAATCCTATGTTCGTCATCCACGAAGGTTCAAGTAGTTATGAGCAGTACTGCCTGGTTAAATATTGTATCAGCAGCAGAGTACTGTCAGTGATTGGCCAAGAGAGATCACATGGTTTTCGCCGAGTCTATAAGTATGAGTGGGCTTTCAATACACACCTTATATACAAAAAAGTCAACAATCGTTGGAGAATAAAACAAATATATTAATAATCTTTCTTTTTTTTTTTTCAGTTAGTAAATTAGGTCTGAGACCTGTCAGCTGTTCCTTATAAACATTCATCTTAATTCCACAGAATATTTATACTCTTTCCACAGATTATCTAACATTGCCTTAAAGAAGTTTAGAGATGGGGTATTCAGTATTGATGATGGTAGTTTATTCCTTGTATTCACCACTCTGTTACTAAAATAATTTTGTCTTGCATTTGCTATACATAATTTTTTTAAAGAGTTTTAATTTATGGCCCCTGGTATTGATATTTTGAGCAATGTTTAGTAGATCAAAGTTTGTTGAATAAAATCCATGTGTATATTTGTAGACTTCAATCATATCCCCTCTTGTATGTCGATAAACCAAACTTGGTAAGTCAATCTTCCTAAGTCTTTCTTCATACAAAAGGTTTTAGAGATCAATAACACCAAGTAATTATTTATTAAACAGAGTTTTCTTAAAACTAGCATGCAAATTAACCATACCATATATTATGTAAAACCAGCCTGTAAGGGTCCTATCTATCATAGATTCTATGGATTAAATAGAAAAAAATGAGTTTTAAAAAGAATGTTGAATACCTTCAAGAATGAAATAAACAAACCATCTTTGACATAAAATAACCCAACAAGGGTTGACATGCTGTAAAATCCAACCAACAAACCATCTCAAGAAACAATCACACAAAAAATATAAATTTACAATGATCATGATCTCCTAACCTCAAGGCAATAAATAACCTAGACAAGTTGACATGCTGTTAAAATCAATCAATCCTTCAATTTAAAGACCTGAATGCCAGACTAAACAAAGATTAGAAAATTCTAAACATATCGAATACTTAATATTAAAAGATAATTGCATGAAGATCTTAAATCATGTTAATCATTATTATCAATAAATTTGACTAGTATTATCCTTCATCTTCCTAATTCTAGTTGCTTTATCAATCATTATCATCAATAATTTTAACTAGTATTATCCTTCATCTTCCTAATTCTAGTTAATTTTTATTTCAACTGATTTGGGTCATCACTTCTAAGACAAAGACTGCATAGATCAGAAAAAAGAAATCTGTTGATAGTGAGTTTGATTTCAACTCAGAATATTCTATATCTGGTTTTGTATATCTAACTTTAGATTCATTCAATGATAAACATATATGGGAAAAAAATTCTGTTCACTTGTATGCCATTGGCTTTTAAAGAAATTTTAAATTGCTATAAATTTAATATCTGTTTTCCATTAACAAAAAAAAAATTAGAATATGCAAATCTAAAAAATAATTTTTTGAAAAATAAAGAATATTTGATCACTTGGTTCAAAACAACTGTGATGCTTCCTTCCCTCAGTCAATTTTTTTTTTTTTTTTTCTTCAAGTATTTTTTATGTCTTCTATTACCGAATTTGATAACATGAAATCTGTTTTACAATTTTGATTTTATAAAAAAAGAAGAAAAAAAAATCCCCCAAAACCTGCTTCATTTTTTATTTATATTTTTCTGTTGACATTAAAATGGAAGGAAGGATCATCATTTCAAAGAATTCAGTTCACTTTTATTTTATTGAATATTTTTCTCAAGTGATTTAACCGAGTTTATGATCTAATAAAACAGCTTCAAGTTCTCATTGCAAAATGAATTAAAAAGAAGGTACATAGAGCTATTTACTAAGCTTTGTTGTGGCACAAGGCCAGATGTATAGGGAGTCCTCGGTATGACATTAAACTGCATCTAATGGTGAAGTTCTATTTTTGGAGCTCTGGCGAGTGAACCTTTATCCTCATTACTCCCAGGTCCACCTTGACCTGGAGTCATAGTACCTGTTAGGGTCCCATGTATAGGTAAAAATGAGTAAAAAAAAAAATGTTTAAAAATTATTTAGTTTGAAAAATAAATCAAATGCCGACAAAAATAAATAGAACAAAATGTCTTTGGCATAAAATAACCCAACAAGGGTTGACATACCATAAAATTCAACCAACCTGATGTATGGGGGCACCAGTGAAGCTCTAACTCACTAGTAATGATTTGCTAATCATTAAACCACACATGGTGACCAGAAGTTAACTTGAAATTGCTCCTGATTTATGCTTAATCATTGTTTCTCTCCTCATTGCCCTCTTTCATTTGCCCCACTCTCTTTGTCTTTTTTCCTCACTTCCTGTCGTTTTTTTCTCACTCTCTTTTTTTCCCTTTTCCTCAACCTCTCCTTTGTATTCTATATTCACATCAAATCTTTGTCCTTCTTTACTTACTTCTTCCTCTCTCTCTTCCCTTCTTCTCTTCCTCTCTCTGTCCTTTCTTCTCTTCTCTCTCTGTCCCCTTTCTTCTCTTCCTCTCTCTGTCCCTTTCTTCTCTCTCTCTTTCCTTCTCTCTGTCCCTTTCCTCTCTTCCTCTCTCTGTCCCTTCTTCTCCTCTCTGTCCCCTTCCTCTCTTCCTCTCTTGTCCCTTTCTTCTCTTCCTCTCTCTGTCCCTTTCTCTCTTCCTCTCCCTGTCCCTTTCCTCTCTTCCTTCCTTCCTCTCTTCCTCTCCCTGTCCCCTTTTCTCTCCTCTCTCTGTCACCTTTCCTCTCTTCCTCCTCTATATCTCTTCTCTCTATGTCCCCTTTCGTCTCTATGTCCCCTTTCCTCTCTATGTTCTCTTTCTTCTCTTCTGTGTCCTCTCTTCTTCCTCTTCAGAGTAGTTCATCTATTTTCTCTTTTCCTTCTTTTCTTTTTCTCTATTTTCCTCCTCCTTTTCTCTTTTTGACCTTCCTTCTTTCTCTTCTTCAATTATTGCTTTTCTTCAAGTGGTTGTAAACATTTACACTTCACTTATAACGCTGCCCTCGTTCCTCCCTCTCCCTTACATTTCTACAGATTCGAAGAGACAGCACCAACACGAAAGCTTCACAAAGTGCCTATTCTGTAAGCAACTTTCTGATGGCAAAACTTCAGGAAAAAGAAGAAGGAATGTGCCGAGGCTTTTGTGGTGGTGGTGGGAGGGAGGTGCGTGAATGCACTA
>CM042147.1:52502431-52544151 GCA_023376005.1 Doryteuthis pealeii | reverse complement strand
GCTTCCAACTATCTCTCTTCTTCCCTCTCTCTCTCTCTCTCTCTCTCTCTCTCTCTCTCTCTCTCTCTCTCTCTCTCTCTCTCTCTCTCTCTAGATATTGAGAAATAGCAGGGTAGAATGGGCTCCTTGACCTTGTCAAGAAGGAAAATTCTGAATTCAAACTTGTTAAACTCCGCTTAAAAGACTGACCTTGTGTCGAATCCTGCTCGTGTGGAGGGCTTGTATATATATATATATAATATATATATATATATATATATAATTAGTCCATTTCCTACGACCCTAACCATTACACCTGGCGCCTCTAACTAAATATAACTATAACCCTTGAAATGTAAATATAAATGTACACTGAACGGATTTCCTTAACCCCAAACGGTTTGACATGCCGTTGAAAATCTATCAATCCGGTACTCGAGTGATAAGTGTAGGGGGGGGTAGGATTTATGAAAATGGGTTTTTGGGCTTCAGCAACCAAGTGCGTGTTGTGGGTAAAATATTTGATTATCTGCCTTTAGCTAAAAGAATTGACGCCAGGTGTCGCGGCAAGTCTCGTTGCTATTGAAAACCGGAATCGGTTGAACAGCGCAGACACGCCAAACAAAATCCCAAGACAAAGCCATGTAGCGACAAGGCCTAGCGAGTTTGGCAGAGCCAAGTCGACAGCCGCGCCGTGAAGTACCGGTACGTCTAAAATCCAAGTCGCCTCTTCTCAGCAGAGATCTTACTAAAATAGTTCACAAGAAGAAATAGAATACAAAAGTAAGAACTCTTTTAACAATCATAACAGAAACATCGAAACAGTAATTGATTCTTTCTTCATGTATACACGTAAACATTCTCGTCTCCACTTTATATACCTTAGGTACCACCAATTTTCCCTGTGAAATTTACCCATCACCTATATTTAACACAATGAATCTTGCATAAAGGTTAATATTATTTCGAACATTTTTTGTCCATTCGAAAGAAGAAACATTAAACAAACTCCTGATGATTTTTTTAAAAAATCTCAGCTTACGGAAATAATGAAAATTATAAACGAAAAACATACGTTTACATTTTTGCACCGTTAAATCTCAATTAAAATTTAACGGAGCCAAAAACAAGTTATGACTAGAGGATTTTTTTTAATTCCATAAAAAATCAATTAATAGTCCGATTTTCACGAAAATTTCAACAATTTTGATGAAAATAGGTATAAATTGTTTTTGTTTTTTTTTAAATATATTAGGGGAAATATTTTTTACGAGGTCTACCCCCTCCCCCATTTTATTTTATGAAATATGAAAAAATGAACCGTCAAAAAACGATTTTTACTTTTTTTTTCTATAACGATAAGAGTCTGAATAATTATATCAGAATATTTTTATAAGTTTCAATGCGATAGCTTTTTAGTAATAGAACCATGAATACAGAATTCTGCTAAAAAATATCAATAAGAAACTGACCGTGTTGTAAAAAGTGGACTGTTTTACTTATTTTTCATGATAACGATGAGTACTTTTTCCCCAATCGGATAATTTGAACTTTGAATTAACTGTTTTTCTTTGTAACAACTCTTTGTTTGTTATTTCATTTTTGTGAGATGTAAAAAAAAGTTGACAAATATTTACGTTTCTTCCTTCAATATGGCCTAAACTGATCACGTTACCTATTTTGGTGGTACCTACCAAACACTTTACACTGTCAAACATTTCCTCATCGAGTGTGAAGTTTTCGGTCCAATCAGAAAGAAATATTTCAACACAAATAATATGAGGAATCTGTTTGAGAATACTAACATGAATGACATTTTATCCTTCTTGAGAGAAATAAAAAATATATCGAAAATTGTGAATCAGATATAAAATAGATCCACGAAATACACCTACAAAAATTGCATCAGTATAGGAAACTTGAGTACCAACTTTTATCTCACACTCTAACAGTTTTTGGCATTAAATAACCCACAGGGTTATTGTATCATTAAACAAACCAATCCGAACCAAATGAAGTTAATGAAAATTATTTATACCAACTAGCAAATTTATTTAAGTTTTAATGTTGGTTAGTTGGATTTTACGGCATGTCAACCCTTGATAGGTTATTTTATACCGAAGACATTTTGTTTTATTTACTCTTGATAGGTACTCCTATTTAAACTCAATTAAAAAAACACAACTATTTTTTCTATTTATCCCATAGATGGGATCCTAACAGGTACTACCAATCCGGGTTAGAGTGGACCTGGGAGTAATGGCAATTAAGGGGTACTTCATACTCCATAAAGCTCCAGAATTGGAGCCTCACCACTAGATACATTTCAGCGTTATACCCAGGACACACTAAATTAGGATTTTCAACCAATCAGGTTCAGCCTTTCTTTGACATTTAGCTTGACTTATTTTCTGCTAATGAAAATTGTCTTTTCTATCAAAGATCTGTTGTTGTTAAATTGGTCCTTGAACAGTGTTTCGGCAATCACCCTTTCCTTCTTCAGGAAGCCTTCTGTATATTTATTAGATCGTACATCATTTTTACCATCTGTTACACGGCTTACAACACTTTATGCAGATTCTCACCCAGGTGATCTGTCGTCCCATGCAATTCAGAGATAAGTGATCTCAAGGAATATGTAAAAGTATAATTCTGTTTTAACTCTCTCTCTCTCTCTCTCTCTCTCTCTCTCTCTCTCTCTCTCTCTCCCCTCTCTCTCTCTCTCTCTCCAGAGAAACTAACATTATATAACCATGAGGTAGTCAAGAGATACATAGAGGGAAAGAAAGTGATAGAGAGTATAATAAGAGATTGGTCTTTTTTTTTTACTTAATTGCAAATTATGACTAATTAGAACCAATTAAAACAGAATTTTTTTCAAACATAATTCAATCCTAAAAGTAAGGAATAATTTAGTATAATTTTTGTGTCATTAGACTAAATAGTAAAAAAAAGCCTTTAGGAAGCAAAAGTTGATTAACTTAGCTTTAGTATAATAATAGATAAGATATTGTTTATTTATTATTATTATTAGTAGTAGCAGCAGCAGCAGTAATGTTTTAATCGTTGTTGTTAACGGGATTTTTACTAATAGTCACATTTTATTCAAAATAGTAAATTTTCTTTCTTCTTTTTGTCCTTTGTTTACGTTTTAGCTCAAAGATCATTTTCACTATTGCACTCGAATATAAAAGAAGAAAAAAAAATGTTTTCTTTCATTTGTTGACGATGACCTAGTTTCTCTCTTTTTCATTCTTATCACTTTTGACTTTTACAGAAAAAAAAAAAGAATAAAATTGAATCGTGACTAACAAGTCATCGTCTATCAACAGATGTGTACAGGAAAATAAAAAGAATTAAAAAAAAGAAAAGAAAAGAAAAAAAAATACACTGTCTGTTCAAAAGGAATAATAATTCTTTTCTTTTCTTTACAAATAAGCATTTCACAACACGTCTCCATATTGTCATTATGCCTTATATAAAACATTCGACAGCATATTTTAGAAAATTATACCATGCTTTAAAAATATATTTTAAGATAATACACTACTGTTAAGTCAGGTGGTAATACTATCACCCTCGCCACCACCCTCACCACAGTTGTTGTTTTTGTTGTTATTATTATTATTATTTACTCCTTTTGAGTTTTCACATCAGCGTTAGCTGATGGTCTTTCACTGGAGTCTGAGTGACAGCAAGTCTCCTCAGGTCTCCAGGACTCTTCTGAGTATTCTGGCAGATTGCAGCAGTGCAGTGATCTGAATGGTTTCAATCCTTCCTTTGATATCCAAACTTTCCAAACCCTTTTCTAATCCTTTTGGGACCGTTCCAAGTGCACCAACCACAATTGGTATCACTTTCACTTTCATGTTCCATAACTTTTTCAGTTCTCTGGCAAGGTCCAGATATTTGTCCATTTTTTCATTTTCCTTTAGCTTCACCCTGTGATCTGCTGGCACTGCAAAATCCACCAGTTGACAAGTTCTTTCTTTTTTGTTTATCAACACTAGTATTATTATTATTATTATTATTATTATTATTATTATTATGTACTCCTTTTGAGTTTTCACATCAGCGTTAGTTGATGGTCTTTCACCGGAGTCTGAGTGACAGCAAGTCTCCTCAGGTCTCCAGGACTCTTCTGAGTATTCTGGCAGATTGCAGCAGTGCAGTGTTCTGGATGGTATCAATCCTTCCTCTGATTTCCAGACTTTCCAAACCCTTTTCCAATCCCTTTGGGACCGTTCCAAGTGCACCAACTACAATTGGTATCACTTTCACTTTCATATTCCATAACTTTTTCAGTTCTCTGGCAAGGTCCAGGTATTTGTCAATTTTTGCATTTTCCTTTAGCTTCACCCTGTGTGCTGCTGGAACTGCAAATCCACCAGTTGACAAGTTCTTTTCTTTTTTGTTAATCAACACTAGGTCTGGTCTTCTTGCTGGGATAAGGTGATCCGTTTTTATTTCAAAGTCCCAGAGAATTTTATGTGCTTCATTCTCAAGAACAGATTCTGGTTTATGCATATACCATTTTGTTGTATGGTCAAAATTTAATTTTTTGCATAATTCCCTGTGGATCACCTTCCCAACCGTGTCTAGTTTTGTACTCCTGTTGTTGTTATTATTATTATTATTCACACCTTTTCAGTTTTTCACACCAGCGTTAGCTGATGGTCTTTCACTAGAGCCTGAGTGACAACAAGTCTCCTCAGGTCTCCTGGACTCTTCTAGCCGATTGCAGTAAAGGGGATGGTCTCAATTCTTCCTCTGATTTCCAGATCCTCCAATCTTTTTTCCAAGCTTTTTGGGATCGTTCTAAGTGCACCAACTACAATTGGTATCACTTTGACCCTCATATTCCACAGCTTTTTCAATTCTCTGGCAAGGTCCAGGTATTTGTCCATCTTTTCGTTTTATTATTATCATTATATATCAATACTCATGTCCCTTAAAAGTACGACCATTAGCATCCTTCAACACACTCTGGTTAAAAATGAGACCGTCCAAATTGTTCAAGACAAACTTGGAAAAATTGTAAATCCTGATTATCTGGTGTTGCTTATCCATCGATTTCTTATTTCTTATGAGTGTTGTCACCTCAGCTAAATAATGGACTATTCCGTTTATATTATAAAGAAAGAAATGGAAGAAAAGGATATGCTACATGAAATAATATAATAAGAAAGTGTAGGGGAAAAATAGTGAGAGGGGGTGAGCGCGCACGGAAGCGATAACGCTAATCTATTTCAATCGAACATAATGATAAGATGAAAAGAAGGAAAGAAATAAAAAAAAGAGTGAGAGAGTTAAGATTATTTATACTTTTTACATATTGAACTATTTAGCAATAGCTCTTAATTAAACATATCTAGTTTATATTATTACCTATATCACCAATGCCACAGTCACTATAATTACCCCGCCAAGTCGGCGGGGTTTAGAATACGCTGACTATATCTCCTGCAGAAGGGTATGGCCCACCCCACCCCACCCGGCATAGAATGTCATGGGTATGACAGTAAGTTACATCTGATGGAGAAGCTCGAGTCTTGAGATCTGAGAATTGTGGAGTATCCCTTCATTGCCATTACTCCCAGGTCCACTTTGACCCAGAGTGGTAGTACCTTTTAGAATCCTAACTATAGGTTTCCCAACTCTATTGCCCTTATGACAAGCCCCAACCCCTTTTTATCATATGGGTGCTAGAAGGCGGTGGCTGCGGGTCTACATGTCCTGGGAATTACGTTAAACTCTATCTGATGGTGAGGTTCCAGTTTTGGAGGTTTGGGGAATGTGGAGCACCCCTTCATCACCATTGCTCCCTGGTCCACTCTGACCCGGAGTGGTGGTACCTGTTGGGGTCCCATCTATGGGTTAAATAGAAAAATGTATTTATAAAAAAATTGTATTATCCATTAAGAATTGATTTATTTCAAAACTTTATCGGCATTAAATGACCCACTGAGGTTGATATGCCACAAAACAAACCAAACTGAACCTAACTATAGGTTAAATAAATCTGTTTAAAAACATTTGTATTCTATAGGAAACTCGATACCATATAAATGTAAATTATTTGTATCAAGAATAGTTGCTTGAAGCTATAATTGTTTACTAAGGATTATTATTAGTTACTTAAAAACCATATAACTGTGTGCAAACAAATGACTGTTATTAAATAGAAACAATTACTTGAAACCATATGATTATAAGAATTAGATGGTAATACTTGAAACCATACAACTGTATGCTAATTTTGTATTAAGTAGGAATACTTGATATTATAACTGTGTGCAAAACAACTTAAATAATTACAGGAAAAATATAAATATGTACGTATAATGAATGCACTTCCTTAACCTCAAGGCATAAAATAACCTCAGATGGGTTGATATGCCATTAAAATCAGTCAATCAATAAACTATAATCGTCCTGTTGACAGCATGCAGAGGGTTAAGTAAGTAGTTGGCAGGGCGGCCTAAAGTTGGTATCAGCTAGACAGTAAGGGAGTCTATCCCCTTTTCACTAACGCTAGACCAAAGAGATTGTTTTGGCGTCTGGGGTGGAGTACCACACCTACCATCAACTCCTTACTTTATCGCAAAAAAATCCCTGTGCTACTCATAGGAGCAGTCCAAAAATAAGTTGACACTTATATCTGTTTTTGCAATTTTGGGGGGAGGGGGTGTTTGAATGTTGTAGAATTTGTCAATCAATAATAGCAAAAAATATTGACAAAATATCGCTTTGGAAAAGAACTGAGAACTGGCACCAAGTCAGCTGTCTCTTTCTTGGAGACACAAGAGATTTATATTCTAAGCTTACACTGGATATTTACGAACAAAGATTTTCTTTTTTCTATGCTTGAATGATGTTTAATAATCACAAACATACCTCTACTTAAACCTAATGGGTTTAAGCAGAGATATATATGATGCAAATAATCTTATTATGTACATCATAAGTCGGGATAAACACTTTATGTGCATAGATATATATATATATATATATTACAGTCATCCACAGACACCGTGTTTCAACATATCACGTCTCCTCAGTGTGGCTAGACTTAGCAACTACTTCAAGCCGGGAGCGAAACCCAACCAATTTTTCATCAGTTCGATTTGTTAACCTTTCAGTCACCACCTACCAGTAAGAAGCAGAATTTTAACTGATAAATACATACATAGCTAGATATGTTACAGTCACTTAGAGTGCTCATATCCCTAATTAACAGAGAACCTTGCTTATGCTAATATGGTGAACGTCAAAGAGCTCTCTTCCAAAGAACTCTACCGGGTTTGGGAGCATATATTACAGTCATCTTTTATATATATTTATATATATATATATATATATATATATATATGTGTGAATATGATATATTGAAAAAACAAAGGATGTTTACAAATGCATGGGCTCATCAGGAGAGAATGTGCAAACCGTTTCGGGGCCTTTTTAAGTCGTCGAGAGGAAGGCCCCGAAACGGTTTGCACATTCTCTCCTGATGAGCCCATGCATTTTTATATATATATATATATATATAATATATATATATTATTAGTCAGTAATATTATGTGGAAGGTATCGCATATAATAACGTGTGACTTTTCTGTATGCACGAGGTCATATATATATATTATTTTATATAGTTCAATGAAGTAACAAATAAAAGTTTTTGCTTTTATTTATTTATTTTGGAACGGTATTACAACCAGCAGTTTCTTGCTGAAAGCATTCATCAGGTAAAACAAAATGGTGTAAATGGTCAAATGTGTGCGTTTTTTTTAACTGTATTCTCGTGTTTACGTGATGTGAAATGTTTTTTTGCTTGTACGTGTGCGTATTTTTGTTTGTGCGTATGTGTATACATATCATCACAGCCTTCACGTATTTCCACGCGCACGCGCATGACATCATACGCACAAACAAATATACACACACGTACAAGCAAGAAAACACGTTTACACTATATTCAGCTCGATTATTTTTGATCCAATGAATTGTTCAAGAGATGTTTTGATATCTTTAACTTAATCTTGATGCTTATTCACTCTGTCTGTATTTGCAATTTGAGATCAAGTGTTGTTTCTCTGCTGTCTTTCTTCCTTTCTTATTATATTTTTTTGTGTAGCTTGTCCTTTTTCTTCCCTTTCTTAAAAAAAAAAGGAATGATACATTATTTAGCTGAGGTGACGGCACTCATAAGAAATAAGAAATCGACAAATAATCAACACCAGATAATCAGGATTTACATTTTTGCATTTCCTCTTAGATGATTTGAACAGTCTTATTTTTAACCAGTGTGTGTTGCAAGATGATAACAGTCATACTTTTAAGGAACATGAGTATTAATCTATATCTAACTATCTATACATATATTAAGGACAGTTGGTGTGTGTGTATGTGTAAATGAAACAACAAAAATAAAACAATTAACGACAAAGTAAATATATATATATATACACATTAAATATCACCAGTTCTTGCTTTTTGTGCAAAAGTTATGAAGATTTGATTTATATTCGATGATATTTAAAAATTAAGATATGCATAGAAATAGTATTGAAATTCTACTTAAAAATGTCCAGCATTTGTAAATCTCAACATTAAACAAATCACTACACCAGGGCTTTTTTCCCCTCCCCCACTCTACCCAGTTAATGCTGGATAGCCACTTCTAGTACATATATAAAGGACAATTGGTGTGTATGTATGCATGTATGTTCAGAGGAAACTACAAAAATAAAACAATTAATGACAAAGTATTTATATTCGTGAAAATTAGAATTTGAATATTAAGAGAAGGAAAAGTCGTTGGTGGTGTTCATGATTGAAATGTAAACAAATCAATTATGAAAGATCCAAACAATTAATGGATCTGCAAGACTAACTTTTTTTTATCCCCACCTCTATCTGGGCAAAATTAGATAGCTGCTTCTAGTAAAAATATAAGACAATAAACAGTTATTTTCTATAACTCCAACATAAACAAAGGGGAACCACTCTTGACTGATGAATTATTATTTATTTTCCCATTAAACTAACCCTAAGCCCTAACCCTAAACCCGTCTTCTTTTTTCCTAGTAGATCAATAAATAAATAAATAATTTATCAGTCAAGAGTGGTTCCCCTTTGTTTATGTTGGAGTTATAGGAAATAACCCAATAAACCATGTGACAGATTTATTTTTACCATAGATCTTTGCAACCTCAACATATAATTTCTTTTCTTTTTATTAAGTCATGAACTTTCAACTTCTCTTCACTTGAAGAAATCATTTTCTGGCTTCTTTTATGGCAGATTGGAATTTCCAGAATTGTCACTTGTTCTTTAAATAAATTGTTTATTTTTGGAATTGACTGTTTGCTAACTAAGAAGAAGAAGAAGAAGAAGAAACCAATTGATATCTTATTATAATGGAGATTGTGTGTGTGTCCGTCCGTCTGTCACTAAAACTATGTCACAATTCCCTTAGTTATTTTTATCATATTCTCAATTGTTATTGAATAATCATTATTTAATCTTAATTAGCATCTTATTCATTAACAATGTCTATATAAAGGTCTAGCTGAGATAGATTTGCCTCAAAACAGCCCATATTATTAATTCATTTAAAATCCTGCAATGTTAAGATGTTAATGGTCGTACTTTTAAGGAACACGAGTATTAATACATAGATAAATAAATAATAGAAATAGAACAATTATAAAAATATAAAGCAATAAGTCATGTGACAGATTTTTTTTACTGTAGATCTTCACAACTTCAACATATCTTATTACAATGAAGATAGTGTGTTTGTAAGTGAAACTATATTGCTACTCAAGTCACAATTCTCTTAGTTATTTATGTCACATTCTCCATGATTTTATTTTCATTTAAACCTCAATTATTTATAAAAATCCTTTATATCATTAATACTGTTAACCATACCTAAATACAAATAACATGCAATTGTATTTATATATATATACAACAAAATAGCGTTTTACAGTGTGAATAGGAAGGCTAATTTGCATATTGATATTAAAAATTTGATTTTAATAAATATATGCTTAGTATTATTGATTTCTAATTGTTTGGTCTTATTTTAATAAATATGAGCAAAAATCCCGGGGATAAATCTTAAAAGAAATCCATTAATAAGAAGAAATAGCTGTAATTTTATTCTTTATTTCCTATTTTCACTAAATGATTAAATTAGGAAAATTTAGCAATGAAAGACGGGAGTGATGGAAGAGTAAGTTTCAGTTGTTCTATTTTCCAATTATACTCCCCTCTGTTTCAAATTTTTTTTATCTGCATTCTTATTTAGTTTCATTCGCCTTTCTAATTTAATATAATATTTTATTATATTGAAACTCAAATACTTGCACCCTATGAAGGGTGCATATATTTGCTAGTAATTATAATGCCTTATTCTTTTCTTTTCTTTTAAGTCATGAACTTTGACCTTTTCACTTGAAGAAATCATTTTGTGGCTTCTCTTATGGCAGAAATGAATTGCTAGAATTGTCACTTGTTCTTTAAATAAATTGTTTATTTTTGGAATTGACTGTTTGGGAACAGAGAAAAAGAAACCAATTGATATGTCACACTATGTATAGAATCATTAGAATGAGACAATTTTGACATATTTCTTTCGTTTTATTTACCTTTTACCCCACTTGTACGGGTTAGGCACAAGACCCTACTAACGTGGGACCACCCACAAACCGAAGCTCATGGGTGGCGGGTGAAAAATTGCGTCGATCCTGTCGGCATTCCCCCTCAAGGGGTCGCCTCAGGCGCTGGGCAATAAACCCAGCCCTGCCCCTTTAAATCAAGGGTGCAGGTGTTGCCTGGGGGGATGGCCCCCTGGGATCGACTCCATTAATTATAGCAATCCCCACCCGTTGACATATTTTTTTCATAAACCTGTGATGCAACTAGTAATACATAATTTTCATTCAACGAAAATTATTTCTTTTAATGAAAAAAAAAAAATTTAAGTAAGGAAATAATTATTCATACATCTTATTATAATGGAGATTCGGTGTCTGTTTGCAACTGAAACTGTCACTGCGTACGTCACAATACCCTCAGGAATTGTGTAAGTTTATCAATGAGTATTTGATTTATATTATAGTCATAGTCAAAATCATAATAGATAGAATAAATCTTATCTATTAATGATGTCTCTGTGAATAACTAATTTAGATTTGCCTCAAAACAGCCCATGTTACTAGAGTGTTTAAAATCCTGCAATGTATCAAGTAAGAAATAATGGTTTACATAATATATGGTGTGGTTAATTTTTATACTGGTTTTAACAAAACTGTGTTTACTAAATAATTACTTGGTGTTATTGATCTGTAATATTATTGTTTTATTCTCCAACAAGTTGAAATCAATCCTATGAATGATTTTATATAGAAAACAATTAGAATATAATCACAATAAGTATAATCTTTTTATATGCGTTCTTATTTAATTTTGTTAGACTTTTTAATTTAGCCCTGTTGGCAGGGGCTTTAGAATACACTGACTGCACCTCTGTTGAGGGGTAAGACCCCCCCCTCTCCAATGGGACCACTTGTTGGCTGTGGGTAGAAAGCTGTGATGCTAAAGTACGGAATCCTAGTTGTTGGGCAGTCCATGACATGCAACATTCCACTTTGGCCCTTACTTAGGCTAGACAGAAAGTAGGAGAGGCCCCCTCCAATCAATCACCTGGTCACATGAAGCCCTAGCACCTATACGATTGTCCTAACCCTATTGCCCTTATAGCAAACCCCCAACCCTTTTTATCATATATGTGCTGGAAGGCGGTAGCGGAGGGTCTTAGCGTCCTGGGTATGATGTTAAACTGCATCTAGTAGTGAGTTCCAGATCTTGAGTGTAGAGTACCCTTTTATCGCCATTACTCCCGTGTCCACTCTGACACAGAGTGGTAGTGCCTGTTATGGTCCCATCTATGGGTGAAATAGAAAATTTTTTTAATACCCACCAATCATGAATAGAGCAAAACGTTTTCAGCATATAATAACCCAATAAGGGTTGACATGCTGTAAAATCCACCAAACCAAACCATAATTTTCATCCAACAAAATTATTTCTTTCAATAAAAAAAATTAGAATTTCTCTTCTTTTGTTCCTTAAACTAATTTAAGTATTACATATTCCCTAATGATTCTTGAGGCCTTGTAGATAAACTCTTTTTATTTACAAATTTCTGTTCATTAATTTTAAAACAATTCTCAAATGAGTATGTAGTGTAATTATTATGGTATGCGGGGAATTCGGGAATTGAAAAATAAAACGGTAATCAGATTTCTGGAGAAAGAGAAGAAAAAGAAATAAGAACAAAGATTAAAGTTTGGAAGAGTAAACACACAATGGGGTGCCAGCAATGACCGAAAAATGACCCCGGAAATAGATTTAAAAATAAAAATGGAAGTTCCAGTTTTGGCCGGAACCAGATGTGACTCTACCACCCCCAGGATGAGAAATGGAAGTAGAAAATTTTTCGGCTGGTATTCAGACGTAGCTCTTGGTTCCCCGTATGGGTTTGGGATAGTAGTACTGAACATGACTTATGATAGAATAGTTTGACCATTCTCTCTCTCTCTCTCTCTCTCTGAAAAGAACCCATGAGCCTAAAAATAAATAAACAGCTCCTTGTAACTATACAACTTCTGTGTGTTGTTTCTGAACTAACAACTACTACTACAACTTGAATTTGGTCCTATGCAACAAATACCCTTTTCTGTTATTTTTTTGTTTCTAATGTCAAAAGTTTTTTTTTTTTCATTTGTTGGCATTTAAAGTTGATGTGGGAAATTTTAAAACATAAGATTAATAACTGTTATTGTTCTCTTGGAAAGAATAATTAAATTTCAAATTTTGAAAAACTTTAGCCAAGACCTACAACTTCATATTTGATGATATATTTCAAAGAATCTTAAAGGCTGATGATGATAAAGGTTAACATTTGAAGAATTGAATCTTGTTTTTCCCTAAGAGACTTGATGCCTTTTTCATGAAGAAATGTACTTGAATTGATTTTCAAGATTTTGACATATTCTTTGATTTTTCTCTTTCAACCATTTTCTTGGTTCCATTCAATCTTCTCTGGTTTTATTGGTCAGGTTTTTCTTTTTCTTTTCTTTGACTATATCTTACTTTAGAACACCCCCTCTCCCTCCCAATCTCTCTATGGCAGAGTCCAAGACACCAGGGACATTGGCCAGTTCTCTCACCGCACCCCCCCCTCCGTATCTTATATCTTTGATCAACCTGCATCATTCAATCATTTTGCTATCTCTGATTATTCTTATTTCTCTCCAGTTCTCCCCCCCCCTTCACTATTTCTTTACTTTCTTCTCTCCTCCCTTCTCTCTATTTCTCTATTTCTTCTCTCCTTCTCTCTCTCCTCCCCTCTCTATTTCTCTATTTTCTTCTCTCCTCCCCCTCTCTATTTCTCTATTTTCTTCTCTCCTCCCCCTCTCTATTTCTCTATTTTCTTCTCTCCTCCCCTCTCTATTCTCTATTTTCTTCTCTCCTCCCCCTCTCTATTTCTCTATTTTCTTCTCTCCTCCCCTCTCTATTTCTCTATTTTCTTCTCTCCTCTCCCTCCTTTACTTTCTTCTCTCCTCTCCCTCATTTACTCTCCTCTCCCTCTCTTTATCTTCTCTTCTGTCCTCTCCCTCTCTTTCTCTTCTCTTCTGTCCTCTCCCTCTCTTTCTCTTTATCTTCTCTTCTGTCCTCTCCCTCTCTTTATCTTCCCTTCTGTCCTCTCCCTCTCTTTATCTTCTCTTCTGTCCCCTCCTTTACTTTCTTCTTCCCTGTCTTTCATTTTTCACCTATCACATCCACTCTGTTTCTCTCTCTCTTTTTCCTTTCCCCCTCCTCTCTCTCTCCCCTCCTTGTTTCCCATGTTTACCTCTCTTCATCCTCCTGATATTCTCTCTCTTTCTCTCTCTCTCTTCTCTCTCTCTCTCTCTCTCTCTCTCTCTCTCTCTCTCTCTCTCTCTCTCTCTTGTTTTATCAGAACTTTTTATTAATCCTCTTCCAAATTCTTCCTGCTGGCAATTAATTCCTCAACTAGTTTCACTGAGGACAGTTCACCTAGTCTGTTTGGCCTCAAGGAATTCCAAGAGAAACCGCCCGGAGGGGGGGAGGGCACGGAATTTGCTCAGTCAATTGTCATTTTTATCTTTTCATTTCTCTTCAATTCTAAAATTCTTAAATGGAATTTTCTTTTATGGATTTTTGCTCCAACAATCCTTTTGGCAATTTGTGTTTTTCTCAGAAATGTTACAAAGTTCAATATATGTCTTAATATAATGGAGATTCGGTGTCTGTCTGTAACCGAAACTATATCACTGCTTACAACACAATACCCTCAGGAAGTGTGTAAGTTTATCAATGAGTATTTAATTCATGGAAAAATTAAGGATCTTTCTTTGAAAATCTAAATTAGATTTGCCTCAAAACAACCCATGTTATTAGTGCATTTAAAATCTTACAATGTGTCTTATATATCACTAAGAAATAAAGTTTTACATAATATATGGTGCAGTTAATTTGTATACTGGTTTTAACAAAACTAGGTTTAATAAATAATTATTTGGTGTTATTGATCTCTAATATTATTATTTTATTTTCCGTGTTTAAAATCTATCATGAATGATTTTATATAGAAACCAATTAAAAATATAATTAAAATAAGTGTAATCTTTTTTAATTTCGTTAGTCTTTCTAATAATATACATTAAAACTGAAATACTTACATCTGGAGTGTACATATTCTTGCTAGTGTGTGTGTATATATATATATATATATATATAGAGAGAGAGAGGGAGAGAGATAGAGAGAAAGAATCTCATGTACATAAAATTCTATCACTAGGTATTTGTCAAATGATTTTAGATATGTGCAATATTTTTATAAATACTTGTGTGCTTGAAATAACTCTTTTACACAAACTCACACATATGTGAGTAAGTAAAGTCTGCAAAGTGGCCTATTGTCAGTATCAGCTGGACAGCGAAGAAGTCTATCCCCTGTTCACTAGCACTAGACCAGGGAGATTGTTTATGTGTCTGAAATAAAGTGCTTTACCTCACCAAAGCAGAACTTTAGTCCATTCAATTCATTCCATATAAAATGGCTCTTTCATTTTATCTTTATTAATCATTGAAACCGGTTATTTCCTATAAATCCAACATAAACAAAGGGGAACCACTCTTGACTGATAAATTATTTGTTTATTTATTGATCTACTAGGAAAAAAGAAGACGGGGTTAGGGGTTAGAAAATAAATAATTTATCAGTCAAGAGTAGTTTGTTTATGTTAGACTTATAGGAAATAACCTTAAAACCTCTATATTTTCCCTTATATTTTCCAGCACTAATTGACCCTTTTTTTTCAACCCCTTTAGATAATGATCATCAATTTTTTTTTTTTTTTTTGCTAATAATCTGATTAAAATATAAAAATTGTTGGCCTAGATGTACGGATTAAAAGTAATTTTGATTGAATTACTCTCCTAGCTACTTATAAATGGAGTCATTTTTACTTATATTTTTGTATACCTGCCACATTTCCATTTGCCTGAATATACAAAAACCTTCTGTTTGTTTCTGCTGTAAGTGACAGTATATGTACAAACAAAATGTCAAGATTCTTTACGAGAACTATCAAGAATATGCACCTACCTCTAGGCATAAATTTGAATCTAATGAAATATATTAAATTAGAAACACTAACGAAATTAAATAAGAATGCATATAAAGAGATTACACTTATTTTAATTATATTTTAATTGGTTTATATACAAAATCATTTATAGGATTGATCTTTGATATATCCGGGTTAAGGGATATATTCTGAAGTTGTATTGGGTATATTATCGCAGTAGTAATTGGTACATCGAATAGCAATCCGTCTCCGAGCAGTTGTGGTGTCGTCTAGCGAGTAAGTTAGCTTGTAGGCATTAGGTAGAGGACCAACACAGTGTCGACTATTTATACATGACACTGTCCAATCAGATTATAGTGAGGGGGTACCAAGGTATTTACATATTCATTATATCAATCTTAATACTGTTAAGTTTTTAAATGCCATCCTTGGCCAGTTGAAAAGGGCTTAAAGTAAGTAAGTCCTTTGGTAAGTGAATATCCTGCGTAGTGTTAAAGGTCCAGTGATTTAATCCTATGTTCGTCATCCACGAAGGTTCAAGTAGTTATGAGCAGTACTGCCTGGTTAAATATTGTATCAGCAGCAGAGTACTGTCAGTGATTGGCCAAGAGAGATCACATGGTTTTCGCCGAGTCTATAAGTATGAGTGGGCTTTCAATACACACCTTATATACAAAAAAGTCAACAAATACGTTGGAGAATAAAACAAATATATTAATAATCTTTCTTTTTTTTTTTTCAGTTAGTAAATTAGGTCTGAGACCTGTCAGCTGTTCCTTATAAACATTCATCTTAATTCCACAGAATATTTATACTCTTTCCACAGATTATCTAACATTGCCTTAAAGAAGTTTAGAGATGGGGTATTCAGTATTGATGATGGTAGTTTATTCCATGTATTCTCCATTCTGTTACTAAAATAATTTTGTCTTGCATTTGCTATACATAATTTTTTTAAAGAGTTTTAATTTATGGCCCCTGGTATTGATATTTTGAGCAATGTTTAGTAGATCAAAGTTTGTTGAATAAAATCCATGTGTATATTTGTAGACTTCAATCATATCCCCTCTTGTATGTCGATAAACCAAACTTGGTAAGTCAATCTTCCTAAGTCTTTCTTCATACGAAAGGTTTTAGAGATCAATAACACCAAGTAATTATTTATTAAACAGAGTTTTCTTAAAACTAGCATGCAAATTAACCATACCATATATTATGTAAAACCAGCCTGTAAGGGTCCCATCTATCATAGATTCTATGGATTAAATAGAAAAAAATGAGTTTTAAAAAGAATGTTGAATACCCTTCAAGAATGAATAAAACAAACCATCTTTGACATAAAATAACCCAACAAGGGTTGACATGCTGTAAAATCCAACCAACAAACCATCTCAAGAAACAATCACACAAAAAATATAAATTTACAATGATCATGATCTCCTAACCTCAAGGCAATAAATAACCCTAGACAAGTTGACATGCTGTTAAAATCAATCAATCCTTCAATTTAAAGACCTGAATGCCAGACTAAACAAAGATTAGAAAATTCTAAACATATCGAATACTTAATATTAAAAGATAATTGCATGAAGATCTTAAATCATGTTAATCATTATTATCAATAAATTTGACTAGTATTATCCTTCATCTTCCTAATTCTAGTTGCTTTATCAATCATTATCATCAATAATTTTAACTAGTATTATCCTTCATCTTCCTAATTCTAGTTAATTTTTATTTCAACTGATTTGGGTCATCACTTCTAAGACAAAGACTGCATAGATCAGAAAAAAGAAAGCTGTTGATAGTGAGTTTGATTTCAACTCAGAATATTCTATATCTGGTTTTGTATCTAACTTTAGATTCATTCAATGATAAACATATATTGGGAAAAAATTCTGTTCACTTGTATGCCATTGGCTTTTAAAGAAATTTTTAAATTGCTATAAATTTAATATCTGTTTTCCATTAACAAAAAAAAAAATTAGAATATGCAAATCTAAAAAAATAATTTTTTGAAAAATAAAGAATATTTGATCACTTGGTTCAAAACAACTGTGATGCTTCCTTCCCTCCAGTCAATTTTCTTTTTTTTTTTTTCTTCAAGTATTTTTTATGTCTTCTATTAACCGAATTTGATAACATGAAATCTGTTTACAATTTTGATTTTATAAAAAAAGAAGAAAAAAAAAATCCCCCAAAAACCTGCTTCGTTTTTTATTTATATTTTTCTGTTGACATTAAAATGGAAGGAAGGATCATCATTTCAAAGAATTCAGTTCACTTTTATTTTATTGAAATATTTTTCTCAAGTGATTTAACCGAGTTATGATCTAATAAAACAGCTTCAAGTTCTCATTGCAAAATGAATTAAAAAGAAGGTACATAGAGCTATTTACTAAGCTTTGTTGTGGCACAAGGCCAGATGTATAGGGAGTCCTCGGTATGACATTAAACTGCATCTAATGGTGAAGTTCTATTTTTGGAGCTCTGGCGAGTGAACCCCTTTATCCTCATTACTCCCAGGTCCACCTTGACCTGGAGTCATAGTACCTGTTAGGGTCCCATGTATAGGTAAAAAATGAGTAAAAAAAAAAATGTTTAAAACTTATTTAGTTTGAAAAAATAATCAAATGCCGACAAAAATAAATAGAACAAAATGTCTTTGGCATAAAATAACCCAACAAGGGTTGACATACCATAAAATTCAACCAACCTGATGTATGGGGGCACCCAGTGAAGCTCTAACTCACTAGTAATGATTTGCTAATCATTAAACCACACATGGTGACCAGAAGTTAACTTGAAATTGCTCCTGATTTATGCTTAATCATTGTTTCTCTCCTCATTGCCCTCTTTCATTTGCAACACTCTCTTTGTTCTTTTTTCCTCACTTCCTGTCGTTTTTTTCTCACCTCTCTTTTTTCCCTTTTCCTCAACCCTCTCCTTGTATTCTATATTCACATCAAATCTTTGTCCTTCTCTTACTCACTTCCTCTCTCTTCTCTTCCTCTCTCTGTCCCTTTCCTCTCTTCCTCTCTCTGTCTCTTCCTCTCTTCCCCTTTCTTCTCTTCCTCTCTCCTCTTCTTCCTCTCCCTGTCCCCTTTCTCTCTTCCCTCCCTGTCCCTTTCCTCTCTTCCTCTCTCTGTCCCTTTCCTCTCTCCTCTCCCTGTCCCTTTCCTCTCTCCTCTCCCTGTCCCCTTTCTTTCTCTCCTCTCTCTCCCTTCTTCCTCTCTCTTCCCCTTCTTCTCTTCCTCTCTCTGTCTCTTCCTCTCTCTTCTTCTTCTCTTCCTCTCTCTCCCCTTTCTTTCTCTTCTTCCTTTCCTCTCTTCCTCTCTTCTTTCTCTCTTCTCTCTATCCTCTCTTCCTCTCTATGTCCCCTTTCCTCTCTATGTTCTCTTTCTTCTCTTCTGTGTCCTCTCTTCTTCCTCTTCAGAGTAGTTCATCTATTTTCTCTTTCCTTCCTTTTCTTTTTCTCTATTTTCCTCCTCCTCCTTTCTCTTTGACCCATTCCTTCTTTCTCTTCTTCAATTATTGCTTTTCTTCAAGTGGTTGTAAACATTTACACTTCACTTATCAACCTGCCACTCGTTCCTTCCTCCCCCTCCCTTAACCATTTCTACAGATTCCAGAGACAAGCACCAACATGAAAAGCTCTCAGTCCAAAGTGCCATCCATTATTCTGTAAGCAGACTTCTGATGGCAAAACTTCAGGAAAAAGAAGAAGGAATGTGCCAGACTTTGTGGTGGGGTGGTGGTGGGAGGGAGGGGGTGAATGACTATTCCTCTGCTTGACTCTTTCCATCAAATAAAGAATTTTCTTTTCTCTTGGCGCCAATTCTCTACACATCACGAATGATAATCACAGAGATTAACCATCTATTGAATATTTGATCTTGCTCAAGAATTTCAAATATTTTCTCTGGGATTTGTTGGTTTTATCATCAAATGAAGAATGAATAAAATCAACAAATAGATCCATCAATTGAATTAGAAAATTGAATAACATTTAATGCAGTTAAAAATCTTATTATAATGGAGATTCAGTGTCTCTGTAATCGAAACTGTCTCTACTTATATCACAATACCCTCAGGAAATGCATAAGTTTATCAATGAGTATTTAATTTATTGTCAAAGTCATTTATATATAGAATAGATTTAATTTATTAACAATGTCTCTATGAAAATCTGAGTTAGATTTGCCTCAAAATAGCCCATGTTATTAGTGTATTTAAAATCCTGTTATGTATCTTATATATCACTAAAAAATAAAGGTTTACATAATATATGGTGTAGTTAATTTGCATAGTGGTTTTAACAAAACCGGGTTTAATAAGTAATTACTTGGTGTTATTGATCTCTAATATTATTTTTTATTCTCCAACATATTAAAATGAATTCTAACAATGATTTTATATAGAAACCAATTAAAATATAATTAAAATAAGTGTAATCTTTTGATATGCGTTCTTATTTAATTTTGTAAGTCTTTCTAATTTACTATATTTCATTACATTAAGATACTTACAACCGGAAGGCGCATATTCTTGCTAATATATATAATTGTATCCTGTGATATCATGAGTTTAATTAAGGAAAAAATAGCTAGAACCTTTGATTTTTCTCTCATGTTATATGCTGCATAGAAGACCTCCCGAGAATGATGAGTGATAGGGACGGATGGAGAGAGATTGTCATGGATATCTGTACTAACAGTGTAACATGATGATGATGAGATATATATATATATATATATATATATATATATATAATATATATATATATAAGTAAAGTTGTTGGGGCGGCCTAAAGTCGGTATCAGCCAGTCAGCGAGGGAGTTTATCCCCTTTCCACTAGCGCTAGACCAAGGAGATTGTTTTGGCGTCTGAGGTGGAGCACCACACCTACCATCAGCTCCTTACTTTATCTCACGGACCCCCTGTGCTACTCATACGCTGAGTTGGCCAGGACCGGTATCGAACTAGGAACCTTGGGGTTTCTAACCGAACGCTCTACTGACTGAGCTAACCCGGCCTGTTTATATATATATATATATATATATATATATATATATGCATATGCATAATAAATACTAAAACCATTTATACCCTGTTGACTGAATATATTGTCTGCAGAGCAGTAACACCCCTCCAAAAATAGGTGTCCTGGGTATGACACTAAACTGCATCTGATGGTGAGACTCCTGTTCTGAAGAGTTTGCCATTACTCTCATATCAACTCACTAATAGAGTGGTAGTACCTGTTATGGTCCCATCCATGAGTCAAATAGATCTGTTTTGAAAATTATTTATATTCAATAGGACTGTGTGCCAAAAAAACTTTTAAGAAACCACTACACAAAATATGAATATAAACAAACAATGAATACCTCTAGGCATAAAATAGCCCTAGATGGGTTGATATGACGTTAACATCAATCAATCAATCAATAAAAATATTACATTTATTGGAAATAAACCGAGGTTAACATTTGTCATAGCTCACTGCTAATAAATAAATCATGTATTTTCATCAAATGGTGCTACATTTTCACTGTAGTAGCATTAGTAGTTAATCCCAAAAAGTGCTCAATATATTTCGTAAAGTATAAAGCATTTATAGTTGTAGAAAAAAGTTTATATTCTCTCTCTCTCTCTCTCTCCTTTATATATATATATATATATATATATATATATATATATATATATAAAAACAAAGTAAGCCTAATGAGTCAGGGAATATCTACTTAGTTTCTCCTAACGGATCATCAGGATAAGTCTGAGTCAGTATTATCCTGATGATCTGTTAGGAGAAACGTAAGTAGATATTCTCTGACTCATTAGGCTTACTTTATTATTTATTGGCTCAACTTATTGTATTGAGCACTTTAGTATATTTAAATTAGGCAACTCTTACAGTATTTTTTTCTTTTGACCATTTTAATAGTCCCAACTGATTATTTTCAGGAGGTGCGTATGATTTTTTTTTTTTATAAATTCTTTTCTCCAGCCAAAAGTTTGTATTGTTTAATTACACACTATAAAGCTGGAAGTTGTTTTATGCTGTTGGAGTTTTAGAAATATATATATATATATATATGTGTGTGTGTGTGTGTCATCCACAGACAACATGTTTCGATTTTTCATGTCTCATCAGTGTGGCTAGACACAGCAACTAACTCCAACCAGAAGTGAAACCTGACTGACTTTACATCAACCCAATCTGTTAACCTCTAGGCCATCGCCAGCTGCCATTAAGGAGCGGTGTTTTAACTGTTTTAAATACATACATCTGTGTATATACTTTACCATCACCAGAGAGATCAAATCTGTAAACACACACACACACACACACACACGCACACATATATATATATATATATATATTATATATATATATATATATATATAATAGTAAGCAGGAAAGCATATCTATTAAGTTGCAAATAAGATTGGAAATTACTTTATATTCTAAAATGAACATGTTATTGCTATTGTGCAAACAAAAATCTCGCTATAATGTTCCTTTCTTTTTATTTTTTTTTATTTATTTCAACATGTATACAAACATTATAATATAGATGATAAATTCTATTTTATCATAAAGATAGATAAAAAAAGCATTTTTTTTTCCTTTTCCTGAATGTTTTCTTCCTTTGTCTCTTGATAAAAATCAAAACCAACCTGGTTTTTTGTTTTTTTTAAGGGTGGGGTGTTTTCTTTTTTATTTTCTTTGTTTTTGTAATTCTTTGTTTTTTGTCTTTTGTTTTTGTTTTTTTGTTTTTTTTTGTTTTTTGTTGTTCCTTAATCTTTTTGTTTTCCTCCTTTTTATTAAACAAAATAATCTTTTCTTTTTATGACCTAATATTTCTCCCTCCTTCCTCCTCTTTCTCTTCCTCTTCCCACTCTTCTGTTCAACCAAAACAATCATTTAAAAAAAAAAAAAAAAAGACAATGAAACTTTAAACTCTACAATAATGAACAAACAAACAAAAAGAAAATCTATAATTCCAAGGAGAAATTCCCATCTGTGCATTCCTCTCATCTCTTGATTTGCAGACGAAACTTGTTTTGTGTTTTGAAGAGATGACATTCGAGTTGGGTAGGTGGAAGGGGTTGGATGGCATCAGGAATTTCTTATGATTCACTCAAATGATGAGAATCTCTATCAGAGATTCTAAAGGAATTCCTGCAAAATGCACAAAGGCTCATCTCCAATTTGAACCCCCCACCCCACTTCATCTCTTGGGAATTGGCAAGAATGCTGGGATTTTTTCTTTTCTTTGTTAATCTTTGATCCCAGACAATCAGATTATGATTAGATTCCTGCAGTACAAAAATGGAACTATGAAACATTTTGATAAGAATTTCTATTTTGTTAACATTTGGGCAGAGAGGGTGGGTGGTGGTATTTTAATATAAATTTCGACCTACCTAAAACCTGAATTTATTATAAAAATAAAGTGTATAATATTCATATATATATATATATATATATTATATATATATATATATGTTTTGTTAAACTCAACGGACAATTCTTGTTGGATGAGTTTTTGTTTGATCCTTTTTAACAAAACCTGTTTAAAAGAAAAAATGCTGCCAAAATAAACTTATATATATATATATATATAGTGATGCTGATAGCTCTTTGATTTAGTGTGCCCTGGGACGCACATATTTGCTTTGAATTGAGTCCCCGGGGAAAATTAATGGTCCCAACTAAAGTTTCTTAATAGATTGTAAGGTTTTTATTTATGATCTGAGGAAACAACTAAAGCCATACCTTGTAACCTATCCAGTGCAATTCATTTCTAAGGAACTATTGAAATGTATTTATTGTTAGCTTGAAATGGTGAGGGAAGAAAAAAAGAAAAACACTGGGACACATGGATATGATTTTACTGCATCCTTTTAGATTTTTATGCATCAGGGACGCAGGACACATCCCTATCAGCATCTCTGTATATGTATTGAAGAATCACGTAATATTTCTTCTTTATGATCTTTATCTGTATTCTTTCTAGTCTCTTGGTGGTTTTTTCGTAAATTGGGATCCAGTTGGTAGAGGAACTGTCCCATACTTTTTACCCAAGCGCTTTCGGACATTTTGCCGGTCGTCATTGGGGGATTGTAGGTTGTAGTGTGTTATTTTTTTTTTTTTCTTATTTAATCTGTTGTAGTTGGTTCATTGGGAGACCTAGTAACTGCATGGTTAGGCTGCAACATTTGAACTTATCAATGGTAGCAGAGCATTAATGATGTCTACATACAAACATCCACCCACATTTGAAAAACAGGACTACTGCCAGTGGAAGATGGAGGTTGAATTGTGGCAGATGTTGACTGAAATGGACAAAACAAAGCAAGGTGTAGCACTGGCACTCTCCTTGGAAGGAAAAGCAAGAGAAATTGCCATAGCTATAGATAAATCTCTCCTAACAGCTGAGGAGGTGTTTGACTGTTCCACTGCCCAATAGTTAACAATCTGTGACAGTCATTTCCAGGCTGCAGGTTCAATCCTGGTCAAGGGTGAGAGTAACACAGAATAATAATTAACACTTCTGATTTGAATTTATTTATTCATTCATTTATTTATTGCTCTTTCAAATTAGGTGAGTCTATTATTATATTTTTGAGAGTTGCTAAGATTAGTGTGTTATTGAAAAAAAACTAGTCTGTTCGCATTCCGTTAACCATTACCAGGTACAAGTGTTAAGCTATGTTAATTATTCTGTTATTATTGCCCTTGGCCAGGATTGAACCTGCAACCTACAAATGGTTGTCACGTAGAACTATCAACTCAACCCTTATATCTGTTGCACCATGTGTCAATTTGGACACATGGTAAAAAATCTAACTAATACAAATTATCAAGCCTTGTCTCAAAAATTCAGTGTTGGTCAACCTCATCAACTTGGCTAACTGACTGCACCTCTGCAGAGGGGTAAGACTCCCCCAACTCCACGGGGTCGGAGAAGCCCCCTCTGATCAATCAGCTGGTCACATCAAGCCCTAGCACCTATATGATTGCCCCAACCCTATTGCCCTTATGGCAACCCCCAACCTTTTTATCATATGGGTGCTAGAAGGCGGAGGCTGAGGATCTACATGTCCAGGGAATAATGTTAAACTCTATCTGATGGTGAGGTTCCAGTTTTGGAGGTTTGGGGAATGTGGAGCACCCCTTCATCACCATTGCTCCCTGGTCCACTCTGGCCCAGAGTGGTAGTACCTGTTAGGGTCCCATCTATGGGTTAAATAGAAAAATGTATTTATAAAAAAAAATTAAGTATTCATTAAAAATGAATTTATTTCAAAACTTTATCGGCATTAAATGACCCACTGAGGTTGATATACCATAAAACCAAACCAGTTATTGCCTGACAATGCCTGGTGATGCTTTCAACAAATGATTGACAAAGATTATGCGATAATTGTGGTAATCTGAACATTACTACATAAATGAGAATAATCTCCCCTTGTTTCTTTCACTTTGAGGAAGCCTTAATAACAATTAAGTTCATTTCAAATAATGCACAAGCACAATTAAGAACACATTTTATGATATTTTCATGTTAAAACATGCAGTTGTATTGATTCGAACAAATTCGTATTTTCAGTGTAGATTTACAGTGAAATGAAAATGGCCAACCAAAACATAAGGCTTCCTCAAAGTGAAAGAAACAAGGGGAAGTTACTCTCATTTATGTAGCTAATGTTCAGATTTCCATAATTGTTGTTATTAATCATTTGATATATCAAATAACTCAGTTTCATTAGAAAAAGGCTTTTAGTGATTTTTAAGTTTTTTATCAAATATAGGTTGTACATTTTTGAGATGACCATTCTAAGAAATTATTTCCGATCAGTTTTTTCACTGTCTTTTTTGTTTTGTTTTTATCCAGTACTATAACTAAATGTATGTCAGATGAGAATTTTAAATTCAGAATTTATTTAGAAATAAGAAAAGCTGAAGAGTTTACAAAAAATCTCAATAAAAACTTTAATAATTCACATTTAAATGGGGCATTCTACAAGGATTCAACTCACAATTCAGTAATAATGGATCTGCGGGACTAACTTTAAAAAAAATCCTCCTCTACCCAGGTGACGCCGGGTAGCCACTGCTAGTAATTCATATTTCTCTTTCTGCTTTTGTAATTCTGTTATATCCCCACTTCATATCAGGTATAATCATCAATTTGAATATCAAATTTGAATTATTTAGAATTCAAAAATAATCAGCAAACTTATTTTGAAAATTAACATTCTACAAAAATTTCTACTAATGAATTACTTTATCATTTATATATTAATACTGGTGTTCCTAAATCTTCTGTCTGTTATCATCCTGCAACACCCTCTGTTTAATAATGAGACTGTCCAAATCATACAAGATGAAATGCAATCTATATATTAATACTGGTGTTCTTAAATCTTCTGTCTGTTATCATCCTACAACACCCCCTAGTTAAAAATGAGACTGTCCAAATCATCCAAGATGAAATGCAATCTATATATTAATACTGGTGTTCCTAAATATTCTGTCTGTTATCATCCTGCTACACCCTCTTGTTAAAAATGAGACTGTCCAAATCATCTAGGATGAAATGCAATCTATATATTAATATGGGTGTTCCTAAATCTTCTGTTATCATCCTGTTACACCCTCTGGTTAAAAATGAGACCGTCCAAATTGTTCAAGATTCAATGTAAAAAATATTAATCCAGATTATCTGGTGTTGCTTAATCGCAGATTTCTTATTTGTCCATTTTATTTCACCTAATTTTAAAAAAGAATCATTCCAAATGGTCTTGCATCACTTAAATGCCCAATGAATTGAAAAAAAAGTTACGTTTGTTTTATTTGTAATATTGAAATTGTGAAATGCGGATTATATTTTGGTAATTTTGATCTTCTGTTGTTCTGTTCCTGCCCTAATTTACACTATGTTTTAACAAGCCAGCGTCAGGCGAATTTTGATATTTTCCAAGTTCTGTTTTTGTTACTTTTTTGTCAGCAAATTAATGTAGATATTTTAAACACCTCCCCTCGATTTTTTATCTGCAAATCAATGTAAATATTTTACAACCTTGTAATAATTAAATTATCATACTGTGGTATTTCTACAGGTCCTGCTACTAATATTTATTTTATATTAGGAAGTTGTTTAATCAACTTTAATGTAGTCACTGTATCTGAAATTTAAAAAGCCCATTATATTTGCTAGAAAACTGTGATATGCGAAAGACACATTCATTCAAGTTTTATTCTGTGAACATTGACTTTACTCGCAATTACTTGTATGATTCATATGCTATATTACTATACTACAAGCAAGCATTGACATTAAAATGAATTGGCTGCCTTTCTTTATTTTATGAAAGCACAGTCTCCATTCTCTCTTCTTACTCATCCCTGTTTTTTTTTTTTCCTCTATTGTTCTCATAGACTGTTGTTTAAGCACACACACACTTTTTATCTATTAATAAAGTTATTTTCAGACACCAGACTTTTCTTTTGTTTCGATTTGGTAAAATCGAATTCCGCACAAAATCTATTGATAGATTGTTTAAATTTTCTTCATATTGTTTTTAAAATCTGAGGTGAATTTTCTTGGTTGAAACTAACAAGAGGTGGTTTGCTGTAGTGTTGGTTGGTTGGTTGGTTTTTACGGCATGTCAATCCATTGGGTTATTTTATGCCAAAGATATTTTTGTTTTATTCATTCTTGATGGGTACTTTTTTTTAACTCAATTTTTTAAAACTCATTTATATTTTTTCTATTTAATCCATAAATAGGACCCTAACAGGTACTACCACTCATAGTGGACCTGGGAGTACTCCAGCATCAGATAAAGTTTAACGTCATACCTAGGATATTAAGACCCCCCCCCCCCAGCCACTGCCTTCTAGCACATATATGATAAAAAGGGTTGGGTCTTGCTATAAGGGTTGGGACAATCATATCAGTGCTAGGGCTTGACATGACCAACCGATTGATCAAAGGGGGCCTTTGTGACTGCCTGTCTGGCCTAAGGACCAAAGTGGAGTGTTGCATGTCATGGACTGCAATAAACCTTAATATCAATAATTTGCACACCATTCATTATATGGTTTCAAGTAACAAACCTTTTTGTCCCTGAGAACAGTTTAATATTGACAATATTCTTTTGAGATACATTTTACATTTTTTCAAGTCAATTAACTTTGAACCACGTATCTTTGAGGTGTAACACAGATTCACAAACATATGTGGTTCAAAGTTAATTGACCTGAAAAAATGTAAGTTTTTAAATAAAATAACTAGTGCATTATATCTTTTATTCATTAATGTATCAAAACTGAAAATTTCATTAAATTCGGTTAATTCCTTGATTTTTAGTATTTTTTTTATTTTATTTCGGTGAGTGACATACGATGGTGGAATGTATGTCCATTAAGTAGGATTAAGCGATAAATTTCTTCTAAGTTGCTAAGACACTCAGTTTTATTTCTAATGAATTTGATATTAAGATCCAAAGAATGTTTTCAATTTCACAAAGAAACTAAAAATAGTTTTATTTGTATGCATAAAATTATTGTTTTTTTAGAATACAAGGTTATTGTGTAATTAAGCTTCCATAAATTTCTAAATTTATACTTTCTGATTAACAAAAGTGATTATTAAAATGCCAGCATGATAATGGTTCTTTAGGAATTCTTTTGTTTCTTAACTCTTAGAACTTTAACAGCTGGTATTTAAGCCTCTATCAAGAAGTAGTACATATCATTAGACAGTGAAGGGAATACCCATTTCTATGTTGCTGTTGCCCAATCAATAATACTACCAATCAGTATGTTAAATAACAGATTACATTTTAGATTTTCACCTATTTTTTTTTTATCCAGGAACCCAAGGTTCTAATTGTTAATTATTAAATTAGTCAGTATTTAATATTATTTGGACTATTGTCCTCATCTTTATTGTTATCTGTACAACATTTTGGTCGATGTGCCCTCCAGCCTTCTTCAGGTATTTCTTGTCGGACTCCCAATTATGACAACAAGGTTCCCAAAGAAGGCTGGAGGGCACATTGGCTGAAATGTTGTTCTCATCTTTATTGTTATCTGTACATCATCAGTCCAAATAATACTAATTATCAAGCCTCATCTTAAAAATTCAGAGAAATAGTCAGTATTTAATATACTTTTAGTATTACAGGTATGATCACAAGGGCAAACAAAACACACGTTTTTACTGTTCTAAAAAAATTGGACTAATTATATAAATATCTATGAAAGGTAAAATGGATATGAATCCGACAATATGTGTAGAAAGTTTGTAGAAAAAACAAGATGTTAAACGTTTTGCTGACAGAAATCTGTTTCGACCATATGAAGAGGTCTTTATCAAAGCAACATTGTAAACAGAAAGACGAAATATTAATGATATATTTATTTCGTCTTTCTGTTTACAATGTTGCTTTGATAATGACCTCTTCATATGGTCGAAACAGATTTCTGCCAGCAAAACTTTTCAAATCTTGTTTTTTCTAAAAACTTTCTACATAAATATCTATGTAAAAATGCTAGTGTTTATAGTAAGTTTAATGTCTTCTCAAGTCATATATATGGATGATATCAAGTGTTTCCTTGATAGGATTCAACCAAAATTGAGAACTCAGATGTACATTTGCATATATATTTTTTTTACATAAACAGAGTATTATAAATAATTGAATACATTGGTACATATATAGGTATTAATGCAGAATAGCATGCAATTCCTCTTTCCATGTTTGTTAATACACCAGCTCACAGGTATGAGCACACTCGCGATTTTCAGAAATGTTATGGTTTGTTTGTGCATGCATGTAGAAATAAAAAAACAAAGTATTCCAAAAGATATTTGTTTTTAGATGGTAAATTCGATATTAAAACCTTTCGGGTTTTTTATAAGACCTTCATCAGAACATTAGGATGAGTATAGTGTTGTCTAAACAGTATTGGAATTCTTTTCAAAATGAAAACGAGATGAGAAAGTATTAAATAAAATGTATATACACACATAGTGGTACTGATAGCTTTTTGATTTACTGCGTCCTGGGACGTACATATTTACTTTGAATGAGTCCCCGGCAAAATTTACGGGTCCCAACTAAAGCTTTCTAACTCCTACCTTGTAACTATCTAATGTAATTCATTTCAAAGAAATTATTGAAATGTATTTACAGTTAGCTTGAAATGGCAAGGGAAAAAAAAAAAAACACTGGGACACATACCTATCAGCATCTCTGCACACACACACAGACTCTAAGCTTTCAGTGTAATTTAATATCTGAAGCTAAAAAGTTGGCAAACAACTAGTAGGTTTGGGGTGGAGGTGTTAATCATGAGTAGAATATAAATGTCACTTTTAAGTGACTAATACACTCCATTTTATTTTGAAGAGCTTAACTAATTTAATATTAAGATCCAAGGAAATGAATTTGGTTTTATTTACAAAGAAAATAAAAGTATATTGATATAAATTATATCAGTGGGCATGATAAGGAATGAAGTGTGGCTGACTCACATCCTTTAATGAAGCCAAATTAAATAATTTCCTCAAGGCTGCATCTGGCAGGTTCGTGGTCAGTAGTTTGGGTTCATTACCTCTTGAGATCGGGAGTTGGCAACGATGAATCTTGAAGATGTGTTGTTTTCTCTAACTAGGAATGCATTGCAGGGTGATGACTTATCTATTGGTATAAGATGTATGCCAAATCGCCACTCCAATTTATGAACTTTCCCAACATCAGCAGGCACTTTTGATAAATATTGGCCAATGAGAAACGTATACAGAACGCATTTAAGATCGTCGTCAGCTCAAATAAATTGATAATTAGAATTTCTGCCAGAAGGAGATCTACTTATACTACAGTCTTTCTGCCAACGAATACTATGGACTACGATTACAAGGAGTATCTATTGACACTACACTCTTTTAAGGAAATCCATTGTCAGCTATTCTCTTCCAACAGTGAACTCACAAATAGCACGCGGAGGATAGGAGCCCCTCCCCCAAAGCGGTTCAAAGAACATATTAAGACAACGCTGAAGAAATGTAACATCACACCTTCAAGCGTGGAGGATCTGGCCTTCATCAAACAGGGTTGGTGAGACGCCTGTCGCACAGGAGCTAAGCAGCTCAATAATGAGATAAACAGAACTGCAGAGCGACGACATCTTCGTCGTCATGAACAACCAAATGTAGATGGGAATTTCCCCTGCAATGTGTGTGATCGCATCTGCAAGTCCAGAATTGGACTAATGAGCCACAATAGGGTCCACAAATGAAGATATGGAGTGACGTCATCGTCGTCTGCGATGGACTTTGAAAAGAATAAAGAAATAGTCAGCTGTTCTCTCCCCCACTTTTATTCTCTTGGTTTTGTCCTTCTCTTAGACTGGTGGCTCATCAAGACGTGAGAAGACATTAAACATACTATTTTAAGAAGAGCAGCTGAATAAATACTGATTAAAGTGTGTTTTCAATAACATAACCAATCTGGGTTCACCCTAATTCTGACTTTGTGCCCAACTAAGTAAAGTTTAGTAAATGACTACACTCCCCAGCTTCCTCACAATTTTCTCACCTGGAATTATTAGTAAATAGTAAAAGATGGTTGTCTCATTTTTTACATATGGTGTACATGCATACATACTTGTATAGTTGATTATGAACAGATGCTACACACACACACACACACACACACACACACACATATAGGTAATATTGAACTGGGTCGGTCGAGATAACTCTCTCTCTCTCTCTCTCTCTCTCTCTCTCTCTCTCTCTCTCTCTCTCTCTCTCTCTCTCTCTCTCTCTCTCTCTCTCCTTATTTGGCAAACCTAAAACCAGACTAATATTGAACCCGAGTCAGTTGAGATAAGTATATGACCCCCCCTCTCTCTCTCTCTCTCTCTCTCTCTCTCTCTCTCATATATTTGGCCGATCCAAAATCAGACTGAGCTTGTTTTGTTCCCATAAAATATTTTTGTGTGAAAGTTAACGTATTGAGCTTATTGGCTCTTCTCCAATTTCATCTTCTTTTTCTGATCCATTGTCCGTGTCTCGCTCTCGGCAGTTTTTTTCCCCGCTGAATTATGGGCCAATGAAAGCGAACAAAGGAATCCTTTTCTTTTCAAAATGTCTTTGTGATTTATTTTTTGCTGGAATTGTTAAAGATTTCCCAATGTTCAATCAGTACCATACAGTGAAAAGGGCAGATTAATTTTTAAAAAACAAAATCCACCCGTTTTCACCGAGCTGAACATATTAAAATCATTTTCGATTGACTTGATTTCGGTCGGGGGTCCAGTAGCTTCGGTCCTGGACCGGTTAAGTGATTAACTGCATAGATTCCAGGGGGCTATCTCCCCAGGTAACACCTGCCCCCTTGATTTAAAGAGACAGGGTTGGGTTTATTGCCCAGTGCCTGAGCCCCCCCTCTGACGGGGGATGCCGGGTGCTCTTCCAATTTATGATCTACCAAAGGTTTGTGATCTACTATTGATGGCATGTGATCTACCAGGAAAAAAGAAGTTAGGGTTAGGGTTTAGCGTTAGTTTAATGGGAATATAATGGTTAGTTAGTGAGTAGATCACATATTGGAAGAGCACCGAATGCCGACAGGATCTACGCATTTTTTGCACCTGCCATCCCATGAGCTTCGACGCATAGGTGGTCGCACATTAAAAAGACCTTGTGTCACACGTGGGATGCGAGGTAAATAACGATTTACATTACTAAATTAGAATAATAGCTAAAATGACTTTTTATGAAAACTCTTAAATATATCTCATCAATGTCATGTTACTTCGTTTTCAAAGAATCTATATTATATTTACTAGTAAGGATATGCCCCCCGCCCCCGGCTTAAGTATTTAAGTTTTATTATAATGAAAATTGAAAAAGAAATTAGAAAGACTAATGAGGAAATTAGATAAGAACGCATATAAAAAGATTATTTATTTTAGTTATATTTTGATTAGTTTCTATATAAAATCATTCATAGAATCGAGTTTAATACGTTGGAGAATAAAACAATAATATTAGAGATCAATAACATCAATTATTTATTAAACCCAGTTTTGTTAAAACCAGTATACAAATTAACCACACCATTTATTATGTAAGTTTTTATTTCTTAGCGATATATAAGACACATTGCAAGATTTTGAATGCACTAATAACATGGGCTCTTTTGTGGCAAATCTAACTCAGATTTTCATAGAGACATCGTTAATAAATAAGATTTATTCTACATATAAATAATTTTGACTATAAATGCAATACCCATAGATAAACATACGCAATTCCTGTGGGTATTGTGATGTAGTTTCGGCTACAGACAAACACCGAATCTCTATTACAATAAGATAACATTTAAAAAATTATGTTTTGTTCCTAATGCCTCTGTTTTTCCTTTTTTCTCAACATAAGGGAATTTTAATTATATGCGTTTATGTTAACCTTCGATTCTGAACATCTTTTGGTTTTCAATTTCGACTTATACACGAGAACAGTATTCCATGTTCTACATCGGAAAGTACTTTATACTCTGGCAGAGATGTTGATAGGTACGCGTCCTGCGTCCCTGACGCACAAAAATTTAAAAGGACGCTGTAAAATTGTATCTATGCGTCCCAGTGTTTTCTATTTTCTTCCCTACTCATTTCAAGCTAACTGTAAATACATTTCAATAGTTTCTTAGAAACGAATTACACAGGATAGTTTACAAGGTAAGAGTTATACCGATTTAGTTGGAACCCATAAATCTTCCCGGGGACTCATTCAAAGCAAATATGTGCGTACCAGGACGCACTAAATCAAAAAAGCTATCAGCTTCACTGCTCTGGTTGGAGTATTACTTCTAATTTTGTATTCAACATCCTCACAACGAAGTGGGGGAAATATTAACTCCCTCCCACCATCCCCTGTCCCCCTTCTGTCATTAGATAGAAAAATATCAAGGGCACGAAGGAAGAGGAAACGCCAATAAAAAACGTAAGTAAATAAAAAAAAATTTAAAAAAAACCTCTTGCCATCTTCTACACACGGTCAGGCACTCAAAATTACGTGACCCGATTCTTTCATTTATGTAACAAATTGGGACAGTTACTTCCCCTTGTTATTGGTAAAGTTGATGTAGCGTTACTATGAAGACCACATGATGCAGATAAAACTAATCTCTCCCAGCTGCGAGGCTCTTAAACCCAAAAATAATATTATTTTTCGAATGGGACTGTCCCATTTTAGAGCTCAACTGCATTTTTTCTCTTATACATTTGGATAAGCACAGTAGTTAAATTACAAACTCAAGGGTCTCACACATTTTTTAAATATATTCATACAGTGGAACCTCGGTTCTTGAACAGAATTCGTCCCAAAATTATGTTCGAGAACCGATTTGTCCGAAAGCTGAAACAATATTTCTCATGAGAAATAGTGTAAAGTGGATTTATGCATCCTTGATCATTAGATGAATGCCTATTTATGTGCCTACAGTTATATATACTAGTACAAAATAAAAATCGCCCCCCCCCCGGGCGATGTAAAACTGAGGGGTGGGAGTAAAAAATTCAATGTCAGCGAGTTTGTACCCTAAGTAAGTAAAATCATCAAATTCATTAAAGGATTAAGAAATAAAACAATTTGAAATGTAAACTTTAAATATGTATTAAAATAAAACAAACTATGTATAGATATATAATACCAGTCATGTATTTATTAAAACTTGTTTTTAAAAAACAATGAGGACTGTCTAATGTTGCATGTTCAAATTTTGAGTGTATTTATTCTATGTTATGACGATTTTGGGTAATGTGACGTAAGCAGTGACGTAATTTTTGTTACAGACAAAAACCGGAAGCGAATCTCCATTATTAATAGAATATGGAAGGACGCTAATACTGTCACCGTCTATTTCTTTTTCTTTAATAAATATTAGCAGTATCTTCTCAACTTATTACTGTCTATTATTTGTGGCTTTTGCCTGCTAACAACACTTGTCACTCCTTTCGCAACATCAGCTGCCTTTATCGCGTCTTTATTCTTCAGAAAAGACGAAATTGCTGATTTCGTCATGCCATATTGGGTTGCAAGATCAGAGACTCCTAACACCATTCTTAAACTTGGCAATTATCTCCTTCTTCAATTCTATCATTGCTCTTACAACTTTCCTTTCCCTAATTCACTAACCTCTAGGCATAAAATAATCCAAGACGGTATTATCTGCGTCATTCGGACTATTGTTCTCATCTTCATTGTTATCTGTACTACGTTTCGGCCGATGTGCCCTCCGGCCTTCTTCAGGTATTTCTTGTCAGATAACAATGAAGATGAGGACAATAGTCCGAATAACGCAGATAATACTAATCATCAAGCCTCATCTCAAACATTTAGAGAAATAATCCAAGACGGTTTGACATGCCGTTAAAATCAATCAATCAATCTACCCACACAATATGCCGCGATTCTTAAGAAACCACTACTTAAAACCGTGAGTCAACACATTTACGTTCTATCGCCCTTAGGCAAAAAAAGACATTTGTCACTTCCATAGATTTTATTACCTACTTATTTGCCTATATCCTGACGGTGTAAAAACATATCGCTAATTGACTGCCTTAGGCATTTCCTATAATTCATCAAATGTCTACTCCTAGACGTGACTGTCCAGGCTTCAATTGTGTCACAATTAAACTTAAGTAAGTCAAGTCGACGGGGTGGCTTAAAGTCGGTATCAGCCAGGCAGCGAGGGAGGCTATCCCCTTTTCACTAGCGCTAGACCAACGAGATCGTTTTTGCGTCTGGGGTGGAGCGCCACACCTATCATCAGCTCCTCACTTTACCGCACAGATCCCTGTGCTACTCATACGCTGAGTTGGCGAGGGCCGGTATCAAACTAGGAACCTTGCGATCCCTAGGTAAGTGCTCTACCGACAGAGCTAAACCGGAATGAGGCATGTCACTACACTCACTAATTATCTAGCTAAGAAGTTTGCTAACCTTTTTAGATACAATTGTAAAATTGCAACGGAATTATGTTTACTAGCAGGACCTGTGGATATACCACAGTATGATAATTTAATTATTACAACGTTTGATATGTTTACTTAAGAGCTATTGCTATATAGTTCAATATGTAAAAAGTATTAAAAAAATCTTGATTTAACTCTCTCTCTCTCTCACACACACAAAATAGCGTTACTAAAGTTTCACAAATATCGCTCCTCAGGTAGACAGCCCACACATTCATTCTTTTAAAGTACCTTTCATTAGTAACATTCATATCGATCGGCTTAACTTGCTTTCTTTTTTCTTTTTTTTTTCTTTTTTTTAATTAACCGATTATATCGAATTTTCATCAAATTAAACGACGGATTTAATACAATCGACTTAAGCTGACAAATTATTTTTTAGCGCTTTACAATGAAGCTGAATTAACTGGCCTTGTTGAATGACCTTTTTGGCCTGTTTTAACTTCATCTTAGGTGAACTCCCCTCTCCCTGCCAAAATCAGTTTCAAGGTCGCTTAGGTATCCTACAAATCGTGTTGATTCTCTTCATAGTCAAAATAAAAGATTGACTAAAAGGATTTAGATGTAATTTTCAATTCTGATCATTTTAATCTCCTAACACATTTAGATGCCCGACCTGTCGGCTTGGACGTTAGAATACACCGATTGCACGTCTACAGAGGGGTTAGACCTCTCCCTCCAATGGATCTGTGGGTGGCGACCTGTGATGCTTAAGGACGGAACCCTGGTGGCTGAGCAGTCCATGACATGCAACACTCCACTTAGTCCCTATGGCAGGTCACGTAAAGCACTAGCACCTATATAGTTGCCCCAACCCTATTGTCTTTATGGTAAGTGCCAACTCTTTATTATATGGGTGCTAGGTGGTTGCTGAGGGTCTTCATGTCCTGGAATGACGTTAAACTCTCTCTCTCTCTCTCTCTCTCTCTCTCTCTCTCTCTCTCTCTCTCTCTCTTGTGAGGTTCCAGTTCTGGAGGTTTGGGGAATGTGGAGCACCCCTTCATCACCATTATTCCCACGTCTACTCTGACCCGAAATGGTATTACCTGTTAGGGTCCCATCTATGGGTTAAATCTAAAAATGTGTTTAAAAAAAAAATTGAGTTTCCATTAAGAATGAATTTATTTCAACTTTGTAGGCATTAAATCACCCACCGAGGTTGATATGCCATAAAACAAACCAAACCATCTGCTCCGCCCAGAAATATTAGATTTTATTGAAGTCTGTTAACTTGACCTTCCTATCGTCATGTGTTGGGAGGGGTATTATTTTTGCATGATCGATCCCTTACTTTCTTAGGGGAATTGATTTTGATATTTGGGTACTAATGCAGAATAACACGCAAGAGATAACATCATTAAATTACGTATAAAAAGCATTTCAATTGAATTTTAAAAAATTCAAATTTGAGTTTGTGTTTTGTAAAAATTCAATTGAAATTTGTACAAATTCAACCAAAAAGACATTTATTGAAATTTCAAATATTTACCGTGCTGTGTTTTTTTTTTTTTCTTTCTTTTTTTTCTTTCTTTTTTTTTTCTTTTTTTTCTTTTCTTTTTTTCTTTCTTTTTTTCTTCTTTTTCTTTCTTTTTTTTTCTTTCTTTTTTTCTTTCTTTTTCTTTCTTTTACGCTTTTTACAACCCCCTCTTCCGATTAATTTTTTTTTTTCGATGAATTTGTACAAATTTTAATTGAATTCCTAAAAAAACACCCCCTCCCCAAATATGACAAATAAATATAAACCTGTATATAAATATAATATAAACTGTTTTTCAAAAAATGTTTTTCTAACTTGTGCTTTGTTCGCATACACACACACACACACACACACATACATACATATAAGAGCGAGAAGCACGACTCGGAAAATATCAACGTTTGGCCGGAATTACGCCTGACGCCGGCAAGTAAAAACATAACGTAAATAGGGCAGGAATCCGGAACGACAAAACGTGGAAGGAACTTAAAAATGTCGCTCGTGTTTATAAGGAATAATTATGGATTGTATCAATTAGTAATTAGAACTAATGTAGAAAATGACACAGCGACTTAAAACTTCACCGGAATAGTCTCTATTATTTTCATTAGTATTGTGGGGGTGGGGACAGGGAGTCACGGTCTATTTGCTTAATACTTTTTGCAGAATACAGATCTCAACTATTTTTAAGATATTAAATCATAAATGCATAATTAATCTAATCGTTTTAAGAGATTAAAAGCTTTTGTATATATTTCACGTCAGCAGCAAAGTCGCTTGCCAAGAAGCGAGACCTTCACGAGATGTGTGCGAATTGCGCGTGTAAAAAAAGAAAAACACATGACAACGTTTATCATTCCAGTTAATCTGTTTTAATGAGAATAAGAATATACGCGTTCACTGGAAGAATGAAGAAATGTTTGATTTATCTCGTGAAAGATCTTGCTCGGCCAGAAAATCTGATCATAGACTGTGTTGTTCATTTTCTCACTAGTATTTTCTTTCATTTTGTTTCCATTGCTTCGTTTTAATTTTTAATTTTTTTTTATTACAATTCTCAAACCGAAGCGCAAATCGGAAATAAAGAGAAATAAGTTTTATTCTTTTATTTTCAATATGCAATGCCCAACGGCACAAGAATGGCAACCGAAAGAGAACAAAACAAAAACAAAATGATAATATTTCATGTAAAATAAATTTTTTAAAAAGACAATATTTCCTATAAGAAATTTTCAAAATCCTAAAGATTGAACGATGCTTTTTTATCCTTAAATTCTGTTCATCTTGTCAGTTTCATGCTTACTCGGTTTTATTTCATTTTCCAATTTCTTTTTTTTTTTTCATCGGAGATTTTGAAAAGGCCAAGCTTCATTGTACATACCGCGTTTCCCCGAAAATAAGACAGAGCTTCTATTAATTTTCACCCCGAAACATAACACTAGGGTTTTTTCGAGGAATATCTTATTCTTCATATATCGAAAAACGACATTAAGAATTAAAGAATTAGGAAATTTCAAAATAAACAGAAATTACGAAAAACGATCTACATTCATTTACCATTAAATGACATGTCATCAAAGATCGTAGACAAAGAAATGCACTAAAAATCTTCGGTTTTGCTTTAATGGGTGGGGGCATATTTTTAATTTGAATTTTAGTCACAATTCCGTCATTTGATTTCATTTTAATAAAATAAAATGACAATATTACGTGATTTAAGTACTGAAATTGTTAGATTTTCTTATCAATATTTTGGCCAAATGTTGCAAAACCGAAGGTTTTTCAATGCATTTTGTTGTCTATGATTTTGATGCCATTTTCCCAAAAATTGGTACAAGTTCAAGACCTAATTTTTGGTATTGGTACTTAATTGACCAATACGCAACTTTGGGTGTTTAATGTAATTTGATATTTAAAAAAGTGAAAAATCTACCTACCCTACTGCAACAACAAATTCGTGGGTTGTCTAGTAACTCAATTTTATTCTTTCGTAATGTGTACCTTTCTTTTATGCCACCGTTTCTATTTAAAAACACGAGACTCCTAACAAAACCTTTCGTTAATAATTGTCTATTTAATACAATACTTTAAAAAGCACCAAATCACTTAACATCATTGTTAGTATAGAATATAACGAAATTGTTTGGAAACATTTTCGCTTCTCAGTTTACTGACTTAGTAAGTGACTCCCCGTACGAGTCAATTGGTTAACTGTGTCATTGTTTCATTTAGAGCTTACAACATCCATTTATTGGGATTCTGAACACACTTGCGTTCTTTTTTGTTGTTCATTTTTTGTTCCCATTTGGTCATAATCATTTTGTTGCGTTCACTTAAAGCCTTGTGGAATCTGTATTGCCTTTCACTGCCAATTCAGGTTTCCATACATTGAACTTGGCAAACACAAAGGACTTAGATTAAAGGCTATTACAAACAATTCTCTATGATAGAAAAAAATACACTTTGAAGTTTTTCCTCCACCTTTTAATAATTGTTTACCATTACGAGACTTTAGACTTTTCACTTTACAAAATGGAGGAGTGTCACATGACAACTAAAAGTGAATTAAAGCTGATGAAAAGCGGAGAGATCAACAAACCCAAAATTTACGTAATTGAAATAATAATTGCAGTGATGCTGATAGCTTTTTTTTTATTTTAGTGCTTCCTGGGACGCACATATTTGCTTTGAATAAATTTCCGGGGAAAATTATGGGTCCCAAAATAATTTTTCTTTAAAAATTGTGGGTTTTTTTTATCTATAATCTGGGAATACAACTACAGCCGTCCAATTGTTACCTTGTAACCTATCCTGTGTAATTTGTTTCTAAGAAACTATTGAAATGTATCTATAGTTAGCTTGAAATGGTGAAGGAAGAAAAAAGAAAACACTAGGACGCATGGATACAATTTTACTGCGTCCATTTAGATTTTTGTGTGTCAGTGACACAGGACGCGTACCTATCGGCATCTCTGGTATACCAAACCAACCCGTCTAGGGTTATTTTATGCCTAATTGCATTCATTAAACCTTCATATAACAGGTCAGAGTTGACCTGGGAGTAATGTCAATGAAAGGGTACTCCACACTTTCCAAATATGCAGCATCATCATCGTAAGATACAGTTTAGTATCATACATGAAACACACCCTTTTGGTAGGGGGGGTCTTACCATTCCACAGGGGATACACTTAGCGTATAGTAAGCCCTGTCAACAGGGCGGTTATTATGAAAGAAACAGAACGTTCAAATCAGGTTTCACTTGCAGAGATGCTGATAGGTAGGCGTCCTGCGTCACTGACGCATAAAAATCTAAAAGGACTCAGAAAAAACGTATCCATGCATGCCAGAGTTTCTCCCACCATTTCCAGCTAACTGTAAATACATTTCAATATTTTCTTGGAAATGAATTACATTGTATGGGGTACAAGGTAGGGGTTAGACAGCTTTAGTTGGGACTCATCAAAATTCCCTGGGACTCATTCAAATCAAATCCGTGCGTCAAAGGACGCACTAAATTAAAAAAGCTATCAGCATCACTGTACTTGTTGATATAACGAATTTTGATTTAGACTTTCGACTTTGGATATAAAGAAACAAAACATGTATAAACCTTAACCGGTATGGGATCTGATTAAGATGGAGACCCCAATTAGCCAATCAGTGTAAACACTAATTAACCAATGACTGTAGAGATGTTCCACCTCGTGTTGCTGGTTTCTCTTCAGTGATGCAACCCTACACCCTTCCAACCCCACGTTGTGAATTTTTAAATAGTGAGAAAGGTGAAGGTCACTGCTGGAAAGATGATGATGTCACAGTCCACAGCTGGAAAAGGTTACATGAAATAATACTTCAACAAGTTCTTTAAAGTTGAAAATGCTTTTTATATACAGCCAAAGTCTGTACAAAATAAGTTGTTTGCAGGAAAAATGTTCAAGTCAGGGAAGTGACACTCTAGACTGGTTCAAGGACAGGAGTTGGGAAGTTCTATCGGAGTTGGCTTTTCTCAGACGACGACGCGTCTCTCGGCAACAGGATCTCTGGGTAGCTTGCTGGCAAAGTGCGACGAGTTCCAAAATCAGCTCGTTTAAGTAATAATCGCCCAAATACAGGGTATGGTCAGACGGGGGAAGTTTCTAATCAAATTGCATTTATCATTCCTTTGTTTGAATTTTCAAAATCCCAAACTTGGAAAAATGCGACGTAGCCACAGTTCTAAGCACAACCACTTTTCTCCGACCTTCTAAAATCCCTTTCTGTTACCATTACCTACAATGAGGATTTTTTTAGGGCCGGTTTAGCTCAGTTGGTAAAGTGTTCGGCTAGAAACCACAAGGTTCCTAGTTCAATATCGGTCCCCGCCAACTCAGCGTATGAGTAGCACAGGGATCTGTGCGGTAAAGTAAGGAGCTGATGGTAGGTGTGGCGCTCAACCTCAGATGCTAAAATAATCTCCTTGGTCTAGCTGCCTGGCTGATACCGACTTTAGGCCACC
>CM042147.1:52187431-52499931 GCA_023376005.1 Doryteuthis pealeii | reverse complement strand
AAATTGGGGCCTATATAAATCTAAGTTGATTTAATATAGCTCCCCAAAATTCAGTCTCATCAGATGGGGATCAATTTACTTTTTCTATATATATGATTCATGTATGTCCTTATAATCATGCTCTACTTAGTGTATTGAGCACTTTTTACACATATATCTTAAAAACTCATCTGGTGTTTTTTTTTTTTTGTTTTTTGGCCGTTACATACGTTACTGATGTTATTTTCAGAAAGTACGGGTGTGCTGGTCATTTTTTTACTTTTTTTTTTCTTCTTCTTCCCAGATGTCAGTTTGAAAAAAAAATTATTTTGGAAAACTAAATTATCTGGGGTTTTCCCACACCAGTAGAGTTTTTTTAATAAAATATATATATATATAAAGTAAGTAAACAAACAATGTGTTTATTTTTGATATGGCCTTTTTAGCCGACAACTTTTGGAGGATATGTGCTTAATTGAAGTCATACCTAATTTTGAAAATTAATTAGTTAATAATTAATGAATTTAGGCGGGCATATATGTTCAAATGTAAGGCTAAACAAATCGAGAAAATGTCAATCCCTGTATGTTCATTTCAACCTATTAGGTCTCATCAGCAAGTCTCCCATGTCTATAACCTTGCTGTTGAGACCTAATAGGTTGAAATGTGCATACAGGGATTGACATTTTCTCGATTTGTTTAGCCTTACATTTGAACATATATGCCCGCCTAAATTCATTAATTATTAACTAATTAATTTTCAAAATTAGGTATGACTTCAATTGAGCACATATCCTCCATATATATATATATATATATATATATATATATATATATATATATATATATTTATATATTATATATATTATATATACAGGGTGTCTATAAAGTCCTGCAATAGATATAAAAATGTAACAACAAAGATGGCAGTTCTGTTGAAATGCAATAATCATAACGTACATAAAAAAAAATAAAGCTACAATAGTTGAACTTTCATATGGATTTTACTAAATAATTTTATCATTTGTACAACGTGGGTTATGCAGTTTTCAATTTAAAAACTGCAACAAGACTTTATGAACACCCTGTATATACAGTTCAAGGCTAAAGTTAACAGAAGTGGAGGTTCAATATTCTTTTTAATTTGTCGTTTTTGTCAATTATGAAATGCAAAAATGTAAATCTTGATTATTTTTGGGTTACTTATCCACCGAATTCTTATTTCTTATAAGTGTCGCCACCTCAGGTAAATAATAGACCGTTCTGTTTTTTATTATAAGGGAAGAAAAAGAAAAAAATATAAGAAAAAGAAAGAGTAGGGGAAATATATAGAGAGGGGTAAGAACGCGGAAGCGATAACGCTTTTGTTTCAATCAAACATAATGAAAAGATGGAAAAAAAAGTGAGAGATAGTTAAATCAATATTATCATATTTTTTGCATATTGAACTATTTCAATAGCTCTTAAGTAAACATATCAAAAGTTGTAATAATTAAATTATCATACTGTGGTATATACATAGGTCCTACTAGTATGAAAATTATTATTGTTGTGCAAATTTTTTTAAAATCAAGATTTACCAAATAAGTTGTTTATATCTCTACATTAAATCGACTGTCATAGAATGGCCCCAGACTTAAAATCACTCAACATTTTTCTTTCTTCTGGGTCATTGCGCTAAAAGAGGGCATCATCTTTTTATGACAATATCAGTTCTGCTATATTCAGAAACATTCTGGTTGGATGGTTTGATTTTATGGTATGTCAATTCTTGATGGGTTATTTTATGCCGAAGTCGTTTTGTTTTCATTCTTGATAGGTATTCAACATTTTTTCAAACTTAATTCTTTTCTATTTCTCCCATAGATTGTACCTTTACAGGTAATACCACTCCGGGTCTGAGTGTACCTGGGGGTAATGGTGATGAAGGGGTACTCCACATTTCACCATCAGATAGTTTAACGTCATACCCAGGACATTAGGACCCTCAGACACCGCCTAACATCAGTTTGATAAAAAGGATTAGGGGCTTGCCATAAAGGCAGTTAGGGTTAGGACAACCATGTAAGTGCTAGGGCTTGATGTGGCCAGAGGTTGGTCGGAGGAGACTTCTCTGACCACCCGTTTAGCCTAAAGGCCAAAGTGGGGTATTGTATGTCATGGACTGCTGAGGTTTTGGTGTCCTGGGTATGATGTCAAACTCTATCTGATAGTGAAGTTCCAATCCTGAATCTCTGGGGAATGTTAAGTACCCTTTCATCACCATTACTCTTAGGTCCACTCCGACCCGGAGTGGTAGTACCTGTTAGGGTCTATGAGTTAAATAGAAAAATGAGTCTGAAAAATTGAGTTTCCATCAAGAATGAATAAAACAAAACGTTTTCAGCATAAAATAACCCAACAAGGGTTGACATGCCGTAAAAACCAACCAACCAATTCTGTGTTCTAACTTAACGCTTGAAAAGATGTCGTCGTCGACGCTTTAATATTTTCGGAGGTCTTGTTTGTTGTTGTTGTTTTTTTGTTTTTTTTTGGGGGGCGGGGTAGTAACTTAATTTTTTTTCCTCTAGATTTAAAGACAGACATAATTTTTGTCAAAGTGAAACGTTTATTTTATTTAAGGAAGTTTTTATATCAAACGGTAAAGGTGTCGAAAACGATAGCTATCATTTTTCAGCGAGAGATGTTGGGTTTTTTTTTTTTAAAGATTATTTCGAGTAGAAACTGAAACAGCTCCAACATTTATTATCTGTCAAATCTTTAAAACAAAAAAACAAAACAAAAAAGCCAGCATGTGAAAACTGCACGAAAGATGAGACGTGTGAATTGTGATAACGTCTAGTAGCTTAGCTATACAAGAAAAACAACTTTGTTTTTATTACGTGTTATCCACTTGTCATATTTATGCATTAAAATATAGAGATGTAATATTAATACTTTGTGCTTATAATATTCTCTACTGTTATAATTACTAGCAAGAATATGTGCACTCTAGGCACAAGTATTCAAGTTCTAATATAATCAAATATTATATAGATATATTACTAGCAGGGCCTGTGTATATGCCACAGTGTGATAATTTAGTTCTTACAACGTTTACTTAAGAGCTATTGCAAATAGTTCAATAAGTAAAAAGTATAATAACCTTGATTTAATTCTATTTTTTTCATTATCCTTCTTCCGCGCGCTCACCCCTCTCTTTATCTTTCCCCTACTCTCTTTGTATATTTTTTCTATGTAGTATGTCCTTTTCTTTCCTTTCTTTATAATAAAAACGGAATGCTTCATTATTTAGCTGAGGGGACAACACTCATAAGAAATAATTCGGCAATTAAGTGACACCAGATAATCAGGATTTACATTTTTGCATTACATCTTGGACGATTTGGACGCTCATTTTTAATGATGTTGCAAGATAATAACGGTCGGAAGATTGAGGAACAAGCGTATTAATATATAGTTATTGGTAAGTTTTTAAGCAAAGTAGAGCTGGTTTGAATATTAAAAAAATATACTTATTTTTACTTTATTCTAATTGATTTCAATATAAAATTATACATAGGATTGCTTTTAATACATTTGAGAATAAAAGGATAATATTAGAAATCAATAACACCAAGTAATTCTTCATTAAACACGGTTTTATTATAACCGGTATGCAAATTATTCGCACCATATACAATGCAAATATTTATTTCTTAATGGTATATAATACACGTTACAGGATTTTAAACACATTAATAACGTGGGCTGTTTTGAGATAAATCTCTCGGTTCGACTTTAATAGAAATATCATTAATAAATAAGATGCTAATTAAGATTGAATAATGATTATTTAATAGCCATTCAGAATAACGCAAATAATTAAGGAAATTGTGACGTTGGTACGGTCACAGACACACACATAATCTCCATAATAATAAGATTATTGAGCAACCGTCAAATAATCTGTGTCAAAAATGACAATTAGACTGTTGCAGATATATACAACAGATCTTCGGCCATATTATCATATCTTATAAATATTTAATAAAACTCTAGCCCCTGGGAAATCGGGAAAAGTTCATATATCTTAATAACGACGTGTTATAGATATATGCACTATCGTGTGTATTAGCTTATCTGGTTACGAAGTTACAAACTTTATTGTCTCCTGTCAAGGTTGACAATGAGCGTAACAGCGTCTTATGATTATAACTGCTAAAGTGGCAATGATAGGGGGACTAGCAGAAGTACCCGGTCTATAGCCGGACTAAAAATATTTTTAGGAACACCAGGAAGTGAGAGAGAAAGGGAGGAGAGAGAGAAGGTAAGAGGAAAATCATTTAGCAAATTCCTTATCAATTTTTTAAAATCGTTAAGAATTCACATATTACAATGTTCGTTTATTTTATGAATTGATTTTTTTGTTTGTTTAAAATATTATTTTAAAAATTGTAACCCTAAACTATTCTTTCTTTTTTCAAACATAATTCTATCTTTCTAAAAAAAAAAATTTTAAATTTGGTACATATCTTATTATAATGGAGATGATTTGCCCAGACTCTCACTCAGCCAACACGATATATTTACTTGGGTGCTCTTCCAATATGTGATCTACCGAATGATTTCTAATCCATATGTGATCTACCGAGTTTTTTACATTCCAATATGTGATCTACCCATTAACTACCCATTATTTTCCCATTAAACTAACCCTAAACACCAACCCTAACTTCTTTTTTCCTAGTAGATCAAATGCCATGAATAGTAGATCACAAACCTTCGATAGATCACATATTGGAAGAGCACCTTTATTTCTTAAATCCTGATATCCTGTGATAAAAGTGTAGGGAGAAGTGGATTCTTCACTTTCTCTACGGACAAAGTGAAAACGAACAGCCTCATTCAAATTTGGAACTTCCAGTTGCTATCTCAAGTAAATCATTGTCAAACATTCATTTAAAAAATTTTTTTTTTTTACAAGTACTAGCAAGAATATGCGCCCCCTGGTCGTAAGTATTTAAGTTTTAAGGTAATGAAATATATCAAATTAGAAATACTTAAGAAATTAAATAAGAACGCAAATAAAAAGATTACACTTATTTTTATTTTATTTTGTTTTGATTATGCATGCGGGGTTAGGAAATACTTGTGACTTTCATATTCCCTTGTTACTCGTTGGTTGGAGCCATCTCAACCAACCCAAAGTGAATGCCGTTTGTTTTTATTGATTTCTCTATAAAAGTATCTTATTATAATGGAGATTGTGTGTTTTTCTGTCTGTAGCCGAAACTATATCACTAATCAAGGCACAATTCCCTTAGTTATTTACGTAACATTCTCCATGATTTTATTTCTATTTAAACCTCAATTATTGATAAAATTGTTTTTTTTCATTATTGGTACTGTTGGCCATGTCTACATACTAATCACATGAAATTGTATTTATATATACAACAAAATAGCGGTTTACAGTGTGAACGGGAAGGCTAATTTGCTTATTGATATTAAAAATTTGATTTTAATAAATATCTGCTTGGTATTATTGATTTCTAATTGTTTAGTTTTATCTTAATGAATAAGAGCAAAAATCCCGGGGATAAATCTTAAAAGAAATCCATTAACAAGAAGAAATAACTTTAATTTTATTCTTTACTTCCTATTTTAATTAAATAGTTTAATTAGGAAAATTTAGCAATGAAAGACGGGGGTGGTGGAAGAGTAAGTTTCAGTTGTTCTATTTTTCGATTATACCCACCTTTGTTTCAATTCTTTTTATCTGCATTCTTATTTAGTTTCATTAGCCTTTCTAATTTATTATAATATTTCATTATATTAAAACTTAAATACTTGCACCCAAGGGTGTATATATTTGCTAGTTCATATAATTGCTTTTAACACGTTTGAGAATAAAACAATATTAGAGATCAATAACATCAAGTAATTAATTATTAAACCCTGTTTTCTTAAAACTAGTATGCAAATTATCCATACCATATACAATGTAGATCTTTATTGCTTAGTGATATATAAAACACATTGCAGGATTTTAAACGCATCAATAACATGGGCTGTTTTGAGGCAAATCTAACTCAGCTAGTCTTTAAAAGAGACAACGTTAATAAATAATGATCATTGAGAATATGATGTAAATAACTAAGGGTATTTTGACGTCGACGGCGACTTAATTACGGACACAGACACTCCATTATATTAAGATTTATTTAATCTTAATTGCGATTGCTTTTTATCGTAATTTCCGGGTCTTCATTCCTTGGTAAGTTGCATGGATTGAAATTAACGACTAAGTTTTTGGTGAGATTCGAACATCCTTCAGCAGCCTGCCTTTCTGCGCCAACTGATCGATTAGGTCATTGGTAGCATTCATTAAAATCTAACTGCATAGCTTTTCCGAGTATAGTCCGCCCTTGAGTATAATACGCAGGGGATTTGTAGGGGGCTGTACCTCTGAAAAAAAAAAGCGTCTGAATAAACATTGCCGGACAGTAAATAGACTCGGAAATTGCTTAGAAAATAGTTTTCATTTTTAACCTCGTATATAAAACGCACTAGGGATTTTGACCTTTAAAAAAAAAGTGCGGATTATACTCAAGGATTTACGGTATCCCCCACAAACTCTGACTCTTAAGTAGCTAGAAAGAAGATTTGTGTGAGTGTAGAAAGATTTATATCTAAATGTAGTAGTAATTAAACCCTAAACTGGAATGATTATTGCCAGCAAAGATGGGTAAACTAAGAAAAAAATGAATCGTTAATATTAGGAATCAACAATTCAAGCACCTATTTTCATTTTATAAACGAATTAAAATTAATTAATTCGATTATTCAAGGTCAAATTTCTGTTCAAGTCGAAAAGTAGTAACATAATGATCACCGTTTAAAAAAAAAAGGTAAAATAGTAATACATACGTAATTAATTTTTAATACATTTTAAACATTAAATTTGCCCGAAAATTTTACGAACATGGGAGCTTTGTGTGAAGTAAATTACGTGCTAAAACAAACACGTTAAGATTTTAAAACACTTATAACAGTTACTTCTTAGAAATCAATAACAAAAAACATTAAATACATTATGTACAGAAAAATGTAATTAGTTTCAATTTTATATAACCCCACCGATATTTTGCGCCCCCAAAATAGTGGGTGGCGAGAGGCAAAGCTAAGGGATCTGAAAAAAATCAGAAAGTTTTGAAATAAAATAACTGATGCATTATAAAATTCATTCATTAGTAAATCAACACTGAAAATTTCATTAAAATTGGATAATTCCCTGATTTTTGGTGATTTTATTTTCAATCAGGGGGGTTGAATTGATTTTGTAAAATGTCTATGACGTCATCTTTGTTGACGTTTAGTTAATGTAAATTGAATGAATGAATGCATGACAATTTTGACACGGGTTTTATACAATAAAAACATATTGAAAAATAATCCGTGACAGTATTTTGGAATTAGTTTAACCTAATCTTATTTAGTGTTACTATGTTGATATTGAAACATACTAACCTAATTTCGTCGTTGACTTCCATCTGGTTTTAGCAGGGCGTTAAAGAAAAAAAAGGCATCGTATGTCTTGAACTCTCGTTTTCTAATTAGGTAGACCACAGAAATAAGAACTCTATGAAAACCTCCAATAACAAAACCTCTAAAAGATATTTCATTCATACTTAAATCTGGCAATGGTATTAAAGTTTGTGGAGTGGCTCAGTGATACTGGTAGCTTTTAATTTAGTGCGTCCTGGGACGCACGGATTTAATTTGAATGAGTCCCGGGAAAATTAATGGGTCCCAAATTTCTTTATAAATTCTAGGGATTTATTTATGATCTGGAGAAATAACTAAAGCCTCCTAACTCTTACCTTGTAACCTATCCTGTGTAATTTGTTTCTAAGAAACTATTGAAATGTATTTACAGTTAGCTTGAAATGGCGAGGGAAGAAAAAGAAAAAACACTGAGACGCTTGGATATAATTTTACTGCGTCCTTTTAGATTTTTATGCGTCAGTGACGCAGGACGCATACCTATCAGCATCTCTGGTGGCCTATTATCAGTATCAGCGATGGAATCTATCCCCTTTTCGCTAGCGCTAGATCAGGGAGTGTGTTTTTTTAAATTAGATGATTTATCGCTCCGGTCAGATTACCCAACCTGTGCTATCATGCGTTGAGTTGGGGAGAGGTCTGGCATTGAACTTAAACTGCATCTAATGGTGAAGTCCCAATTGAGCTCTGGGGAGTGTGGAATATTCCTTCCTCGCCATTACTCCCAGGTCAACTCTGACCAGGAGTGATAATACCTGTTAGAGTCCCATCTATGGGTTAAATAAAAAAATGTATTTATAAAAAAAATGAGTATCCATTAAGAATGAATTTATTTCAAAACTTTATCGACATTAAATGACACACTGAGGTTGATATGCCGTAAAATAAAACAAGCCAAACCAAATTTAAGCTGAGTTTAACAGGTTTGAATTTTCCATCGAGACCCACACAAATGCTTGCTTATTGTTAAGGGAAATTTCTTTCTTTTCTCTTTCCAAAAAGTCGTCGGGGCGGCCTAAAGTCGGTATCAGCCAAGCAGCGAGGGAATCTATCCCTTTTCACAAGCGCTAGACCAAGTAGATTATTTTAGCGTCTGATGTGGAGCGCCACACCTATCATACAGCACAGATCCCTGTGCTACTCATACGATGAGTTGGCGAGGGCCGGTATCGAACTAGGAACCTTGTGATTCCTAGCCGAACGCTCTACCAACTGAGCAAACCATATCTCCAAATCGTTTGAAATCACTCCGATTTTCTCAGCAAATTACGGATTTATTTGTTATGTCTTATCGGATTTGAAAGAATTAATTTTCATGTGTTTGGTTGGTTGGTCGGTTTTTACGGCATGTCAACCCTTGTTGGGTTATCTTATGCGGAAGACGTTTTTGTCTTGTTCATTCTTGATGGGCACTCAATGTTAGTGGCGATATATTTAGATGGATGACCATTTTTTTTAATTTTAGAAACATCGGATACTGTAAGCAACTAGCGTGTCAGACTAAACAAAGCTTAGTAAATAACAAGTACAAAAGAAGAAAAAGGAGAAACGGTACTGAGAGAGAAATTATAATCAAACAAGAATGTCAGTAATAGAATCGACAGAGGTGCAGATTTATATCTAACACATCTTACTTCTAGATATGTCAGAAATAAGTTCTGTTTTTATATATATATATATATATATATACTAGACAAAAAGTGACCCGTTGGGTCACCCATTAAGCTCTCGCTAGATGATTGAGATTAGGAAAAAGAGTAGGATCTGCCAAAATATCGTCTGCTTTTCATTTAAAAAAACAATTAAAATTTATGAAACCGATTATTTAAGGTCAAATTTTTGTCTAAGTCGAAAAAGTAACATCAGTAAAAAAGCAAAATAATATTACACGTGTAATTTATTTTTGATACATTTAAAACGATGTTTTCGGTCAATTTCGATCAAGATGCCTGCCAAGACGCTATTTAAAATCCGTTTTTACAAAATAAATTGTAACTTTTGCGATTAAAAAAAATCACACTGGATTGTCCAATTAGACACATAACCTAGTAGATAAACGAGTTAGGTTAAGACAGTTCTAAATGATAGTTATCTCTAGACTGCAGGTTCAATCCTGGTCAGAGGTAGCAGTAACATAGAATAATAATTAACACAGCTTAACACCTGTACCCCAGCTATGGTTAGTGGAATGAGAACAGGATACCCCCGTGGACCTAATAAAGGGTTAGGTTCAAAGTTCCGCGATGGCTCCCTATTACAAGAAGGTTCCTGAGTCCGACAAGAAATACCTGAAGAAGGCCGGAGGGCTGTACAGATAACAATGAAGATGAGAACAATAGTCTGAATAACGCAGATAATACTGTCTTGGATTATTTTATGCCTCCTGCCTCAAAAACTGCTAGCCGCAGACTGCTGAAAAAATAACACCAGCTACGACTGAAGTCCGTAACCGAAGCGGTATCACTTGACAAAAAAAAAAAAAAACAAAACAACTTAGGGCGTTTTTCCCGAAAACCCAAACCTAACCCTTAACCCGAACCCTAACCCCACCCCCTAGTTAAAATTTTGTTTTATTACAAAATTTGTGGTTCTGTTTTTCCTGGGTCACCCAAATTATTTATTCATTTTCCATTAAACTAACCCTAAACCCAACCCTAACCCTAAACCTAGTTTTTTTTACACCGCTTCGGTTACGGACTTCAATCGTAGCTGGGGTTTTTTTTTTTTGTTTTTTTAGCAGTCACTGGCTAGCAGTTTTTGAGGCAGGATTCCAGGACGCAACACCGCAAAGATTACCTAAATAATACTCCAAAAATTATCTTTTAGTTTTTATTTTCATTTTTAGATTTTACTACTCTAGCAGATTCTTTTAAGAAAAACGGTACTCTTCGTGGAGAACCGTCACACCTCCTGCCTCAAAAAACACTAGCCGGTGGCTGCTGGGGAAAAAACACCAGCTACGATTGGAGTCCGTAGACGAAGCGGTGTCACTTGCCAAAAAAAGTCGTTTTTTCCCGAAAACCTAACCCCAACCCCAACCCTAAACCCTAACCTCACCCCTAGTTAAAATTAAGTTTTATTACAAAATTTCTGGGTTCTGTTTTTTCTGGGTTAGAAAAAACAGAGCCCAAATTATTTATTTTCCCATTAAACTAACCCTAAACACAAACCTAACCCCAAACCCTAACCCGAGTTTTTTTTATTCAAGTAACACCGCTTCGGCTACGGACTTCAATCGTAGCTGGTGTTTTTTTTTTCTCAGCAGCCACCGGCAAGCATTTTTTGAGACCGTTGGCTCATGGTTCTCCGCGAAGAGTACAAAAAAAAACTTTTTTCTTCTATGCACACCTTCTGTCTTTAGTCTTTTTATTTATGCAGAAAATAGTATCAATTCCATATACACATACCGATATTTTGCACCCCAAAAACAGGGAGGTCAAAGTTAAGTGACCTGAAAAAAATCAACACTGAAAATTTAATTAAAATCGGATATTTCCCTGAGTTTTGGATATATTTTTTTCAAACGTGGGGGTCAGAATTGTATTTTAAAAAAAAACACGGATTTTCAACGAATTGATCTACTTAAATTGAAATGGACATTCGAATTTTATTGCGGGGGGTGGTGGTGTTAAGAGTGTCTGTTAATCACGCTCATCTCCCCTTCAGTCGCATATAGAGAGGAAAAGAGAGTTATGTATAATGTAAAGACAGAGATAGGTCAGTTTTTGACTTAATTGCAAATTACGACTAATTAGAACCAATTAAAGTGGAATTTTTTTCAAACATTTAGTAATACTAAAACTAAGGTATAATTAGTATAAATTTCGTGTCAGTAAGGTCACCAGCAAAAAAAGCCTTTAGGGATCAAAAGTTGAAAATCTCAGCTTTAGTATAATAATATATATAATAATATATATGTGTGTGTGTGTGTAGTCATCCACGACTTATCAAGTCTCTTCAGTATGGCTAGACATTTGTCAGCTACCTACAGCCGGAATTAAAATCCGATCGATTCAGCATCAGTCGGACAGCTTAACCACTCGGCTATCGTCACCTACAGAATGCGAAGGGGGTTTTAACTGTTTTAATACATATGTGTATGTATGTAAAGGCCGCCATAGTGTGTTTCATTCATTTATAGGAGAGCGTTGCGTTTACGCTTCAATTGGCGGTCATCAGCAAATCCCCTCCAAAGTGCTCAACCCCGGGGATGGGGAGCATATATAGTCATCCACAGACACGTGTCTGTGTGTATATATATATATATATATATATATATATATAATATATATATATATATATAGTAATTTTTCAGCAGACTATAACTGGTTTGAATTCTTTTTTCCTTCTCCTTGACTGGTTACCCAACCAAGTCTATAAATCACAGTCTGCTCTACTATTTACTTATTGCTGGGGGAAGAAGGCATTAACGCGAAATGAAACGCACAGCTTCGTATATGATTTGAACCCGAGTCGCCGATTTCATTTCCTACAAGAATAACTGTTATGCAAATAGCGCCTCCAAATTGACGTTGTTTGTAACAGAACAATCTTATTGACGGACACCCTGCCCCCGAAAAAAACAAAACAAGAAAAGATAGTCAAAATAGAATTCGAAGTCCGGGCTTGGCGCAGAGAATGATTGACATGTTTTGACGATTGTTGCAAATGTCACCATGTCCTCTCGAAGTACCACGTGACTGGTTGAACTGGATTACATCGTACCATCAGTAAGGCATGATCTCTAACTATCGAAAGCCCAGTCGGCTGAGGCTGTAGAATACACCGACTACACCTCTGCAGAGGGGGTAAGACCCCACCCCTAACTGGGACAACTATTGGACGTGGGTGGCAAACCGTGATGTTTAAGGATAGAATCCTGGTGGATGAGCAGTCCACTTTGGCCCTTACTTAGGCTATTCGGTCTGTCTGAGAGACATCCTCAGATCAATCGGTGGGTCATATTAAGCCCTAGCACTTATATGATTGTCCCGACTCTATGCCTTAACGACAATCCCCCAACCGTTTTAATCATATGTGCTAGAAGGCGGTGGCTGAGGGTTTTAATGTCCTGGATATGACGTTAACTGTATCTGATGGTGAAATTCTATGTGGATACTGTGGAGTACCCCTTCATCACCATTACTCCTAGGTCCACTCTGACCCGGTGTGGTAGTACCTGTTAGGGTCTCGTTTATGGGTTAAATACGAGATAAAAAGGAGTTCTGAAAAAATGTTTTCAAAAATTGAATATCCATGAATATAGGAAAACGTTTTTGATATAAAATAACCCAACAAGGATTGATATGCCGTAAAATCCACCAAACCAGACCATGATCCCTATCAAGCATGATTATCACGGTGGTTTAAAATAGCATTCTGGTAATTTCCCCTAGTTTTCGTTTCTCTGTTATCTTTGTTACCCTAAATATAAAATCTTTATCACTTAGAATTTTAGTTCCAGTAACGAGGTGTCGGATTCACCATCTCTCCATCGGCAGTTGGAGAAGGGAAAGCGGCAATTGATAGGGCCGATTTAGCTCAGTCGGTAGAGTGTTTGGTTAGGAATCACAAGTTCTTGGTTCGATACCGACCCTCGCCAACTCAGCGTATGAATAGCACAAGGATCTGTGCGGTAAAGTGAGGAGCTGATGGTAGGTGTGACGCTTCACCTCAGGTGCTAGATTAACCTCCTTGGTCTAGCGCTAGTGATGATTGGTTGATACCGACTTTAGGCCACCCCGACGACTTTACTTTTACTTTTATGTGGAAATAAATGACGAAATCTTATTTTTATTTTTGTCTCTACAAGAAATTTATATTACACCTTAGAACTATCCTATCCTAAGTTGCAGTACATGACTATATATTTTTAAAAAAATGTTTAAAAAGTGAAATCGTCGGGGTGGTCTAAAGTTGGTATCAGTCAAACAGCGAGGGAGTTTATCCCCTTTTCACAAGCACTAGACGAAGGAGATTGTTTTTGCGTCTGAGGTGGAGCGCCGGGCCTACCATCATCTCCTCACTTTACCGCACAGTTCCCTGTGTTACACATAAGCTGAGTTGGCGAGTGCTGGCATAGAACCAGGAATCTTGTGGTTTCCAGGCGGACGCTCTCGCCCTTTAAGTACATAACTAGCATGATAGAATTATCGTATACCTATTGCTAGTGTCACTTTTCATCAGCCCTGTCGGTTGGAGTTTTAGAATACATTGACTGCACCTCTGCATAGGAGTAAGACCCACCCTCAATGTGTGTTGTGGTTGCCATTTGGGTGGAACTCTGGTGGCTGAGCTGTTCATGACATGCAACATTCCATTTTGATCCTTACTTAGGCTAGAAAGTCGAAGGTGCCCCCCTCCGATCAATCGGCTGGTCACCTCTAGCATCTATATAATTGTCCCGATCCTATTGCCCTTATGGCCCAACCCTTTTCATAATATATGTGCTAGAAGACTGTGGCTGAGGGTCTTGGTGTCCTGGGTATGGCGTTAAACTGCATCTAGTGGTGAAGTTGCAATTCTAGAGTCCTGGGCAATGTGAAGTACTCTTTCATCACCAATACTCCCCGGTCCACCCTGTAGTGGTAGTACCTGTTAGGGTCCCATCTATGGATTAAATAGAAAAAATGAATATTAAAAAAGTGTTTAAAAATTGAGTTAAAAAAGAATTGAGTATCCATTAAGAATGAATAAAACATTTTAAGCCTCACCATTGTGGGGTCCTAGCAGAGGTACAGTATTCTAAACCCCCAACCGACAGGGAGATCTGGCTTTAGGCAAAATAAAATTCAGGTTGGGAAATATCAAATAAACACTTAATGTTTATCATCTGAAAGTTTCACTCTTTAAGTCTCAGTCGGTAGAGCGTTCGGCTAAAAACCGCAAGGTTCCTAGTTCGATACCGGCCCTTGACCAACTTAGTGTATGAGTATCACAGGGATCTGTGCGGTAAAGTAAGGAGCTAATGGTAGGTGTGACGCTCCTCCTCAGACGCAAAAACAATCTCCTTGGTCTAGCGCTAGTGACTCCCTCGCTGATTGGCTGATACCGACTTTCGGCCACACCGACGACTTTACTTATTTTATTAGTTGTTCAATATCATTAAAATGAGTTTCATCTTCATCATCAGAGTCCATTAAAAGGTCTCAATGGATACAAAATAGACGCTTAACGCTTTTTGAAAATGTTATCCATCTTCTGTCAAGTACTTGAAACATTTCGTAGTCGTAAGGTCATTAAGTTTTATTCAAATGGACCAAAGGGGATTGTAATTGCTGTTTTACAAATGTCATTGGGTGGAAAGCCACTTGATGGAATGTTAAAACTAAGCCAATCTTTGAAAACGCATTTTAACCATGTAATTTTAAAGACAGGAAGTTCATATTAGGTATAGGGTAACGTTCTAGCTTGGTCGTAGTTTTACAAAATCTGTAAGGGTCTGTTTGGTTTGGTACCTGTTGTGGACTAACCTAGCTTACCTTTCTTAGAGAGTAAATGAGCTGGTCCAAGATTATTTGTACAATACTGTTTTAGAACACCTGTGTGATTGCTGAGACTGCGAACATTACGGAACCATTATGCGAACCGTCTACCTCGATGTTTTAGCATTCTTTGCGAGTTACTCTATATCTGGCGCAAACTGTATTTGGATGTACTAGTATACTGAATATTGTATGATCCAGTATACAACAGTACCATGTAAAAGGGTGATTTCCGTGAAGATTTAGAAGATAATATTCCCGTTTCCTGTGGGAGGTTAAAGATTCCAATTTCCTGTGGGGGGTAATATTATTTATTCTTTTTCTTTTTTTTCTTTTTTACTGTGTTAGAAATTTTTGGTTGCCAGTTTCCTACATTTGGAAAATGTTGGCGAATCTTCCAGTTGGATACATGGCGCAACGGATATAAGGGTTGAGTTAATACAGTGACAATCATCTGTAGGTTTAATCCTGACCCCCGGGCGATTACATAGACTACTTAACATAGCTTAATACTTGTACCTGGTCGAGATTAACGGAATGAAAACTGTCTACCTCGGTGGATCGAATAAAGGGTTCGGTTCGAAGTTCCGTGAAGGCTCCAGGTTTGACAAGAAACACCTGAAGAAGGCTGGAGGACACATTAGCCAAACCGTGGTGTATATAATAATAAAGATGGGGGCAATAGTCCTAAAATTCAAATAATACAAATTATCAAACCTCATCTCAAAAATTCAGATAAATGAATATCTTCCAGTTTCGATTTTATGATAGACCTTGACTACATTGCGTTAAGATTGCAATGCAGGGAAACGAGGTTTTGAAATTTATTCACAGTTGCTTGCTCTGCTCATAGAATAGCTTTTATTCAAAATTATCTTCATGATCATTTGTGAATGTTGCACAGGGCCATTCTTTTATATTCTTTTTATACCCCATGATCGAGGTTCAGAATACGTTGACTCCATATCCTGCAGAGTATTAAGCCCCCGGCAAAGGGAGCGTTCTGAGTAAGATACTAAACTGCATCCTGTAGTAAAGCTCTAGATCTGGAGACTGTGGAGTACTCCTTCGTTGCCATTACTCCCAGACTCACTCCGACCCGAAGTGGTTGTACCTGAATCAAATAGACCTGTTTAAAAATTATTGGTATTAGATTGGAATGCTTGATGCCATATAACTGTAAATTATTTGTATTCTCAGTTCATGGTTTGATACCGGTCCTCGTCAACTCAGCGTATGAGTAGCACATGGATCTGTGCAGTAAAGTAAGGAGCTGATAATAGGTGTGGCGCTCCGTCTCAGACGCTAAAAAACTATCCTTGTTCTAACGCTAGTGAAAAGGGGATAGACTCTCTCGATATCTGGCTGATACCGACATTAGGCCACTCCGACGACTTTTACTGACTTCTGGCTTAATTGTTTTTTAGGGATTATTATTAGTTACTTGAAAACCTACAACTGTTTTCAAATAAATGATTATCAAATAGAAATAATTACTTGAAACCATATAATTGTGTAAAATACGTCACGTGATCAGTTTAGGCCATATTGAAGGAAGAAAAGTAAATATTTTTGAACTTGTTTTTTTTTTAAATCTCGCAAAAAAGAAATAACGAACATAAAGAGTTGTTACAAAGAAAAACAGTTAATTCAAAGATCAAATTATCCGATTGGGGAAAATTACTCACCGTTATCTTGATAAATAAGTAAAACGGTCCTTTTTTTGTATTTTTTTTTTACAACAGGGTAAATTTTTTTATTGATATTTTTTAGCAGAATTCTGTATTCATGTTCCTTTACTAAAAAGCTCTCGCATCGAAACTTATAAGAATCTTCTGATATGATTATTCAGGCTCTTATCTTTATAGACAAAAAAGTAAAAACGTTTTCTGACGGTTCACTTTTTTTATATCTCATAAAATAAAATAGAGGTGGGGGTAGTCATCGTAAAAAAAAAATATTTCCCCGAATATATTTTAGGAAAAAACTATTTCAGATATATTTACATCCAAAGTTAAATAGTTATGGAAATTTTCGTGAAAATTGGACTATTAATTGATTTTTCATAGAATTTTTTAAAAATCCTCTTATCGTAACTTGTTTTTAGCCACGTTAAATTTCAATTGATTTAACAGTGCAAAAATGAAAACATTGTTTTTCAATCATAATTTTCATTATTTCCGTAAGCGGAAAATCTTTTTTAAATCCTCAGGAGTTTGTTTAATGTTTCTTCTTTCGAATGGAAAAATATTTTTCAAGATAATATTAATTTTTATGCAAGTTTCATTGTGTTAAATATAGGGGGGGGGGATTTCACAGGGTAAATTGGTGGTTCCTACTGTTTATATAAACCTGTGATACCACGAGTAGTTTTACTAAACAAACTAAAATGGATAAGAGAAACCTCGGTTAGTGATATCCTGCTGTATTTACCGCGTGGGTAGACTGGGAGGGGTGTGGGATTACTTATATTTCGATGCAAGAAGTGTGTTAATCAAGAGTTTACTGGAATTACCAATTCCAACCAAATTCCAAAGAAAATAAATAAATAAGAATTGAAAAAAAATTGGATAGGCCGATAATATGCACCGAATTAACCCACTTACACCTCCACACCTCCACTCACTCTTTTTAAACCCAACAACCTCTTTTTCTGTGCCACTCCCCCATACACCCGATCAGTCAACCGTCTCTCTTTCACTCTGCCTCTCCCAGGAAAATCGTTTAAGGGTGGGTAAAGGGCGAGGTAGGGGTGGCAATGTTCTTGTTTTCCCAAAACATAACCCCCCACCCCACCACCATATTTTCGTTGGTTCGTTCGTCCCCTTTAACCCCTACCTATTTAGGCCTCCCTTTCAAAGGATAGTTTTTTTTGCGTGTCACCCGCCTCTAATTCAGTTATGTGCAAGAGGAACAGACCACGTACATTTGCTATGAGGTACTACGGGCAATGGTAACCCAATTAGTGTGAATATGGACCCTGAACTGAAATTTTCCTAACATAGAAATACAGGTAATCTTCAACGTGTTCCCCGTAAATTCCTACTATAAAATTTATTTTATTTTATAAGAATCTTCTGATATAATTATTCAGGCTCTTATCTTTATAGAAAAAAGTAAAAACGTTTTCTGACGGTTCACTTTTTTTATATCTCATAAAATAAAATGTTAGACATCGTAATAAAAAATATTTCCCCTAATATATTTTAGGAAAAAACTATTTCAGATATATTTACATCCAAAGGTAAATAGTTATGGAAATTTTCGTGAAAATCGTACTATTAATTAATTTTTCATAGAATTTTTTAAAAATCCTCTTATCGTAACTTGTTTTTAGCTACGTTAAATTTCAGTTGATTTCTGGAGCCTCATTTTATGTTCGTGTTTTTGCAATAAATGTTTTAAATATGTTTGCAATAAATGTTTTTGAATAAAGAAAATATATATGTTTGCAATAAATGTTTTTGAATAAAGAAAATATATTCAGTATTGTAAAATAACGGGTGCAAGAAAAATAAAATATTTATTGCAAAAACACGGTCATAAAATGAAGGTTCAGTTTATTTTATAGTAGGAATTAAGGATTATCGAAATACAAGTAAATAAAACAAACAAGATATTATGATTAATACGTAGTCAGTGATGTTGATAGCTTTTTGATTTAGTGCATCCTGGGCCGCACATATTTACTCTCCGAGAACATTTTATGGGTCCCAACTAAAGCCGTCTAACTCCTACCTTGTAACTTATCCTGTGTAATTCGTTTCTAAGAAACTATTGAAGTGTATTTGCAGTTAGCTTGAAATGGTGAGGGAAGAAAAAAGAAAAACACTGGGACGCATATGGATACTAGTTTACTGCGTCCTTTTAGATTTTTATTCGCCAGGGACGCGTACCTATCAGCATCTCTTCGTAGGTAATATGAAGGAAATGTTTAAAAAAAACATTCATTGCATTGGTGAGACCTCATTCGGAATTAGTCAATGTGGTTTGGTTCCCCAATTAATCAAAAACATAAAACTCATCGGAGCGGTAATAAAGGACTATTTGCTCGTAAATTCCTACCATAAAATAAACTGAACCCCCATTTTATGTCCGTGTTTTTGCAATAAATGTTTTATTTTTCTTGCACCTGTTATGTTACAATACTAAATATATTTCCTTTATTTATTTTAATATTCACTTCAATGTGTATATTCTAAAAGCTTTTATTTTGTGAGAATGCTTAGTTTTAAAGTGGGGGTTCGTTTTTACACTTCAACTTCTTACTCGTAAATTCCTACCATAAAATGCCCAAGCCTAATTTTATGGCAGGAATTTACGAGTAAAAAGTTGAATATTACTTTTTGTTGTTATTTCTTTTCTTTTTGGCTTTGGTGCTCTAAAATAAAAACGTCAGATTTTAATCATCGTCGACGAAAAAACAAAATTACGGTCATAAAAGGAGAATCCAATTTATGCCTAAGTTGTAAAACGAGCCTCCACTTTAAAACTAAACATTGAGAATGTTAGTGAGAAAATAAAAACTTTTAGAATATGCACATTGAAATGAATATTAAAACGAATAAAGGAAATATATTTTGTATTGTAACATAACGGGTGCAAGAAAAATAAAACATTTAATACAAAAACACGGACATGAAATGGGGGTTCAGTTTATTTTATGGTAGGAATTTACGAGCAAATAGTCCTTTATTACTAAAGTAATAAAGGCAGACTTATGAAGATTGACTAAGTTTAAGTTATCGACGAACCAGAGAAGATATGGTTGAAGTCTATGAATATACTCATGGATTTTATTCAACAAATTTTAATCTATTGAACATTGCTCCAAAAATCAATACCAGGGGTCATAAATTAAAACTTAAAAAGAAAGAGTAGGGGAAAAGATAGAGAGATGGGGTGGGTGTGCGGAAGCGATAACACTAATCTGTTCCAATTAATCATTATGGGAAAAAAAAAGGAAATAAAAAAGAGTGAGTGAATTAAAGGAAGATCATACTTTTTACATATTGAACTATTTTGCAATAGCTCTTAAGTAAACATATCAAACTTTATGATTAAATTACCATACTGTGGTGTATCCACAGGTCCTGCTAGTTGTTGTTATTATTATTTTCACTCCTTTTGAGTTTTTCACACCAGCGTTAGCTGATGGTATTTCACTGGAGGCTGAGTAACAACAAGTCTCCTCAGGTTTCCAGGACTCTTCTGAGCATTCTAGCCGATTGCTGCAATGCAGTAGTCTGGATGGTCTCTATTCTTCCTCTGATTTCCAGATCCCCCAAACTTTTTTCCAAGTTTATTGGGACCGTTCCAAGTGCACCAACTACAATTGGTATCACTTTCATTCTCATATTCCGCAGCTTTTCAATTCTCTGGCAAGGTCCAGGTATTCATCCATCTTTTTATTTTCCTTCAGTTTCACCCTGTGATCTGCTTGGACCGGAACGTCCACCAGTTGACACGTTCTCTTTATTATTATTATTATTATATTATTATTATTATTATTATTATTATTATAGCCGCTGTTGGAGACACGGTATAGCGAGTAGCGAGGCCAGGAGCGCTTTTTATACGATAACCAAATCTTGTGAAATTACCTCATTGACATTAAAGCTGTTAGATTAGATTTCCAAATAAACTCCATTCCCCAAGGGAACCTGCTTACACCGGGTTTCAGTGCATTGGCTACGGCACCACCGTACCGGAAACACGCAATTTTCTGTGTTATCAGAATAATTTAACCATGAGAAATGACACGAAAGTTATTACGAGTAAATTAATTGGCTGTTGTTGTTTTGTTTTTTTTTTTGGGGGGGGGGTCTAAAGACTAATTTCACACTCTGTGTCAGTGTCTTTGCTTTTGCGTAATAGCTGTCTACTTCCAATTGGTACAGAAGAATACAACGCCTGCACCTCTACAGACGGGTAGGACCTCACCCCCAATAGGATCACCTGTTGGCCGTATGTGGTGACCTATGATGCTTAAGAATGGAATCCTGGTGACTGAGCAGTTCACAACATGCAACACTCTACTTTGGCCTTTACTTAGACTAGACGGGTGGTCGGAATGGCCCCCTTCGATCAATCGGCTGGTCACGTCAAGCCCTAGTACCTATATGATTGCTCAAACCCTATTGTGCTTATGGCAAGCCCCTAACTCTTTTTATCCTATATGTGCTAGAAGGCAGTGGCTGAGAATCATATTGTTCTGGGAATGTGGAGTACCCCTTCAACCACCATTACTCCCAGATTCACTCTGACCTGGAGTGGTAGTACCTGTTAGGGTCCCATTTATGGGTTAAATAATAAAAAATAACTGAGTTTTTAAATTGTGGTTTTAAAACAATGGGTTTTAAAAAAATTGAATACCCATCAAGCATGGATAAAACGAAACGTCTTCGGCATAAATAACCGACAAGGTTTGACATGCCGTAAAATCCAACCAAACAACCAACTCTTACCTCCAGGGAGGGCGAGTTTCAAATCCACCCTACAACGACCAGGTCTGCAGGCTAAAAACCATACTCTGCATCATTTGCATGTAATATTCAATAATAAGCTATGTTTCTCGGTTAGAATTACATACCTCCAATCGGATCCAGTGGCCCAGTGTTCGAATCTAAACAAAAGCCGGAAAATGATTTTCAAAATAGGTTGACACACGCGTTTAAAGTCTTGACGTAATATAATCTTCCTCTCCCATTGTCTTATTATAGTGTGTAAAGTACGAAACTAAACATACTAAATCGTATTCAATAACTGAATATTTTGTCTTAGCTATAATGGGTGCTTATATATATATATATATATATATATATATATATATATATATATTATATATATAATATATATATATATATAATCTTTTGTGTTATTTATTTTTTTATTTTTTTTTTTTTTTTTTTTTTTCAATCTCCGAAAAGTTTTTATTTATTTTTATTTTTTTATTTATTTATTTTTTTTTTTTTTTTTTTGTGGAAAAAATGTTTGTACTCAGTTTTTAAAAAAGTTTTCTTAATATTTAATTGGCCACAAAAAAGACGATGAAAAGGGTAGTGATAAAGTGGCATATCCATTTGTTGAGTGAAAACTATCTTCTGGTTAAATTGTCCTCAATCGCCTTTTTATGTAAACATATGTCTCAGTGGTGAAGGCACCTAACTAATGAGGCTTTTTTTTATTAGGTTTGGGAGTGGTTTGTTTCAAGTTAGATGGGGGTAACCAGTGGCTGATGTATGTTTATATAGGTGTTAGTGACACCCATATTTTATTACCAGGCAGAGGGTAATTAAGTCTCGTATATATGTAAACACCTGTGCACATTAAACCCTCTCTATGTAAGTATTGAGCACTTGTTTTGTTGTTTTGCGATTCATTCAGTTATTTCTTTCTTTCTTCCGACGAAGTCAGTATTACAGCTCGTTCGCTTTTTCTTCTTTTTTTCAACGAAGTGTCATTTTCTTATATATATCTTTTCGAGCTTCATGGCCAACTTTTTTACATTTGGATGGAATCCGTGGATTTGTCCGTCGAAGTTTTTATCCCAAGTACTTTCGGCACTTCGAAGTGCCATCATCAGGGATGATTTGTTTGTGTTCCATTTTTTTTTTTTCAAGTTAGTAGCAGTGAGAGTAACTAGGAGGGGAACTCGTTAACAATCTTTTCGAGCTTTCTGGTCAACTTTTTTACATTTGGATGGAATCCGTTAACTATATATATATATATATATATATATATATATATATATATATATATATAATGACTTGATAGATTCAGAAACTACCTAAACATTTCACATAGCGATAATACCCTTGGCAAAGGTATGATCAAAACTATTCTCCCTCCAGCTATGGGTAAATAGTAGAGTAGACTAGGGTCTTGAACCTTGGTTAGACAACCAGTCTACAAGAAGCAAAATTCTGAATTCAAACCTGTTAAACCTCGATTAAGAAATTGACCTTGTGTCGCATCTTGCTCGTGTGTGGGGTTGGTGTATATATATATGTATATATATATATATATATATATATATATATATATATGGCCGGTTTAGCTCAGTCGGTAGAGTGTTCGGCTGGGAACCTCAAGGTTCCTGGTTCGATACCGGCCCTCGCCAACTCAGCGTATCAGTAGAACAGGGATCTGTGCGGTAAAGTGAGGAGCTGATGGTAGATGTGGCGCTCCGTCTCAGACGCTAAAAACAATCTCCTTGGTCTAGCGCTAGTCAAAAGGGGATGGACTCTCTCGCTGTCTGCTGATACCGACTTTAGGCTACCCCGACTCTTTACATTTACTTATATATATAATATATATATATATATTATATATATATATATATATATGTTTTTTCCGTTATTAATCTATGAAACTAACAACCTTTCTTGACTTACCTTTTAATCTTTAACCTAGAACTATTTGTGGAAAAGATTGGTAACAATGGGCGTTCACTGCTCCGTTTCCATCGAGAATGGGAGCATATATAAGTAAGGGAGTATTAAGTTATTTTAGCTGCTGATGTGTTTGTTTGAGTCAAAGAAAACTTTTTAGGGGTCTCTAGTAAAGATGTCTCAGCTTCAGCTACGAAATTAAAAAAAAAACTGGTATTCCACTTAAGTTCACAAACTGTGACATATGTGACTAGCTTACTAATCAATTTACCACGAATGGTCTCTCTCTCTCTCTCTCTCTCTCTCTCTCTATATATATATATATATATATATATATATATATATATATATATATATATATATATATATATATAATATCGTCAAATTTATTCAGTCTTGGAAACCAGGATATTTCTTTACCATGTGTCTGCAGCATCTGGGACAGGTGTCTGAATCGGAGCGTGAGGTGGGCGAACTTCGTTATCATCGTCGGAGTATAACAGAAAGATCTAGAATCTGTGTCTGCAAAAATCCAGCACTTTAGAGTTCTTCCTTTACAGCCTCGGCCATTGACCTCAGAGGATTTTTTAAAGAATTTTCAAAGCACTCAAAGATACCAAGTCTTTGTGTGAGTGAGAATGTATGAAAGATATAGAGCAAGTGTGCTGTGAGAAATATATATATAGAGAGAGAGTGAAACTCTCTCTCTCTCTCTCTCTCTCTCTCTCTCTCTCTCATATATACACACACACTCTCTCTATATCTTTTCCACGCGCTCATTCTCTTACACACACACACACACACATTGTTATCTCTCTCTCTCTCTCTCTCTCTCTCTCTCTCTCTTCTCTATATATATATATATATATTATATATATATATATATATATATATATATATATATATTTCCTATCAGCACACTCGCTCTCTATATCCCACACAGTCACATTCTCTCTTACTCGGAGACATGAAAGGTGAGAAAGAGAGAATGTGTGGGAAACTATATAGAGAGATAACAAGTCTGTCTGTCTGTCTGTCTCTCTCTCTCTCTCTCTCTCTCTCTCTCTCTCTCTCATACAGACGCACACACACACACGTACGCACTAATATGAAACTTAAAACCCCACATCTTCTTTAGAAATGGCCTTGTCTAACAGGATAATGCACTTAAAATTCCCGCCCTGAATTTGAAATTCCCAGATCGTCCATTGGCCATCATCAGTAGCCTTTTAAAAATCCTTTGCTGTTCTCAAGATGATTATCATTTTAGAATTCCTCGCAGTTTAAAACCTTTTAAAATGATTAAAGTGTCATTAATCCGAGCAAATCTAATCAAATTATGTGCCAAGGAAAACGTACAATATTTGCCAATCGATAAGACGCATATTTTAAAACGGTGGTTCCCAGAGGGCGCGACGCAGAGAGGGGGGGGAGAGAAAGGGGAGGGGAGAATATCCACGGATAATCGGAAACATTTAAACATTTCTTCCAGATTTCGAAACGGAAACATCACTTTCTTCTTTGTGTTGATGACGAGATGAAAGCCTATCTTAAATTAGGAGATCTAACATAAACAAGATTAACTGACAAAAAATAAACTGTCACTTCTCATTTAATTTTTATATTCAAGAGGTTCATCTATAAGTATATTTCGGGAATTAATTGTTTTATTTGTTTTTTTGTTTTTGTTTTGTTTTTTTTTGTTTTTTTTCACCTAGTGTATTTTTAGGCGCTGAAAATGATCCAGCTGATTTTTTTAAACGAATGTAAACATAACTTTCAATATATAAAAAAGTATAAACCAGAATAGCGCGCAAAATATAATATCATTAGATTATGTATAAAAAGCATTACATTTCATTACAATTCCCGAAACCTTTGAGACGCTAAGGTTAGTTGTAGGCTACATCCGGAGTTTTCGTAATATAATGCTATTCATACGTAACATGCGATTCTAATTATATTATCTCTTGCGCGCTATTCTGCATTTGTACCAAAATATGATTCTTGTTTGAATTTCCCTTAATCAACATCAGTCACCGGTAAGCAAGGCAATGTCAAGAGTAAAATGTATTAACATTATAAATATATCTATTATATCAATACTCTTTTTCCTTAATCTTCTGACCGTTATCATCTTGCAACACCCTCTGGTTAAAAATGAAATCGTCCAAGATAAAATGTAAATTCTGATTATCTGGTGTTGCTTATGCGCAGAATTCTTATTTTCCTATGAGTGGTATCACCTTAGTTAAATCAGTTTCAATCGAACATTATGGAAAAAAAAAGGAAAAAAAAAAAGACTGAGAGAGTTCACTCAAGATTTTTATACTTTTTACATATTGAACTATTTTGCAATAGATCTTAAGTAAACATATCAAACATAGTAATAATTGAATTATCATACTGTGATATATCCACAGGACTTTCTAATATCTATTACTAGAAGCGGCTACCCTGCGTTTCCTGGGTAGTGGAGAGGTAAAAAAAAAAATTCTTCACTAATACGAATCAAACCGTAGTTATTTTTGCTCAAAAACCAAGATCTGGTGATAGTGAATGTGTATATATATTTACTTTGTCGTTAATTGTTTTATTTTCATATTTCCTCCGGACATACATACACACAAGCACAAACAGATCTATTATTATTGAATCGTGAGTTGAATCCTAGTGGTATGCCCCATTTAAATCCCTATGTTAAAAAAAGACCTTGCATTGATCCAGCTACGCTGAAAATAAATGTTAATGTCTACTATCTAAAGTATTAAATGAAAAAAAAATCCATGCTGTTATCATTTAGATTTTATTTTTTAATCATCTTCACGAATATAAATCAAATCTCTATTATTTTGGCTCCGAAACCAAGCCCTGGAGATATTTAATGTGTATATATATTTACTTTGTCGTTAATTGTTTTTATTTTCGAAGATTCCTCCGGACATACACATAAACACAACTGCCCTTTATATATGTACTAGCAGTGGCTATCCGGCGTCGCCTGGGTAGAGGGTGATTTTTTAAACTTAGTCCCGTAGATCCATTATTACTGAATCACAAGTTGGATCCTCGCAGGATGCCCCATTTAAATCCCTATGTAAAAAAAACCTTGCGTCGATCCAGCTGCTCTGAAAAGAAAAATTCATGTCTACTATTTAAAATATCAAATCAAAAAGAAATTCTATGCTGTTATCATTTTTTAATTATCTTCACTAATATAAATCAAATCTTCATTCCCTTTGCTCAAAAACCGAGCCCTGGTGATATTTTATGTGTATATATATATTTACTTTGTCGTTAATTGTTTTATTTTCGAAGTTTCCTCCGGACATACATATTCATACGACTGCCCTTTATATATGTATAGATAGATAGATATCTAGATTACAAACATTTTCACTTGTATTGTTTTCGAACAAAATCCAAAAACCTATTTTCATGTGTCATAAGTAGTGCAGCTCTTGTAACAAACAATACAAGATGGCGATATTTACGTTTAACGCTGGAAAATGTTGTTTAGCAACTTGTGAACATCCTGACATTTGAAAAAGGCCAATGAAGAAACATTGGACATTTATTTTTGAGGAACTTGATCAGTTTGAGTCCGAGTAGGAACCACAAGGTTCCTTGTTCTATACCGGCATTTGCCAATTCAGCGTATGAGTAGCACAGGGATCGGTGTGGTAAAGTTAGGAGCTGATGGTAGGTGTGGCGCCCCCTCAAACACAAAAAAAAACAACTTCCTTGGTAGTGAAAAGGGGATAGAATCTCTCGTGGACTGGCTGATACCGACTTTTGGCCACCCCGACGACTTTTTACTCGGGCTGTAAATCAGTTAGGGTTTCAAAATAATTCGTAGGTGGTGATGGATGGTTTGTTTAATGGCATATCAACCCTTGTGGATTATTTAATGCAAAATGAGGCCGTTCAAATCATCCGAGATGAAATGCAAAAATGTAAATCCTGATTATCTGGTGTTGATTATCTGCCGAATTCTTATTTCTTATGAGTGTCGTCACATCAGCTAAATAATGGACCATTCCGTTTTTTATTATAAAGAAAGAAAAGGAAGAAAAAGGACATGATACACTGAAAAATTATAAGAGTAGGAGAAAGATGGGAGGTGGTGGGCGCGTGGAAGTGATAACGTTAATCTGTTTCAATTGAACATAATGAAACGAGGGAAAGAAAGAAAGAGTGAGAGACAGATCAAGATTATTATACTTTTTACATATTGAATTATTTAGCAATAGCTCTTAAGTAAATAAATCAAACGTAATAATTAAATTATCATACTGTGTTATATCCACAGGTATTACTAGTTAATTCTTAATGCACCATCTCTCTCTCTCTCTCCCTCTCTGGATGACTTCGCTCACGAAAAAAAAAATGAATATGTATTTAAGCATTTTTATATTTTTTAATAGTCAGTGTCTTCTTAGTCTCGCTAGTGCCTGTTAGGGTCTCATCTATGGGTTAAATAGACAAATGTGTTTATAAACAAAATTGATTCTCCATTAAGAATGAATTCATTTCAAAACTTAGTCGGCATTAAATGACCCACAGAGGTTGATATGCCGAAAAACAAACCAAACCTTAGTCTCGCTGTAGATTGATATGAAAGATGTGAAAGCAATGATTTGTCAGCAGCGGCTAACGAGATATCTCGCCAATGTGTAAGTACAAAAAATATTTCTGTCCCAAGTGGTTAATTTCGAGAGTTGTAAACGACTATTCAGACTTTTTTTTTATATATAGTTTTCAAACACAACAGAAAGAACAAAAGAAATATTTGTCCAAAGAATTGGCGGGAAGCCAAATGGGAAATAAAAACTTGTCTTTCTAGTGACAAACATGTCAACAACAAAATAATTCAATTGCAAATAAAAACTGAAAAGAGAGAAAAACAAGATTAACGACCAGTTCATGGCTTAACGTGCAAAATAAATTAATGTATGTATGTATGTATGTATAGGTTGGCCACAAAGTCCGTGTGCACTTTAAAGAATTTTAAACTTTAAAGTGCACATTGACTTTGTGGATCCCTGTATGTATATGTGTATGTGTATATATATATATATATATATATATATATACATACAGGGTGTCCTAAAATTCCATGTGCACTTTAACATGAGATAAGTAATATGTAGTTAACACGGAAAAGAAAACCGGTTCCGGGAGACTAAAAAATTGCAACTGGAATTTAAAATAAATAAAGAGTGTCTTATTTTATTTCGCACTTTTATTTATTCTTCACTTTTAAAATTCTAAACACGTTTTCCACTTTTGGGGCTGTTTTAGCTTTCTATAAACCCATATGAAAATTTCTACTGGATTTTTTTTTACAGGTGGCTATTAATGCAGAATAGCCCGCAAGAAATATCATTAGATTATGTATAAAAGACACTACTTTTCACGGAAATACCCCACACCTTTGAGACGTTAGGGTTAGTTTTAGGGTTAGGGTTGTGCAACTTCGGGAGTTTCCGTAATCTAATGCTATTTATATGTTAAATGCGATTCTAATGATATTATCTCTTGCGTGCTATTCTGCATTTGTACCTTTTTCTTCTCTAATAATAAATGCGAATTTTAGTGTCACGTTTTTTGGGAGCCGTAGCCCAACATATCATACCATTTTTCAATCAGGTCAGCTCTGTGAGCAAATTAAAAACATTCTGAGTCCGCAATTTGAAATTTTAGATTTTTTAGTTTTGGTTACTGTGGTTGATTTTGGCAATTTTGAGACACCACACCTTCCCTCAATCGCCGTTGGTCGCTTCTAGTCTTCCAGTGTTGATCAGATGGCAGTCTCTGGTCAATCGGCTAGTTGACTGGTCCTCTCCTCCTTTGGGGTCGCCGATTCAACCTACGACCAATCCTCTACCTGCCACGTTGTGCTTTTGATCTTACGCAGTTGGTTTGGTCAGGTTCGCTCCCTGACTGAGATTCGCTGTCAAATGGCTGAAGTGGTCTCAAAACAAAGTCAGTTACCATTTAAACAAAATAATAAGAATAGGTGGTTAAATTGTTTACACAATTTTATATATAAAAAAGCCAAGAATACAGTGTTATAATTCCCGTCCCTTTTGAGTTCCAAAATGATGCAAGTTGGTATTAGTGACTGGATATGCTTGGTTTGGTCGAAGAAGAATCAATTCTGGTCAGGGTCTATGAGGGGATTCTCAACTTAGTGACGATAACAAAGTTCTGTCTCTTATCAACCAATACACACTATGGAAGATAACTGACTGCAACTTGAGTCTCTCTTCTTAGCTATTCCCTCAGGTACTGAATAATTTTTTTTTATGCTTTCCTTAAATAAAATTTTCTCTTCCGAGTGTAATTCGATTTTCATGACCACTTTACCCAAAAGTATTTCTCAAGAAATTAGTTCCCTTCCTAATTTGGAAACTATCTCCACCCCTTTCACTCCTACTCACTGTGGTTGCCATCTATTACTGACACTCACTATAAGTTCTGTCTCTTACTGCTACCCTCAGGGTTTGTCTGGTGCAACTTCATAACCGGGTTTTTCCAAAACAAAAATTTAAATTCTCATATCTTTAACTGTCCAAAGACTTCTGTCAATACTGTCCAAAAGTTTGTCAATAACTTTTTCGTAACCCGTACTGACTGATCACCTTCGGACATAAACTAATCTTTTCAGTCACTTCCATTGTTCTTTGCACTTTAGATTTTTCATAACTCGTATGAGTTTTGTTATCATCTTTCACTTACAAAACTTTATAAGTTAATTCGGGTTGGGTTTAACGACCAATGGGCTACCCAGTCACTATATTACAATTTAACGTGATTTTTTGTATTTTCTTATTAATTTTTTATTTTATCTTTTTTGCAACAAATTTGTTTGTACGATAACAATTGTTATAACTTGGAAATAAATTTGGGAATAATCAAACTTATTTTGTGAAATCCAGCGAAAGTCACCCACGAAATAGAAATAATTGTTTTTACGAAAAGTAAGGACCTACATACATCAAATTGTCCTTAAATGACCTGGCAACAGAAGAATTATTGTGGAACTTTTAAAAGGATCATTGAAAGTAACTAGGTTTCATCTGATGGAACCTTGCTTTTCTCATGGCCAGCTCTATGTTGGTTTGTTCAAGTGCTGGGAATGGAAATGAGCATTTTGTACTGATTCTGAATAGGAAAGCCAAAAATGATGATTATAATGCAGCTTTGCAATTAGTTCCAAATAGACAAATTATTTCATTGTTTTGATAAAAACTCTTAATTGTTTGAAAAATTTAGCTCAATCGGTAGACCACTCGCCTAGGAATAACCTAGGTTCCGGGTTCAATACAGGTCCCTGCCAACTCAGCGCATGAGTAGCACAGACTGGGTAATCTAATCAGTGCGGTAAATTGAGGCGCTAGTGTTATGTGTGGCGCTCTACCCCGGCAAAAATAATCTCCCTGGTCAAATGCTAGCGAGGGATAGACTCTCTTTGCTGCCTGGCTGATACCGACAATAGGCCACTCCACCAACTTTTGATTAAATCTAATATGTATTCAATGCCTGACGTGTCATTGTGGGGCTGAAATCCCAATTAAGAACCTTCCGCAGGAGCTAGCTTAATTGCCGCCTTACAGAACGGTTTTTAAGCTAGTCTAAAATATATTGGTCTGTTTCTGTGAATTTCTGCCATTTTAGAGAACAGAGGCTGACTTGGAAATGTACCTGAACACTTCCTGGCAACTATTGAATTTCTTTAACAGGTTCCCAGTGTAGATGGATAATATTAAAATATTTACATTTTAGATACGTTGTTGTTTATTTGATTATAGTTTAACTCAAGAAATGATATATTTGTAACATTAGTCACATAACCGATTTTAAATATGTAGCAGTTTTCAATATATCCGGTTTGTGTGTTCTAAATTCAGCTTGATGCTATGCCATATATATATATATATATATATATATATATATATATATATATATATATATAATGATTAGTTAAACAGATTTGGTTGAATACCACGAATATTTCTTCTTAATGATAGTTCAAGCCCTCGTATAATTTTTCTTATATCCGGGTCTAAATAGTAGAGGAGGTGCCCATATTTTCCCAAGAGCTTTCAACCACGTACATGGTCGTCTTCAGGGGGATTATTGGTTGTAATTTATTTATTTTTTTGCGCGGTTTATTCAGTTGGGAGGGTTTGTATTATCTTTTTTATTTTTTTTACTTTTGCGATCTCGATTCATAAGTACATTTTTTTTTTTTCATTTACACCGTCAACATCCGGTTGTTTGTTAACGATTTTTAGAGTTTTTTTATGGTGAAGTTGATGGTGTAAATGAAAAAAAAAATGTACTTATGAATCACGATCCCAAAAGGGGTGCCTAAAGGTCATATGGTCCTTTTTTTTAGCTTTAATTGGGAGGGTTTATTGTAGGTAGGGGTGGTATGGTTAGTGGGTTATTAAAGATGTTTAATATATTGACTTTGGTTTAATTTGGAAACCTGATTGATTGATTTTAACGGCATGTCAATCATCCAAGGTTATTTTATGCCAACCAATAGGTTGTGAGAGATAGTCAAATTTATTGTTATGTCTTTTCAAGGATTTTTCTTGCTTTTGACAGTAGATTGTTTGCAGTTGTTTGTAAGTTTTGAAAGATTCGTGGCGATAGTTTGGTAGAAAATTATTTAAACTCACTTTTTTATAAATAAATTTTCTATTTAACCATAGATGGGACCTTAATAGGTACTAACACTTCGGGTCAGAGTGGAGCTGGGGGCAATAGTGATGAAGGGGTGCTCCACACTCCAGTGACCTCCAGTACTGGAACCTCACCATCAGATAGAATTTAACATAATTCCCAGGGTATTAAGACCCTCAGCCACCGCCTACTATTTACCCATAAGTAAAAGTAAAGTCGACGGGGCGACCTAAAGTCTGTATCAGCCAGTCAGCGAGGGAGCATATCCCCTTTTCAATAGCGCTAGACCAAGGAGATTGTTTTTAGCATCTGAGGTGGAGCGCCACACCTACCATCAGCTCCTTACTTTACCGCACAGATCCCTGTGCTAATCATACGCTGAGTTGGCGGGGACCGGTATCGAACTAGGAACCTTGTGGTTTCTAGCCGAACGCTCTACCGACTGAGCTAACCCGGCCCCTTTACCCATAGCTGGAGGGAAAATGGCTGGATGCATACGTCGCCGAGGTATTGAGTAAATATATACTTCGAAATAATTGAGGGACTGGTTCTTAGATATCTGTAGAAGATTCTCCGGAATCCGAGGCAATTTTTTTTTTATCTGAAATGGAAAGGCGGTTTTAAAGATCAATTAGGGGCATAGATACACGAATCGAAATTGTTGTAACCTTAATCTTTCTACAAATGACGGTTGTGTAAATCCACCTTTTAGGGTCAGATAATCTTTGGGGTGGGTGGGGTGGATTAGCATTCCGCAATCTGATGAAAGAATGCTGGAACGAAAAAAAATGCAGTTGAGATCCTCTGTCCTAGACAGAAAGCCTTTGGTCTAGCAAGAGAGTGACATAATCTTTAGATACATTGTGATGATTAAAACGAACTACGATAACAATGGCTTGCGAGATTGGTTTGGTATTTCTCTACAGCAGATGTTCTTCTAAAGGAATCTTTTAAAATATCTTCACAGATTAGAGAGCTTCTTCTTGCAACTCCTCAATGCGCTTTTTTTTTTTTTTTTTTTTTTTACTTTCGATAATTCTTTTTTTTTTTTTTTTTTTCTGCGTTTTTTCTAACCTTTCCTTTTCGTCTTTTCTCTTCTTTTTTTCTTCTCTTTTTTTCTTTTTTTTTTTTTTTTTCTTATTGGTTTTTCTTATTTTTATTTTCCTTTTTACTTCTTTTCCTTTTCTCTTCTGATACTAATGTAGAATAGCGCGCAAGAGATAATATCATTAGATTATGTATAAAAAGCATTATATTTCACGGAAATACCCGAAATCCTTGAGAGGCTAGGTGTAGTGTTAGGTTACTTCGGGAGTTTGCGACAACTAATATTATTTATAAGTAAAATGTGATTCTAATGATATCATATCTTGCGCCTTATTCTGCATTTGTGCCCTTCTTTTTTTCTTGTTCTTTTTTTTTTTTTTTTCGTTTATTTTGTCTTTCCTTCCTTGTTTTCCTTTCCTTTTCCTTGTTCTTTTTTCTTTCCTTTCGTCCCTTTTCTTTCATTTTGTTTTCTTACTCGTTCTTACCTCCTTTTTCTTTCATCTTTCATTCTCCTCTTTCTTTTCTTCGATTTAAACAGCAACACACAATAGACGCCAGCCAGTAAAAACTCCAAACAAATTATTTACCGCCATTTTGTCACTGAAAGGGCGGCAAATCCTCTTTTTTCTCCTTTTTCTGTCAATGACTTAATTATCTGCCATCTGTCCAAGTAACAGGCTTTTTATTCCCAATGGAATAAATATTTTGATTTGGCATTTTTGTCAGCCTCAGCAGAATGTTCTGAACGAAAGATTCCCTGTCTTTTTGATAATTGCTGTCTCCCAAGCAAAACCCCTTCACAACTAACCCGAAAGGAGGACGACCACTTACACAGTAAAGATACAATTATTTTCGCAAATGACACACAACAATCTGCATTCGGCTTCAATATTAACAGCTGACCAAATATTCCCCAAGGAAGATTGATTCCAAAAATAATAAAGAATAAAAGAAAAAGAAAATCTCCTAAAAATTCTCATTGGCTTTGTACACGATTTTACATTTTCTTTTTAGTCGTTTGATGTTTCCAGATGCGAAGATGAAGAATTTTGATTATTCTAAATATTTAGAGTTACTTCTGTTTTTTTTTCTATATATATATATATATATATATATATATATATATATATATATATATATATATGCACATTTTTAGCCGGTTTTTTTCCCTCCTCTAGCCATTAACTTTTAAGACTTCAGAACAAAATAAGAAATGGCTTCCATCGAGACTAAGCTCTTTCGGTTGGACTTAGAATACGCTAACTGTATCCTCTGCAGAACGCGTAAGACCCTAAAGGGGACCAGTTTTCTGCAATCGTGGAATCGTTAATCTGAAACGGAATCTGAGATTTTTAATGTAATTATCAATAAGAAATTAATCAACTAATTTTTTTTTAAATTCTTCCAAAACTAAACCGATCTTGTTAAACATTTTGATGACTAGAATAAAACATAACCAAGTTATTTCCATGAAATTTGATTTTACAAATATTATTTTTCTATTATCTGCCTTATTCCGACTTTTTGTCCATTCAAAAGAAGAAGCATTTAAAAAAAAAAGCTCCTGGTGATTTAAAAAAAAAAAAAAATAATTCAGCCTACGGAAATAATGAAATTTATGAACGAAAAACAATGGTTACATTTTTGTACCGTTAAATCAATTGAAATCTAACGTAGCCAAAAACAAGTTATGACTAGAGGCTTTTTTTAATTCTATGAAAAATTAATTAATGGTCCGATTTTCACGAAAATGTCCAGAATTATTTACCTTTTGATGAAAATATGTCTGAAATAGTTTTTTTTTTCTAAAAAATATATTAGGGGAAATATTTTTTTTACGATGTCCTTTTTTTTTATGAAATATGAAAAAATGAACCGACGAAAAACGATTTTTACTTTTTTATATAAAGATAAAAGTCTGAATAATTATATCAGAAGATTTTTATAAGTCTCAATGCAAGAGCTTTTTAGTAAAAAGAACCATGAATACAGAATTCTGTTAAAAAATATCAATAAAGAAATTGACCCTGTTGTAAAAAAATGGACTGTTTTACTTATTTTTCATGATAACGTTGAGTCATTTTTCCCCAATCGGATAATTTGATCTTTGAATTAACTGTTTTTCTTTGTAACAACTCTTTATGTTCATTATTTCTTTTTTGCGAGATTTTAAAAAAAAAGTTCAAAAATATTTACGTTTCTTCCTTCAATATGGCCTAAACTGATCACGTGACCTATTTTGGTGATACCTGCTAATTAGAATTAATTATTTCACAGTGGTGGGTTGTTGTCGTTTGAGTAAGGAGGGGGTGCGCATTTGGAAAACTCATAGACAGGGGGTGATGTCAGCCATAACAATTTTCCCGCGCTCAGTTTTTTTTTCCCGCAAAAAAACAACAATTTCCACATTTGGTTCTTCTCATTTGCAAAAACACTTTTCTTCGCTGTTTGACAGGGCACCAAAAAAAATTGAGCTATCACGTTGCGTTGTTTTTGCAGTGATCTGCAATGACCCGCAAAAATTGGGGGTGCGGCGGCGGCGGCGGCACACCATGTCAGGCGCAACTTCGACGCAGGGAAAGATTTGTTTAACATTGTAAATCCTGTTCCCCCTCCCCCTCCAGCCGACGACACTGAATAAAAATGTAAGAAACACGAAAATACAGAAATCCGATTTCACACCAAAGTTTAAAAATTCATCCAGTTTAAAATGGTAGGAGAAATATTGGATAGACTAGCAGGACCTGTGGATATACCACAGTATGATAATTTAATTATTACAACGTTTGATGTGTTTATTTAAGAGCTATTGCTAAATAGTTCAATATATAAAAAGTATAATAATCTTGATTTAACTCTCACTCTTTTTTTTTCTTTCTTTCCTTTTTTTCATTACGTTCGATTGAAACAGATTAGCGTTATCGCTTCCACGCACTCACCCCCTCTCTCCCTCTTTTCCCTACTCTCTCTTTCTTATTATATTTTTTCTGTGTATCATTTCTTTTTCTCCCCTTTATGATAAAAACTTAATGGTCCATTATTTAGCTGAGGTGACGACACATATAAGAAATAAGAATTTAGTGGATAGACAATACTAGATAATCAGGATTTACATTTTTGCATTTTATCTCTGGTGATTTGGATGGACTCATTTCTCATTTTCAACCAGATGGTGTTGATCATCGGTGACTAAACCGGTAAGCTCACAGATTTTGTCTGGTGAGGAGAGTGACTAGACACCCTGCAGAACGAAAAACAAGACTTGTAAAAAGGGCAGAGGAAGCTCTTTTCTCAAGAGCACATTATTTCTAAAGTCCAATTTCTCTCATCGCGACAGGTCCGTGTAAACTTAATAATGTCGGAGCCATGCCAACAGAAACTTAAGTTCCTGATAGGATCACCCAAGGCAGACAGGTCTGGCACCCAGTGGTATTAGGACCACAACCCGGCCAAAGGGGCTATGACAAAAATCCAAAGGGCATCTCTATCATCGTCAGGAATCAACGGCTTTTGGCGTACTTGTCACTGCACCTGTGGAAAATTTGCGGCAAATTTTATATTAATCTATTGGTAAATATTAGGGTAGACTGGTTTATTTAACATTGGTTATGCAACCAGTCTAGGAGAAGGAAAACTCAGAATTCAAACCATTTTTCAAAGTTGAGTAAATACATATGGTATACTAATTTGTCAATGCGCTACTGGTACTATCAAAACCCAGTACTACCTCGGCGAGTGAATCGGTAACACCACGGATTTTGTCTGGTGAGAGGGGTGGCTAGACACCCTGCAGAACGAAAAACAAGACCTGTAAAAGGGTAGAGGGAGCAGCCATCTAGCACATTATTTCTCTTCATTACGGTAGAACTGTGTAAATTTGGTAATATCAGAGCCATGCAGCTGGGAACCTAAATTCCTGTAGGGTCACCCAAGGCGGACAAGTCTGGTACCTAGTGATATTAGGCTACAATCCAGCCCAAGGGCTCTGGTGAAAACTCAAAGGGTGTCTCCATCATGGTCAGGAATGGGCGGCTTTTGACGTACTTGTCACTGCGTCTGTGGAAAATCTACGGCAAACAAGAGTATCTCCTTCCCATGACTGGGATATGCATGCGGGTTTTTTGGGACCACTTGTGAATTTTCTATTCTCTTGTTACTCCCCCCATGAATTCACCATTACATATAGCTGTTTCTGTGTTAATGCTATTAACATTACTTGCCCATAGTACTATACGGACTGATGCAACACCATGAAGCTAAGAGGTCTAGAGGAAAGCAGCGGCAACAAAGCACCGGCATATCAACATCTTCAGGGACAGCGTTTACATGCGACATCTGTGGTCTAGAATGTTTTTCAGACATTAGACTTCACGGTCACATGAGGCGCTGTAACGTCAGGGGCACAAAAGCTATATTATAGTCTTCCGAGACTGAAATGCCAAAAAATACGGACTGTAAGATGGTCATCATTAAAAATAAAGAATATAGAGTCGCTTATTATTAAAGTTTAGAATAATCAGTCGTATTTAAATGACATTTTATTTGTTGTTGTTGTTTTTAATCATTTATTTACTACGAATGACTTGTTTGTTTATACCGATCGTGGCGTCCGGAATAAAACTTCGTGTTCGTTCAGAGATTTCAAATTTTCGTGAAAACCCTAAATTCAGAGATTTCAAATTCTCGCGAAAACCCTAAAAATTAATAAATATTTTGAATGAATTTTTCGACTGCTATATATTTATAATGTTTGTTACAGAATTTCAGTACCGCTGAGTTTGCTCATAGATAATACCTAATCATATCCGTTTTGGTCGGCTCAAGTCAAATCGAGACAAACTGATTGCAAAAAAGGTATGCTACTCAGTGACTTTCAGTATGAGAATTTGTGGTGTTATGGTATAATAGCATAGTGCCAGGAAGGAAGGAGAAAGTTATTTATGTTAGGGCCACTCCTACCACATCTCTAACCCCCAGCTTCAAAACACTGACCCTCGATGTTATCTAAGTGAATTACGCTGCTCTGGGAGAAAAAAAAACCAGAAAGTTTGGTTTAGATCTGAAATTTGACACCTTTTATTATCGCCAGCCTCTCTCGCTGAAAATCAATAAAAAATGTGTTTTTTTCTCTCTCTCTCTCTCTCTCTCTCTCTCTCTCTCTCTCTCTCTCTCTCTCTCTCTCTCTCTCTCTCTCTCTCTCTCTCTCCTGTATAGCAATAAAATCTCAGTAACTTGTCATTTTGTATTATTCTGAATTGGTTCTTTGGTTCATGTCAACCCTTGGGTTGTTTTATTCATTCTTGTTAGGTAGGTAGGTAGGTACCACCAATTTTCCCCCTATATCTAACACAATGAAACTTTTATTTAACGTAGCCAAAAACAAGTTATGACTACCGGCTTTTTTTATTAAAAAATTCTATGAAAAATCAATTAATGGTCCGATTTTCACGAAAATTTCCATAATTACTTATCTTTTGATGAAAATATGTCTGAAATAGTTTTTTTCCTAATATACCATGAATACAGAATTCTGCTAAAAAAATATCAATAAAGAAATTGACCGTGTTATAAAAAAACGGACTGTTTTATTTTTCAAGATAACAGTGAGTATTTTTTCTCCAACCGGATAATTTGATCTTTGAATTAACTGTTTTTCTTTGTAAAGTTCAAAAATATTTACGTTTCTTCCTTCAATATGGCTTAAACTGATCACGTGAAGTATTTTGGTGGTACCTACTTTCCTCTATTTTCTCCCTTTCCCCACTCTCCCTTTCCTTTCCCCACTCTCCTTTCGCTCTCCCTTTCGCTCTCCTTTCCTCTTTCCTCTTCTCGCTTATCCTTCCTTTCCTTTCCCCTCTCTCTCTCCTTTTCTCCATCCCCACGTTTCTTCTGCTCTCCCTTGCCTCACTCTTATTCCCTCCTCTCCTCTCTTCCCCCTCCTCTCCATAGATACCCCCCCACATCATTTCCTTATCTCGTGTCTCTTTTCTCTCACATGAAGAACTTAAAGAAGATTAAAAGAACTTTGGACTGACCCTACTGAACTCCTCAAAAGATAAGGTTGTTTGTTCCACAGAAAATCGGTTATGATAGTTCATCTTATAAGCAACTAGAAACAAAAACTGTGGCGGGTAAGTAAAAGAGAAACCAAATGGTGACCCGGGGGCGGGGAGGTGGAGCTCGGAATTATGGCACTGTCCCTTTCATTTCTTATATTTATATTCTCATTGGTGGAGGGGGAGGAGGGGAGGATGGTTAAAATGAATCCAAAGTTGTATAATCGGAGTTATGGAGATCTTGTCACGGACATTTCTCCCTGTCAACAGATGCAATCTAAACCCTTACCCACCCACCAGATCATATTACTTGTACCACTCACTATACCCTACTCTCTCTCCTACTAACCCTTATTTCTTTTTATCACTCTTTCTACTACTACCTCTCTCTCTCTCTCTCTCTCTCTCTCTCTCTCTCTCTCTCTCTCTCCAGCTTTTTAGTCTACCTCGTGTATCAGTCAATTTTCCCCACCTTCGTACTACTTCCTTTAATTCTTTTAAAAATTTCACCACGTTCATTTTTTATATATTATATATATATATATATATATATATATTCTCCATCATCGCTTTTCTATCTCGCTCTCCCTCACTTGCGTGTGTGTATGTCATATATATTTGTGACACACACATAATACATACGCACATATAGACTCAATATATATATATAGTATTACAGTGTGTATAGAAATAACCTACTCGTGTTTCGCCATAAGTATCTTCAGGGTTAAATCCACTGAATTAATCAAGAAATTGATTAGTCAACTGCGGAAGTCAGTATTGTAATTAAAATTACAATATTTAGTTTCGTAGTTAACTGTAATTAATCAATATCTTGATAAATTCAGTGGATTTAACCCTGAAGATACTTATGGCGAAACATGAGTAGGTTATTTCTATACACACTGTAATACTAAACCCGTTCTACTAACGTATTAGGCACTTTATATTTGTTATAACACTGACTTATCCGATTATTACTTGTATCAATCAAATATTTAGATTAACCCAATATTTTTTTACCGGTAAGTCATTCCCTTATATATGTGTGTGTGTGTGTGTGTGTGCGCGCATATGTATATATGTTGAGTTTATTATGTGCGTATATATATGCACATGAATAAACTCAACACACACACACACACACATATATATATTCAGCTTTTTGTTTACTGATATGTCAGTGAGTGAGTGGGTGGATAGGCCTGTGTTCTGTGGCTGCAAAAACCCAGCAACTGTTCTTCGGTGGCAGCAGGTTCTCTTTCATCTTAGAGGATGCTTATCTCTGTGTGCAATGTTTCTTTGACACCGAGTCTCAAAACGAGGACAACATGTACTAATATTTGGATATGGCTTACATAGATTGATATCTAAACAGCGTCATCTAGTCTGACACAAGGCGCAATACTGGGAGTTCGTTGGTTCTTTTTTACGTCAAAGACGTTTTGTTTTGTTCATTATTGATAGGTAGTTAATTTTTTAAACACATTTTAAAAACTTATTTTGTTCTATTTAACCTATAGATGGGACCCTAACATGTACTATCACCCTGAAAGTAATGGTGATGAAGGGGTACTCCACATTCCCTAGAGCTCCAGAACTGGAACTTCACCATCAGATAGTTTGTCATCGCCTTCTAGCACATATATATTATAAAAATGTTTGGGGGTTTACCATAAGGGCAATAGGGTTGGGACAAGCATATATATATATATATATATATATATTAGGGAGATTATGTGCTTAATTAAAGTCATACCTAATTTGAGAATTAATTAGTTATAATTAAATGAATTAGGCGTGCATATCGGTTTAAATGTAAGGCGTAAACAAATTGAGAAAAAGTCAAAAAATTGTTTGATCACTTCATATATATATATATATATATATATATATATATAATGATGATGATGATGATGATCAACCTTCCGCACGAGCAGGATGTGACACAAGTTAAATTTCTTAAGCGGAGTTTAACAGGTTTGAATTCAGAGTTTTCCTTCTTCTAGACAGATATATATATAAGGCTACAGTGAGGCCTCGAGACCAAGAAACTAAAATCTACATCAATGCGACCTCAAACGCCTGGGGAAACATGCTGGAATAATGTAAAGTTACCTTTTCAAATTCCAAATCTGAAAAAAGCACAAGGTTTATCTGAATACGTGTGGAAAAGGAAAAGAGGATAGGAACGAGAAATTAATTGGAGTAAAGTGAGGATAACAATAATGTATAATGGCTGAACTCGGGAGTAGAAACTTTGTTGAGAAGAAAATTTGGCTATAATAGAATTTGTAAATCAAAAGGTTCTGCTAAAAAAAGATAATCAGTGTTGATGACATGATGTCGTGATTTAAAATCTTATCAGCTTTGCCATATGACACACACACACACACACACACACACACACACAATTAATTAAAAAAAAAACAAGAAGAAATTAAGCTCTGAAAAGACAGTGAATGGTAGTTGCAGTGGCTATAACATGCCTTCTGGGCAGATTTTGTTAAAGATTAGTCAAATGTGTGCGTTGGGGTTGGTTGGTTTTTTATGGCATGTCAACTCAACCCTTGCTGGGTTATTTTAAGCTGAAGACGTTTTGTTGTATTCATTCTTGATGGGCACTCCGTTTCTTTTTCTTTTCCTTTTTTTTAAATCAATTTTTTTTTAAACACATTTTTTCTATTCAACCTATAGATGGGATCCTTGCAGGTACCACCACTCCAGGTCAGAGTGGACATGAGAGTAATGGTGATTAAGGGGAAGGGGAAATGAAGTGAATACTGGTTTTTGTTATAAGAAAATTCTGATTGGTTGAGTTGTAAGATTAGAATAAAACTACAACAGTCTGAAGAATGTAGAGCTTGCGACACCTCGCATAGTGTAAATGGTTAACATGCTAGACTGGCAAATTATTAATAGTGAGTTTGAGTCTCACTGGATGCCCCATATATCCAGTCTTGCAGTGCCTTGTTGCATGAAACTAGTTACCTTACAGCCATCAGTGGAATTACCCAATTAAGTATGTGGAGAAACTCGCCATATACTGTCGGATTGATTTCCTTATTTTACTCCCAATTAAATATATATTCACCCAACCCTATACACTATACACTCATTGGCATTTTCCTTTAAGGGGACATTTAGCCTTATTGATGCAGTTACAATTAGGCATTATTTTATATATTATAAGCAGAGTACAGTTGGTTTGAATTCAGTTTGTTTTTGTTTTTTGTTCTAGAATGGTTGCAATACTTTGACTAGAGACCCCAATCTGCCTTACTATTTACTCTTAGCTATAAAGTGAACAAATGAATTTATACCTTTCCAGAGATGCTGATAGGTATGCATCCTGCGTCCCTGACGCATAAAAATCTAAAAGGAAGCAGTAAAATCATATCCATACGTCCCAGTGTTTTTCTTTTTTCTTCCCTCACCATTTCAAGCTAACTGTAAATACATTTCAATAGTTTCTTAGAAATGAATTACACAGGATAGGTTACAAGGTAGAAATTAGCCGGCTTTAGTTGTTTCCCCGAGATCATAAATAAAAACCCTACAATCTATTAAGAAACTTTAATTTGGCCCATCAAATTTCCCGGGACTCATTCAAAGCAAATGTGTGCGTCTCAGGACGCACTAAATCAAAAAGCTATCAGCATCACTGCCTTTCTAAAGGGCATTAACATGAAGTGAAATGCAAACAGCAAGACTAAGAGCAATATATCACTAGGAATATTATCTTTTGTTTAGAGTGGTTATTAGCATTCCCAATCTATAGGTACCACCAAGTTTCCCTGTGAAATTTACCCCCCCCCTCTATATTTAACATAACGAAACTTGCATAAACGTTAATATTATCTTGAAAAAGTTTTGTGCATACGAAAGAAGAAACATTAAAAAAAACTACTGATGATTTTTTTTTAAATTTCAGTTTACGAAAATAATGAAAATTATGAACGAAAAACAATGTTTTCATTTTTGCCCCGTTAAATCAATTGAAATTTAACGTAGCCAAAAACAAGTAAATGACTACCGGCTTTTAAAAAAATTCTACGAAAAATTAATTAATGGTCCGATTTTCACGAAAATTTCCATAATTATTTACCTTTTGGATGTAAATATGTCTGAAATAGTTTTTTCCTACAATATATTAGGGGAAATATTTTTTTAGATCTATCCCCCCTATTTTACTTTATGAAATATGAAAAAATGAACCAAGAAAAAAACGATTTTACTTTTTTTCTATAAAGATAAGAGTCGAATAATTATATCAGAAGATTTTTATAAGCTTAGATGCGAGAGATTTTTATTAAAAGAACCATTAATACAGAATTCTGCTAAAAAAAATAAAAGAAACTAACCGTGTTGTAAAAAAAACGGACTGTTTTACTTATTTTTCAAAATAACGTTGAGTAATTTTTTCCCCAATAGGATAATTTGATCTTTGAATTAACTGTTTTTCTTTGTAACAACTCTTTATGTTTGTTATTTCTTTTTTGCAGGATTTTAAAAAAAGTTCAAAAATATTTACGTTTCTTCCTTCAATATGGCCTAAACTGATCACATGACCTAGGTGGTACCTACCGATCTATCTTTTTTTTTCTTACATAACAGTTCCTATATTTGCCCAACCGCCCTGTCGGTGGGGCGTTAGAATGCACCGACTGCACCTCTGCAGAGGGGTAAGACTCCCCCAATGGGGCCACCTGTTGGCCGTGGGTGGCGACCCGTGATACTTAAGGATAGAACCCAGGTGGATGAGCAGTTCATGACATGCAATACTCCACTTTGGCCCTATCTTGGGCTAGACGGGCGGTCGGAGAGGCCCCCTCCGATCAATCGGCTGGTCACGTCAAGCCCTAGCACCTATATGATTGCCCCAACCCTATTGCCCTTATGGCAAGCCCCAACCCCTTTTTATCATATGTGTGCTAGAAGGCGGTGACTGAGGGTCTACATGTCCTGGGAATGGTGTTAAACTCTATCTGATGGTGAGGTTCCAGTTTGGGGAATGTGGAGCACCCCTTCATCACCATTGCTCCCTGGTCCACTCTGACCCGGAGTGGTAGTACCTGTTAGGGTCCCATCTATGGGTTAAATAGAAAAATGTATTTATAAAAAAAATTGTATTATCTATTAAGAATTGATCTATTCCAAAACTTTATCGGCATTAAATGACCCACTGAGGTTGATATGCCGTAAAACAAAACAAACCAAACAAACCAATATATTTGCCCAAGATCATTTGAAGCTACTGTCAAAGCTACCTTACTACTCATGAATCCATTAATGATTTCACCGGTAGTGAAAGATGTTTTTAATATTCAATAAAAGTTAAGTTCAATGCCAAATTATCAGAAAGGCTGAGTTTCATTTGTTAAATCCAGTATTTAGCCACTGATAGCTTCATTAATCTATCTATATCTATACATATATAAAAGACAGTTGGTGCGTATGTATGTATATCCAGAGGAAACTCCGAAAATAAAAGAGTTAAGGACATATATATATATATATATATATATATACATACATTCACTGCTACCAGGCTGGATTAACATAAGGTCTTTTTTTACAAGGGGGATTTTTATGGAGCATTCAGCAAGGATCTTACTCGCGATTCAGTAATAATGGATCTGCGAGACTAAATTTTAAAAAGAATCCTCCATCTACCCAGGTGATGCCAGGTGGCTGCTTCTAGTTTCTAATAAAGAACAGCAATATTTCATTAGATATATTGTCTTTAATAAATTTTTCCAGAAAGTTATTAACCTCACAACTTTTGGTTCTTTTGTTTTTCTGTTTTTTTTACTTTTTTTTTTTTTTTTTTTCAAATAAATTTTGCCTGAGTTTGTCATTTAGATTAGCCAAGAAAAATAAAATGGGTAGGAGTGTCATGAGGGTTGTCTGTTTCTCTCGTTTTTTTGTAGAACCTATATTCAAAGGTTAATAGGGTTTACTGGGGCTCCTCCTCTTCTTCCCCCTCCTCATGAGGTGAGGGACATATGTCTTCCCATAAAAGACCAGGGTAATGACATTACTGAAGGAAACAAAACAGATGGAATAGTGTGTATATATATATATATATATATATATATATATATATATATATGGCACCCTTATGTTATCAGAGTGAACTGGGAACTGAAAAGTCAGTTGAAAGCAAGCAATAAACATATCTAGAGATTTTCTTTTTACAGGCTATGTCTTCCCGGGTGGCCCTAAACAGAAAGAAGGGAAAACCCAACTATATATTACAATGTTTGTTTCATTTTAAAGTATTTGTATCAAAGTAGTTTGTTGAATTGGTCAAGAAGGGGTGGGGCTTTCTCTTTTATTGTTTTGTCAACAATAAGAAAAACAGTCAGATTTTCACTATAGATGTACCCAAGTAGAATCTTGCCAAAATAAGGAAGATTCCAATATCAAAACATTTTAGAAGCTTAAAATTTTTTTTTTTTTGGTTTGATGGTTGGTTTTGAAGGCTATCACAACGCAAGTGTAAAGAAAAATGAGGTAACTGTGATGTTGTTTGAAGTTAGCTTTCAGAAATCTTCTGATGAAGGGATCTTTTATTCTGAAATATTAAGAATAAATCAAAGGTAAACAAACAACATCATAGTAACCTCATTTTTCTTTACACTTGCATTATGATAGCCTGCAAAACCAACCACCAAACCAATATAAATAAAATGCTTCAAGCAAATAATAACACTCTTTTATATATATATATATATTGGTTTGCTGTTGGTTTTGAAGGTTATCACAATGCAAATTCAAAGAAAAATGAATTAACTATCATGTTGTTTGTTTACCTTTGATTTATTCTTAATATTTCGAGATAAAGATCTCTTCGTCAGAAGATTTCTGAAAGTCTGGAACTGTTAGTTTGTTGTTAGGAAATGTCCATTCTGTTGTATGACTGGTGATGTCTTCCTTCAAATTCTCTGTGTGTGTCTGTCTGTTTGTCCAACAATGTCTTAGTATCATTCCAGGTTTGGCCTACCCTTTTTTTATTAATATTAGGTGGGATTTAGTAGTTTGTTTATTTTTGTGTGTGTTCTCCAGGCGCAGCTGATATTTTCCCTTCATCTATTAAAAGATTTTTCCTTTTCTTTTACACTAACTTGCAAGAATATATACCTTCCGGGCATAGTATTTAAGTTTTAATGTTATAAGATATATTGCTTTAGAAAGACTAACGAAATTAAATAAGAACGCATATAAAAAATTATATTCATCCTAATTATATTTTAATTGGTTTCTATATAAAATCATTGATAGGATTGATTTTAATACGCTGGGGGAATAAAACTATTAGATATCAATAACATTAATTATTTATTAAACTCAGTTTTGTTAAAACCAGTATGCAAATTAACAACACCATATATTATGTCAACCTTTATTTCTTAGTGATATATGAGACAGAGGATTTTAAATGCTCTAATAACATGGGCTGTTTTGAGGCGAATATAACTCAGATTTTCATAGAGACATTGTTAATAAATAAGATTTATTCTATGTATTAATGATTCTGACTATAATATGAATTAAATAAATACTCATTGATAAATTTACACAATTCCTGAGAGTATTGTGACGAAAGTGGGGACATAGTTTTGGTTACCAACAGACACTGAATCTCCATTATAATAAGATATCATTGACTTTGTTGCTAAAAATGAAAATTGTTTTCTAGTACAGATGTTAGGAATAGCTCATAAAACCAAAAAACGTATAGAAATTAAGTTAATAGGTAATCATGGCACATTATGGTGTAATGGTTAATAAGTTCAACTTGAAGACCATTGCTACTTTAATGAGTTTGATCCTCACTGGGTGCTTCACTTAAGCTAGATTAACCTCAACTTATATAGTTAAAAAAAAAGCGCTTGGTGTAATAGTCAGTCATGGGGAATGGACTCGTCGTCCCGAGTTCAAATCCTGGATGTGGTAATTGCAATTCACTTTGTGCTAATAGCCTTGGGAAAGGTATGAATCCTATTCTCTCTCCAGACTGAGCTCTTTAACCTTGGTTAGGCAACCGGTCTAGGAGAAGGAAAACTCTGAATTCAAACCTGTTGAACTCAGCTTGAGAAATTGACCTTGTGTCACATCCTGCTTGTGCGGAGGTGTTGGTATATATATATATATATATATATATATATATATATATATATGTTGTATTTTAGGTGGTCTCCGTATGCTTCTCTCGGTATATATTTTTTTTAAATGTTTTTTTTTAAGTTGGGCGTTATTACGAAGCATTAAAATGCTTAATTTATTGCTTCGTAATAACGCCCAACTTTTAAAAAAACATTAAAATATATATATATATATGGTTAAAAAATATTGAGTACCCATCAAGAATGAATAAGACAAAACTTCTTTGGCAACAAGGGTTGACATGACGTAAAATCCAACCATCCAAACTGTTTTCCTTCTGATTGTAATCAACAACATTCTTTTAGTATCTGACCAGAACTGTTATCATCAAAAAGGTCTGACCTTTCTTTTGATAAGTGTCTATACAACTTCTGCTTTGACTGAAACTTGATAGCAAGAAAATATTTGATAAGCCAAAAACCGGAAGTAGTTTCTGTTTTCAAAAATTTTGAGAAATAACCAATGGCAAACTTCCATCATAATCTTAAAATAAAACCAACTTTTTTTTTTCTTTTTTTACTGACTCAACATCCTCATCATTTATAGGGCCGCTTCACTGGTTGATTGTTGAGAATTTTTATATAGTTATTTACTAAGCTTAGCTTAGATATGGCACAAGGCCAGAAGTATGGGGCACCCAGTGAGAATCGAACTCACTAACAATGGTCTGCAAATCTACCTTGCTAACCATTACACTACGTGAGGTGCTCAGAATTTGTTATATAAGGTGTGTGCTAGATCGTCGCTCCTACTTATAAACTTGACCAAAACCATGTGACCTATCTCTTGGCCAATCACTGGCAGTACTCTACTGCTGATACAATACCTAAACTGACCATACTGGCCATAATTACTGCAACATTCTTGGACGACAGACATAGGATTAAATCACTGGACCTTTACCGATACGCAGGATAGGACTTCTATGCTCACTAAAGGATTCCATAACACAGGACTTTCTTTAAGCCCTTTTCAACTGGCCAAGGATGGCATTTAAAAACTTTACATTGATTATAGGAGAATCAATTTGTTTTGTTTATAGGGCCTCCTCTACATTTATAAGAGATTTGATTTCCTTTGTTTATTTTATGGCATATCAACTCTTTTCAGGTCTGTTTCAAGTTCTTAATAGCTCCAAATTGGTATAAATAATTTTCATTAAGTTCATTTGATTTGGTTTGTTTAATGGTGTAATAACCCTGTTGGTTATTTAATTCCAAAAAATGTTAGTGTGTTTTATATATTTTTATTTCCCTCAAGAAGGATAAAATGTCATCTATGTTAATATTCTCAAACAGATCCTTCATATTATTTGCATTGAATTATTTCTGATTGGAGTGAAAACTCCACACTCCATGAGGAAATATTTTAACAGTGTAGGGTGTGTATGGCATGTCCCCCAATGTAGTTGATCCTCTCACTTGAGCATAAAAGAGTAAGTCTTGTATGGCCAATGCGTAACTGAGCCAGTCATTTGATTTGCTTAAGTCCACACCTATCCAATCTCTTTTCCATCATGTTTGGGATGAGACATTTTGTTAAGATATGTTATAATAGGGCAAGTGGGTTCATGCCTTTCCCAAAGACATTAGTGTGAAGTGAATATAAACATATTCTGTTTACATCTTCAATCTCTGTACCAACCAAAACCTTCTTTCTCTCAGAATTTTTGAGATGAGGCTTGATGATTAGTATTATCTGGATTATTTGGACTGTTGTCCTCATCTTCATTGTTATCTGTACAATGTTTAGGCCGATGTGCCCCCGGCCTTCTTCAGGTATTTCTTAACACCTGTACCCCAGCTATGGTTAGCAGAATGAGAACAGGATACCCCTGTGGACTGAATAAAATGTTAGTTCAAAGTTCTGTCATGGCCCCCGATTAAGACAAGAAGGTTCCAGAGTTTAAAAAGAAACACGTGAAGAAGGCCGGAGGGTACATCAGCCGAAATGTTGTACAGATAACAATGAAGATGAGGACAATAGTCCGAATAATCCAAATATTACAAAACCTTCTTGTTAAATATTTCTTCACAACTCCAATCAAAAGTTCAGATTCCTCAAAATATCAGTAGGCAACTAATTATAGTAAAGTTGGGGTGGCCTAAAGTTGGTATCAGCCAGACAGCAAGGAGTCTATTTCTTTTCATTAGCGTTAGACCAAGGAGATTGTTTTTGGCATCTGAGGCAGAGCACCACACCTACCATCAGCTCCTCACTTTACCTTACAGATCCCTGCGCTACTCATATGCTGAGTTGGCGAGAGCCAGTATTGAACACAGAACCTTGTGGTCCCTAGTCGAACGCTCTACCAACTAAAGTAAAACTGCTCCTCAAATAGAAGATAAAAACCAAGTCACTTGATTACAAAATCTAGTTTACAAAATTTAATTTTGTATGAAATTACTAAGTGTTTCACTTCATGTTAACATTACAATATTAATTATCTCTGAAAGAAAAATTCATTATCATGAACAATTACTTTGTAATTTGGTGCTAGATTAAATCACATGACTTTGGTGTTGTATCCTTTGTGTTAAGAGAGTACTATAAATTTAAAGATGCCTACAGGTATGGTGTTTCAATAAATCTCACCTGATGATTGGAATCATGATTGATTTCTTTTTAATATTCTTATATTTTATTTACCATTTCATTTCTTGCTGATTTTACTACTGTTTTAGTTTTTATCAAAATGGTGCGCATTCTAATCTTTATATATATATATATATATATATATATATATATATATATATATATATGTGGAGGCACGTAGGCTAATGGTTAGAGTCGTGGAAAATGGACTCGTTGATTCGAGTTCAATTCCTAGACGAAGCTGTTGGTATTTCACATAGCGCTAATACCCTTGGGAAAAGTATGAATCCATATATTCTCCCTCCAGCTATGGGCTAAATAGTAGGGCAGACTGGGCCCTTCAGTCTTGGGTAGGTAACCAGTCTAGGAGAGGGATAACTCTGAATTCAAAATTTCTGAGGTCGGTCGTTGATTGGGTTTGTAGTAACCCTTGATGCACCAATTCTTTCTTATCGACTGTGCCAAAAAGTGTGGATGGTCCAACACAAGCCTTCACCACTATAAACAAATCACTGTGTGGGTGTTCATTGTATGTATGAACCCTCATGCATCAAATCAAGGAGAGAGTCCATAATATATATATATACTAAAGCTGAGCGAATCAACTTAAAGGCTTTTTTCCTGTTTAGTTTAATAACACAAAATTCATACTAAAATATTCCTTGCTTTTAGTATTAAGTTATGTTAGAAAAAAATCCATTTTAATTGGTTCTAATTAGTCGTAATTAGCAATTAAGTAAAAAACTGACCCATCCCTCACTCACATTCTGCCTATCACTTTCACCCTCTCTGTGCATATCTTGATTACCTCCTCATTATATATGTTAGTTTTTCTGTGTTAGTAAGAGAGAGATGGGAGAGTTATTGTGATAGACATTTAACTACTCACTTTATTTGTATGTTAAGATTCATCAATGAGCCATAGCTTAATAAAATTCCATGATCCATTTCAATTTAAATTAGGTCAAATATCAAATCTTACAAAATGATTTTAATGTTTTTTTTTTTGTTTTAACTCTCCGGCCGTTTTTATTTATTTTTTTTTTTCTTTTCAAATTTAATTCACTTTGCTAACTCTCTTTTCCCTAATCCCAATTATCTACTGAGAGTTAATTTGGTGAACCAATGAGTCCCTTTTGTCTAGTATGTGTGTGTGTATATATATATATATATATATAACCGACTGGTAAGTTGGGGGGGGGTGATTCTATTTGGGATCATCAATATCCTCTGTATATCCACAATGCAAGCCCACGCTGATGCACACCTATAGATTTATGCAAGGATTATTTCAAATCCCTAAGAGAGCTTATGTAAGATAATTGATAAATTAATTATATACAGAGCAGTATCTCTCTCTCTATCTATCTATCTCTCTCTCTCTCTCTATCTATCTCTCTCTCTCTCTCTCTATATATATATATATATATATATATATATATATATATATATATATATATAATACAAAATCTGTATCATGTTTCATAAATATGTTATACTTAATAATTTTCTTTTGTTTTTCAGGAAAAAAAATGCGGCATAATGTCACTCGTTTATTCGTGATCAGTTTGACTGTTTTGATGTTTGTGGCTGTATTGGTGCTCTCAGCTCTGGCAGGAAATTCCAAAATCAAAGATGGTAAGCATCTAAGAATTTTGACTGAACTATTAAAAATTTCACACTCTTTCCATAATCTTGTTAATTCCACAATGTAGAATTTACAATAATAATGTTCAGTATGTTAATCTAGTAGACCAGGGGTTCCCAACCTTTTTCAGCTCATGGCCCACTTTGAAACCAGAATTTTTTTGTGGCCCATGAAATTATTATAATAGAAAAAATATTTCCATTTTACATAAGATATTTATTCAATCAAGATACAACCATATTGAGACACACACTTTATCTCAAGTATCTAAACTACATGTACTTTTCAGTTCCAATTTAACGACTATTTATTATCAATATTTAATTTTACAATTTTCCTATATATATGTATGTAGTATAGTGAGAAATTTGAAAAAACACAGGTTTAAATAAAATGAGTGGTAAGTTTATTAGCCGACGCTGCAGTGTTTCGATCTGTTGAGTAGATCTTCTTCAGGGATTTTGTTGATATAAGGAAGAGTAAAAAATTTTTTATCATAGAATAACGAGAAGACTGTGATAGTCCTTGTTTATCAATCTGTTAAAAAATGTTTTGAAAGGGAGTTAACGTTCTTAGAATAATTTGAAAATTGAAGAAACGCTGGAAAGATAAACGGTTAGATAGATATGACATCAAATATTCTTCTTTTATGTATGTGCAAAAAACAACAAAGCTTTCACAAACCAAAAATAAGACTTGAAGAAACAATTCTTCACCTTTTTAAAATAATCAACCAATTTCAAAATATGAATTATCATAAGAAAGGAACTTGGTTTCAAATACACTTATTTAATGAGACCTTTGTCCCTGATGCATCTTTGAAAGTTTATCAATATTATAAATATAAATTTCCCACATATATGATTGGGTTTTGTATATAAAAAGTCTGCTCTGAAATCATATAGCATTATAATATTTTCTTGACCCACCTGAAATTTGCTGTGGCCCATTTTGGGAACCACTGTAGTAGACCATTAGATGTCCTAGTATGACACTAAACTGAATGTTGAAGCTCTAGTACAAAAGCTCTGATGAGTGTGGAGTTTCCCTTCACTGCTATTGCTCCCAGGTTCATTCTGACCCAGAATGGTAGTACGTGTTAGGGTCTCATCTATATATATATTTACCAACCCCTCCGCACGAGCAGGATGTGATACAAGGTCAATTTCTTAAGCGGAGTTCAACGGGTTTGAATTTAGAGTTTTCCTTCTCCTAGACCAGTTGCCTAACCAAGGTTAAAGAGCCAACTCTACCCTACTATTTATCCATAGCTGGAGGGAGAGTAGAATTCATACCTTTCCCAAGGGTATTAGCGCTAAGTGAAATGCAATTACCACATCCAGGATTTGAACTCGGGGCGACGAGTCCATTTCCCATAACTTTAACCATTACACTATGCGCTTCCATTAGGGTCTCATCTATAGGTCTGTTTGAACTTTATTAATACATTTGCTCTTAAAACATTAATATTGCAACTAAGTATGACATTATTTTTTCTGTATTTTTTAGATGAAACTTGATGTGAATAATTTTGATATTTCAGACTGCTGTGCTCATTTTGTCATTATTTAAACAATATCTTCAAAAGTTCTGTTTGATCAACAGTCAAATTATTAAAAATGATTTCCTAGGTGGAGTCATGTTCAGTTTAACCTTAAATAATAGATTTAATTAATTTTAATTCGTGTTTAAGATACTATGCCATGGATCAAATGTTACCAAACTATTTCTCCATGTTATTCCAACTATTGTGGATGGGCTAATGGGATTGACAAAGTTGATTTCTGTAGCTAATACAGTCTGCATTCACTGTGTGCTACTAATGCAGAATAGCGCGCAAGTGATAAAAGCATTAAAATAATTTAACATTTACCTTTATTTTTTTAAATTTTAAAACCATCTCGTATGTTTCAACCATGTACCCTGTTCACCAATAATTCTTGGATTATAATATATATGTAATACTATGCACGGAAGTGTGTGGTGTAATGGTTAAAGTCATGGGAAATGGATTTGTCACCCCAAGTTCAAATCCCGCATGTGGTAATTGCATTTCACTTAGCGTTAATACCCTTGGGAAAGGTATGAATCCTACTATCCCTCCAGCTATGGATAAATAGTAGGGTAGACTGGGCTCTTTAACTTTGGTTAGGCAACCGGTCTAGGAGAAGGAAAACTCTAAATTCAAACCTGGTGAACTCCGCTTAAGAAATTGACCCTGTGTTGCATCCTGCTCGTGCGGAGGTGTTGGTGTGTGTGTGTGTATATTATATATATATATATATATATATATATATATATATATATATATATATAATACTATGTTATAATAACTGGCCATTTCGTAGGACCATAAATAAAGAATCTTCAAAATCTGCTGCAATTCCAATTTCAACTTCTCCAAAAAAAAGAGCCCTACCTAAGTATTTCTTACAGTTCGGGCATCGCTAGGTTTATACTGGTCATCCTTAGTCTCCATTTGCATACCGATCCCTTACAATTAAGACAAACAAATTTCCAACCCCCACCAATGGGGCTACCTGGCGGCCGTGAGTAACAACCCGTGATGCTTAAGGATAGAACCCTGGAAAAACTGAGTTTAAAATTGAGTTTCATTAATAAAACAAAACGTCTTTGGCATAAAATGACCCAACCAGGGTTGACATGCCATAAAATCCAACCAATCTTTCATACAGGTGGGCGGTAACACATGTTATTCAGTTCTGTCTGCATTTTTTTCTTATTAATTTTAGTGCCTTGGGCATCAGGAATTAATCCAGACTCACCCACTTTTAGTGCAATGGGGTGGGTGCTGCCTGGGGGGGGGGGGGCACTGAAAGTGAGCCAGATAATTTATTCCCTGGCCACATGACATGGGTGGTTTATCAGTGCAAGATATAAAAATAATAAATTTGTTAGAATTTAAATCCTTTGGTATTTTATTTTTTATATTTTTTATTTTTTGGTAAGTGTATTTGATCTTTCTTCTCTTTTTTTCTTTCTTCTTTCTCTTTTCTCTCTTTTTCTTTTTCTTTTTTTCTTTTTCTTTCTTTTTCCAATTTGTCTTTCTTTCTCTTTCTTCTCTTTTTCTTTCTCTTCTTTCTTCTCTTTCTCTTTCTTTCTTCTCTTCTCTTCTCTTTCTCTTTCTTCTCTTTTCTTCTTTCTTTCTCTTTCTCTTTCTTCTCTCTCTTCTCTTCTTCTTCTCTTCTCTTTCTTCTTTCTTTCTTCTCTTTCTCTTCTTTCTTTCTTTCTTCTTTCTTCTCTTCTCTCTTTCTTCTCTTCTCTTCTTTCTTTCTTCTTTCTTCTTTCTCTTCTCTTTTCTTCTTCCTCTTCTCTTTCTCTTCTTTCTCTCTTTCTCTCTTTCTCTCTTTCTTCTCTTCTCTTCTTTCTTCTCTTTCTTCTCTTTCTTCTTTCTCTTCTTTCTTCTCTTTTCTCTTTCTCTTTCTTTCTTCTCTTTCTCTTCTCTCTCTTTCTTTCTTCTCTTTCTCTTTCTCTCTTCTTTCTTCTCTTTCTTCTCTCTTCTTTCTCTCTTTCTTCTCTTTCTCTTCTCTTCTCTTCTCTTCTTTCTCTCTTCTCTTCTCTCTTTTTTTTCATTCTTTTCATTCTCTTTCTTCTAACCAATTTTTCTCTTTTAATTGGCAGGTATCTTTGATCAGACCATTGGTGAAGTATCAGCAAAATATGAGAACAACATCACACCTGCCAGTGCCACCTTTGCTATCTGGGGAATCATCTACACCTGGCAAATTCTTTGGCTACTCTATGGAATCATACAAACGTGTCGGTCTCACTTACAAAACTATCTCTATGTTTTCCCACCCACCATGCCAACTGGATTGTACCTGAGTTTTATATTTAACAATATCTGTGTTATAATTTGGCTGTTTGTGTGGACAAAAGAAATTATGGTGGCTGCTTTGGTCTTTTTGCTTCTCTCCACTGCAGCTCTTTATGTGACTTTATATTTTTCATTTTCTTCACTCTACAAATTCCTCGGATTACTTTACAAAGAAGAGTAAGTATTGAACATTTTTCTTTTTTGGATCTGGGGGGGGGGGGGATTACAGGGTAAGTCAAAGGTTTGCAATATTTTGGTATGTGCTAGTTGTTTGCAGTTCATATATTTGGGGTGTCCAATCTGCCCCCCCCCCCCCCTATATTTAACCTTTTATTCTAGTTTTATTATCTTCAATATTTTGGACCATTCAAAAGAAGATACATTTAAAAAAAATTTCAACTTATGGAAATAATGAAAAATTGTCATTGTCATAATTTTACTAAAAATAAATCCCAAACAGAAACTTAAATAAAATGAAATGGTCGTAAAAAAAAAGTATTTCTCCTAATATATTTTAGGGAAAACTATTTTAAACATAATTTCATCAACAGATGAATAATTACTGCCATTTTTGTGAAAATTTGACTGTTAATTTTTCATAGAATTTTTATAAAAGCCAGTAGTCATAACTTGCTTTTGGTTACGTTAAATTTCAATTGATTTAATGGTGCGAAAATGTAAACATTGTTTTTGTTCCACACGGCATATTGGACATCCCCAGCGTTTATCATGTGACCAAAGCATGGAAGGTATTCACTGGGGTTAGTTGTATCATGATAGTTGGCCGGCTGGGGCTGTAGAATACACAGACTGCACCTCTGTAGAGGGGTAAGACCCCCCCCCTAACAGGGCCATGGGTCATGGATGGAACCTTGGTGGCTGGCAGTCCATGACATGCAACACTCCACTTTGGCCCATTGATAAAGGCCAACTAACACCTATGATTGTCCTAACCCTATTGACCTTATGGAAAAACCCTTTTATCATATGGGTGCTAGAAGGCGGTGGCTGAGGGTCTTCATGTCTTGGGTATGACGTTAAACTCTATCTGATAGTGAAGTTTCAATTCTGGAGCTCTGCGGAATGTAGAGTACCCCTTCATCACCATTACAACCAGGTCCACTCTGGCCTGGTGTGGTAGTACCTGTTAGGATCCCATCTATAGGTTAAATAGAAAAAAATATTGAATTTGAGAAAAAATCTTGAATACCCATCAGGCTTAAATAAAACAAAACATCTTTGGCATAAAATAATCCAATAAGAGTTGAAGTGCCATAAAATCCAACCCACCAACGTGATAGTTGATGTATTGACATGTGTATTGCTTCACTCCATGTAAGATTACTGTGAAATGAAGTCCAATTTGGGAACTGATTCTTTACGAGTTTGAACTAGACTATAATACTGCAGAAGCAAAAATATTTGTTGTACAAAATTTGAAGGTGCAATTGATCCCAATGCAATAACCAAATGTTTCCAAGAAATTTTGTTTGGGTTGCAAGAATAATTAGGCAAGGTCAGGTAGGCCTAAAAATCATATCAGTTTTTATGGGTTATTTAAGGCTAAAACCATCCAGAACAGTAGTACTACTACGATTCAACCCATAGCTGGGGGATACGGGTGTTCATACCTTTCCCAAGGGTATTAGTCTGAAAGTGAATGTAATAGCGCAACTGGAGTTTGAACTCACTTACCATGATGTCACAGTCCAGCATGTTAGCCACTATGTCATGGGGAACTCTACCTAGATTCCAAGGCTATGCCCCAGGCCATAGAGGCAAATCCAGTGAGTAGCACTTAGAGAATATCAGGCGAGCTCAGCATTTCACAGTCCAGTGTAGTTTGCTGCCAAATTCTGCCTTGTATTACTAAAATATTGCCAAACTTTTGATTCACCATAGAATTTGTGTTGGAAGTTATTGGGATTTTTTGTTTGTTTATTTGTTTTTTGTTACAAATGGATGAAAATATTAGTAAGAACTCATAATAATGGTAAATTTCACCTTTAGTTGGCTAAATTCCTAGCAAATAAGGCAATTAGAGTAACCTCCCTTGACTTTCACTTTGAAACAAGCCGGTAGCTATTTTGAAATCTCTGTGCGAAATAAACAAATCTTAGAAACTTTTTCGAAAAAAATACAACTGTATGCCTTAACACAAAAATATCATAAAATGTGTTCTTAATAACAATTAAGTTCATTTCAGATAATGCGCACGCACAATTTTATGCTAGGATTTTAGCCAACTAAAGGTGAAAATTACCATAATAATAAAATAACATTAGTAATAAAACGAATAGATGAGTAAAACTATATTTGATAAATTTATAATGCTAATAATAATTTAAATAATGAATTTTTGATTTTCGTATTTTGGGAAATTTTCATTCCTTCTTTTAGTGGTCAGAGGATCTAATTTACTCCAACTTGACTTTTTTTGTTAATTCTTACTAAGCAACATAACCCCACCTTCTTGGTAATGGTCAGAGGTTTTTAGTCCCGCCCCCTTTTCCTCCAACTTCCTTTCAGACCTTATCTGTTACCAGTACCCAACAAGAGGGATACATGAGGAACCTTTCCTCCTATCCTATTATAATCCATGACGCCCCCCCCTCTCTTACGGGTGTCACAACTGTTACTTTGACAAATCTACTTTTCAAAGTGTGTAAGTGAAAAGGTGGACCAAGTCAAATAGTAATTAATATCTCCCTTATCTGATTGTCTGAGTCAGCATCTTACCCAACACTGTGTTTCCTCAAACCCCTTTTCCAAAATATTATTTCCAATCTTGTTCTTCTCAAGATTTCAATGGCTGTTTTGTTAGTATACCTTATGTACTTTAATGGCCGAAAAGCAGGGGTTTCCCTTTTTCTTCTAATAAATCATTTGTCACTTTCAAAAGTTGGCAGATGCTAACCCTCAAAAAATATTGTCACCCGTTTATTTTCCTTAGAAAATAACAAGCCCTTAGTTTGGTAGACTGTGAATTACCCTAGTCTACTGGACAGATATTTGTGGAATATGAAATGAATTCCAATGTATATATTTTTAATTTCTGAACTGGGATTAATACTTTTAATAAAAATGAAAACATAAGGTTTTTTTTTGGGGTTTTTTTTAATTAAAGGACAGCTTTAATTGATGTTGTATAGATTTAAAGTTGTTGCGTAGTGATTCAGTTATACACATTTTTCACCTCGGTGTTGTTATTTTAAGGGAATTGAGATTATAAACTTATCAAGTCCTATACTGAAATAAACTGAAAATTACTATTTGCTGGCAATTTTGCTGAGTATTTAACAATATTTCTATTTCAGAATAAATAAAAAAAAACTTAAAACAGCCCACTTTTGCAGTTCTGAGTTCAAAAAAGTGAAACCGTTTTTATTAGAAAGAAAGGGAAGAAAAAGGACATGCTACATAGAAAAATATAATGTTTCAATCAAACATAATGAAAGGATGAAAAAAATAAAGAATGAGAGAGAATTAAATCAAGATTATTATACTTTTTATGTATTGAACTATTTTGCAATAGCTTTTAAGTAAACATCAAATGTAATAATTAAATTATCATACTGTGGTATATCCACAGGTCCTGCTAGTTAAGACTATTCTTATATTACACAAAACACATGGCTTATAAGGAGGCTAATTATATAACGAACGTAAAAGACTCGGGTTTTAATAATAGCAGCTACCAGCATCACCAGGGTAGAGGGGATTTTAAAAACAAAGTTAGTCTTGCAGATCCGCAGTTGGATCCTCACTGGATGCCCCATAAAAATCTCTATGTAAAAAAGACCTTGTGTTAATCCAGCCTGGTGGTAGTGAATGTGTATATATATATATATATATATATATATATATATATATATATATTTACTTTGTCATTAATTGTTTCATTTTCGTAGTTTCCTCAAGACATACATACACATACATACATACATACACACACACACACATATATATATATATATGTATACACACACCAATTGCCCTTTATATATTTACTAGAAATGGCTACCCAGTGTTGCCTGGAAGATCCATTATTACTGAATTGTGAGTTGGATCCTTGCAGGATGCCCCATTAAAATCCCTACATGAAAAAGACTTTGCCTGGTGGGGCATCAGAAGAAAAAAAAGGGCACAGACACTCTGAGATGGCAAAAAAAAAACCATTTCCATGCTGTTACTATTTAGATATTATTGTTTAATTATCTTTACAAATATAAATCAATACTTTATTAGTTTTGCTCAAAAAGCAACATCTGGTGATAGTGAATGTGTATATATGTTTACTTTGTCGTCAATTGTTTTATTTTTGTAGTTTCCTCCAGACATAAAGGGCAATTAGTATGTATGTATATATAAATAGATGAACATTTTTGATGTCTCTTTTTAGCATGAGGCCTTAATGAAATGCTTCATCACTTTCTGAGGATCCTCATATATATTTACCAATTCCTCTGCACAAGCAGGATGTGATATAAGATCATTTCTTAAGCAGAGTGTAACAGGTTTGAATTCAGAGTTTTCCTTCTCCTAGACTGGTTGCCTATCCATGGTTAAAGAGCCCAGTCTGCCCTGCTATTTTACCCATAGTTGGAGGGAGAATTGATTCATACCTTTCCCAAGGGTATTAGCGCTATGTGAAATCCAAACAGGTTTGCCCAGGAATTGAACTCTGGTCGACGAGTCCATTTCCTACGACTCTAACCATTAGACCATGTGCCTCCATGAGGTTCCTTTATATTCTTAAATTTTTGTTCTTCAAATTCTTTTACAAACCACTCAACACTTTTTTTTTCTTTTTTTCATTTCAGACTAAATACAGACGTTTGGCTGATCCGAATCCTTGTTCAAAATGGCCTTGCATTTTACGCAACATGGGTCAGCATTGCATCTTTACTCAACTTGAATATTGTTATGATAAGTAAAGCAAACATTGACTCCAATTTGGCAGGGACAATTTCCCTGGGATTAGCCGCCCTCGGGATTCTTCTCTGGTTCATGCTTGACAGCATCATTCTCGACAAATACGTTCGCTATACATTTAGTCCATACATTGTCTTGACCATTGCATTTAGTGGTATTACAGTCAAGAACTTTAACATGTCTCTTTATCCTCGAAACTCTATCTTGACCGGAGTGCTCCTCGGCCTCTCCAGCATCACACTCCTCTGTAAAATCATCACAATGATCTGGCTTCACTATCATCAGCCGGTTATTATAAAAGCTCCAATGTACAGACAACCAGGAAACAGTAACTAAGAACATTTTCAAGGAGAATTAAAAAAAAAAATTTTTTTTTTTTTTTTTTTGTTCCTGTTTGAATCAATCAAAAAAAAAAAATGATTGTGATTTTTACAGGATATTGTAACATGATCAAACTAAATGCATTTTTTCAACATTCGTTTTTTGTATCAAAAATAAATAATAAAAAAAAACAAAAGAAAGAGGAATATTAGCATTTAAATGGATATTTTTCAAGCGAGTTTGTATCAATCTGTAAACTTGTTTGCGAATGGAATTCAAAAGGTAAAACAAAACACTATACTTGTCATTATATAAATTGTAGAATGAACATCATACTCAACTTCACAGGAAGGCTGTGACTAGTGTCCAGTCACCAGACAAATACTGATCAGTCTATACAAATCTCTACATAAATCAAATTGGGGCCGGTTTAGCTCAGTCAGTAGAGCATCCGCCTAGGAATTGCGAGGTTTCATATTCAATACCGGTCCCCACCAACTCAGCGTATGAGTAGCACAGATTAGATAATCTGATCTGTGCAGTAAAGTGGGAAGCTAATGGTAGGTGTGGCACTTTACCTCAACAAAAAAAAAACAATCTCCCTGGTCTAGCACTAGCAAAAGGGGGATAAACTCCTTTGCTGTCCGGTTGACTTTTTTTTTTTTTTTTACTATAAATCAATGGTTCCCAACGGGGGTCTGCCAAACTGATACCCACATACACTCTTGATATTCAAACCTTCACCTGAAAGGAACCATTATAACTACATTGAATGCCTAATTACCAATACAAAGAGGAAACAAAAACAGCATAAAATAACCTATGAGGAGTTAACATGCCATAAAATCCAACCAATCAGAGTTCAATATAAGTTTTTTTTTGGGGGGGGTCCTAGTAAATGTTGTGGAGAGGATAGGTAGATGAAAAAATTTTGCTTTCAACATATTTATTGCAAAAAATTAAGTTTCTTTCTTTCATTGAATTGCAAAGTGATGAAATATTTCAAGCCAGATTTAAAGATGGGAAACATAAATGTTTGTAAAAGTGATAACACAGCTAAAGAATATCCACTTCTCTGGGAGAGAAAGAAGAGGAATTGCTGAAAATGTATAAGACATGGATCATGTTTTTTGAGAAGATTTTAAAACTCTAACCACGTAACTCCAAACAATGCATTCAATTCATACGTAGATATTTAATCTACTTTTTTCTTAAAAAAAAAAAAATGTCTCGATCACATGATCTTCACTTATGACATATCTGTGTGGTTTCATTATTCTAAATTAAGGAGATCAAATCAAAGTTTATTGAGGTGACTATTTACTCATACATACTATACTCATTACTATTTGTGTTATGAAAAATAAAAATACTTTTTTTTTTTATGAATGTAGGTGTTCAAATAGATCAATATTTAAAAAATACTGTTGACTTACCAGTTGTGTCCCAAACTTATTGCCCTTATAGCAAACTCCAAATCCCTTTTATCATGTGTGCTAGGAGGCAGTGGCTGAGGGTTTTAATGTCTTGGGTATTACATTAAACTCTATCTGGATGGGCCAGATTAGCTCAGTCGGTAGAGCATTCGGCTAGAAACCACACGGTTCCTAGTTCGATATCGGTCCTCGCCAACTCAGCGTATGAGTAGCACAGGTATCTGTGCAGTAAAGTAAGGAGCTGATGGTAGGTGTGGCGCTCCACCTCAGACGCTAAAACAATCTCCTTGGTCTAGCGCTATTGAAAAGGGGATAGACTCCCTCGCTGACACCGACTTTAGGCCGCCCCCCGACGACTACTACGACTATCTGATGGTGAAGTTCCAATTCTGGAGCTCTGGGGAATGTGGAGTACCCCTTCATCGCCATTACTCCCAGCTCCACTCTGATCCGGAGTGGTAGACCTGTTAGGGTCCCATCTACGGGTTAAATAGAAAAAATGTGTTTAAAAAAAATTGACTTTAAAAAGAAATTGAGTACCCATCAAGAATGAATAAAACAAAAACGTCTTCAGCATAAGATAACCCAATAAGGGTTGAAATGCCCTCAAATCCAACTAACCAAACAAACTAAAACAATCAGTAATACGATTATAGAAAATCTCATTTGATTAGACTTGTATGTATATTCCATTCACAACATTTAAAGATTGATACAATAAAGATTCAACATTTTTTCATTACTTTTTACAAAGAAAAAAAACATTATCTACTTTATATAAATGTCTATTTGTTTATAAAAAAATCTTTCATAAAATAAATCAAACCCTAAAACAAGGGTGGATTAATTTTTTCTAAATTTCACATTTTGTATTATTTTTAATACAGAAAAAAATTCAAAAGTCACACACCGAATATCCTCCCCTCTCTCTTCCTCCATCCAGGACTATTTGTTGACCTTTAAAGATGGAAATTGTATGTATAACAGTTGGCCTAGGCCATAGACTTGGCCAATAATTTACAAACACAAATTTTGTAAAAAAATTTTTTTTTGGGGGGGGGGGGGGTTGAAATAGATCACTAAGTATGCCTGAGTCTATTCTAGTAGTAACCAGGTTTGAATTCAGATTTTTTTTTCTCCTAGACCAGTTGCTTAACCAAGGTTAAAGAGCCCAGTCTGCTCTACTATTTACTCATAGCTGGAGGGAAATAGTTGGATTCATACTTTTCCCAAGGGTATTAGCTATGTGAACTGTGGCTTCGTCCAGGAATTGAAATCACATATGTTGCTACCCTCTGATATTAGGCTAAAATTTAAGTCTCAAAATTGCATGATACACGAGTATAAAAACTGAATTATAAATAAATTCCTACAATGACTGCTGTTTGTATCATTACTACTAACCAACCCAGTGCACTCCAGCAGTATCTCACAATACCACCAAACTTTGTTGGTTTGTTGCCACACTATGGAGAGCCTTATCTTGGATCTTTTTTATGTATTTCCTCTGATGGAAAAAGTCCAATTTTAGTCGAGAATGTGGAGGTTGAGTTACCTACATCATTTAATCACACCCCCCACTCCTTTTATCTACAGGTATTCTATGGTTTCATAAATTTTTGGTGTGTAACTTTTGACGTACCTTGTAGAATTTTTTGTTCCAGCTAAATGATTATTTTTATTATTATTATTATTTTCATTGTTCTGTAAATTAGAATTGTTATTCTTGTGGATTATTCAGTTTTGCAGTCATTGTGTGATATTTCAACCCAATGTTTTTTTGTTTCTTTTTATATTATATATGTATATAATGATTTATTGAAGCAAAGTTTGGCATAAGGTCACAATCATAGAGCATCCATCAATAACTGAATTTCTTAACAGCTTAAAAAAAAAAAATAACAGGCTTTCCACTGTATAAAATAGCCTCTTTTTTCCCCAAAACATAAAGAAAGCTAAATTCTGTGTACCGGGTGGGATTGGATGATATATGCCCAAAGATATGCAATCACCCCACCCCCCATATATAGACACATACACATAAGTAAGAGTGTATCACTAAGACCACAACCTGATATATAGTTTTTAGATTAATTTTGACATTTTCACTGTATTATGTTTTATCTATGGAATTAATATCACTAGTAAATTAAGTGAATTGACAAGGAAGGAGATTATGTTGAAAAATAAAAGTGTAAATGATTTGTTTTTTATCATTATGGTATGAAAGTATTAATTTACTTGTGTACACACACAACCTACTCAATTTTCACCAAATGGATCATAGGGGCAAACTGCAATGAATTAACTTAACATCCTGTTGAGAATTTTCTAAGTCCAGAGCCCCATTCCTCTAAGGATTTATCAATAAATGGCTTTTTCATTTAAACTTACCTGTTATTTCCCATAAATCAAACACTTCTAAATATGTTTAATATTACATTTAAACATTTGGGGTGGATTAAGAAAATGAATGTGATTTCTGGCCAGGTGGAATGAGGTGGTATAGGATGTTAAGAGTTTTAATCAAAATAATTTTATGATAATTATATATATATATATATAATTCATTTTTGCATTATTTGAATTTGGAATCTAGTATTTTTTTTAGTTTACTGGCACCTTATTCAATCTATCTGATGTTTCCTATGGCAGATTTGTTTTAAAGATCTGAGATTGTATGTATGTATGTATGTATATATATATATATATATATATATATATATATATACAAATAACTTAAGATATTCTTTACCTACTGTTAGGATTTCTAATATACTTAATAATTAATAGAAACATTCCATTTAGAACCGTGGTTCCCAAAATGGGCCACAGCAAATTTCAGTTGGGCCAAGGAAATATTATAATTCTATATGGTTGTATCTTGATTGAATAAATGTAAAATGGAAATATTTTTTCTATTATAATAAGTTCATGGGCCACAAAGAATTCTGGTTTCAAAGTGAGCCATGAGCTGAAAAAGGTTGGGAACCTCTTATTTATTGCAGTTCACTATTATACACATCAAGATCATAACAAAATTAACTCTACAAAATCCTTTTTTTTAAATAGTCTAAAATCCCCACCTTCTTTCCATATGACTACTTAAGGAAGGAAAAGGTAAATTTCCTATTAATCATTAAATGAAGAAATCAAATTAGATTTTCGTTTTCTAATAACAATTCCTATTTCATTTGTATCAAATAATTGGATGTTGATTACACTAAAAGACTTGAAATTCTAAAATCTCTTCTAATTAAAATCAAATGAAAACCATTAGAACATTCATTTCTTACTGACAAGAGTTTAAATTTATTGAATAATTAATAGACATGTTTAACTTGGAATATGTCTCATTTGCATCTTATACTATTCAAATTATTTTATTCAAAAGAAAGAAGGAATGGAAGAAAGAAAGAAAGGAAGGAATGGAAGAAAAAAATGGAAGGAATTAAAGAAAGGAAAGAAAAGAAAAGAAGAAAAAGAAAAAAATAGAAAGAAAGAATGGAAAAAGAAAAATAGAAAAATAGAAAGAAAGAAAAGAAAGAAAAATAGAAAAATAGAAAGAAAGAAAGAAAGAAAATAGAAAGAAAGAAAGAATGGAAGAAAGAAAAATAGAAAGAAAGAAAGAATGGAAGAAAGAAAAATAGAAAAATAGAAAGAAAAATGAAGAAAGAAAAATAGAAAGAAGAAAGAATGGAAGAAAGAAAAATAGAAAGAAAAGAAAGAAAAAAGAAAAAAGAAAGAATAGAAAAATAGAAAGAAAGAAAGAAAGAAAGAAAGAAAGAATGGAAGAAAGAAAAATAGAAAGAAAGAAAAGAAAGAAAGAAAAATAGAAAAATAGAAAGAAAGAATGGAAGAAAGAAAAAATAGAAAAAATAGAAAGAAAGAATGGAAGAAAGAAAATAGAAAAATAGAAAGAAAGAATAGAAAAATAGAAAGAAAGAATGGAAGAAAGAAAAAAGAAAAATAGAAAAATAGAAAGAAAGAAGAAAAGAAAATAGAAAGAAAGAAAGAATAAAGAAAGAATAGAAAGAAAGAAGAAAGAATGGAAGAAGAAAGAAAATAGAAAGAAAGAAGGAATAGAAGAAAAATAGATAAATTTCAAAAAGGAAAAGTTGAAAGTGTTCAATCTTACAAGTCTTGTATTCATTTCCTAATAGACTACATACAAATGTTTAAAAAAAAAAAAAAACAGTCTTGAATTCTGAAAATAAGCATTTTTATTATTAATTTTTGACTGGTTTTCTTAATCTTATTGTTACATTTTTATCTCTGTTTAAGATCAGGTGTAAACAAACAATATAGTTTAAAGGAGAGGAGTTGAAATTAGCCAGAGTCTTCAGTAGAGAAATTAGATCTGGTGTTTATCCATAAAAGACAAAAGAAGAAATGATCTTGTCTTATTAAAAGTAACTTCTTTATTCCTATTTCACACTCTGTTCTGAGTATGACATTAAACTGTATCTAATGGTGAAGTTCCATTTTGAAGCTGTGGGGGGTGTTTACCCTTTCATCGCCATTACTCCCAGGCCCACCCTCACCCGGAGTAGTAGTACCTGTTAGAGTCCCATCTATGAGTCAAATAGAAGAAAATGTGTTTAAAAAGTTTAGTTTTAAGAAATTTTCAGTAACCATCAAGAATGAATAAAACAATGTCTTTGTCATAAAACAACCTAAGACATGTTATAAAATCTAACCAACCAACCAAAGACAAGAACACAGCTGAGGAGGAATAAATACTATACTTTGATTCTAATCTTAAGGTCAGGGAATGGGACCTTGATCCTAGGGTGACCACTTAAGCAATAGAAAGTACTATAAACAACATGAGCCCTATGTTTATCAAAACAACTTGTTTCGGCATTAAATAACCCAAAAAGGGGTAATATGCCATAAGACAAAACCAACCAACCTATTGGTGGAAGATAGCCTTCTTTTTGATTATTTAAAAGGGCTTCAGCTTTTTTATATATCTTGTGCATCTTATATTAGAGGATTTTTTTTTTACTAGCAGGGCCTGTGGATATATCACAGTATGATAATTTAATTATTACAACATTTGATATGTTTACTTAAGAGCTATTGCTAAATAGTTCAATATGTAAATTGATCCTTTTTGACAGACCCTATGTTACTTTAGTTATAAAAACGATAAAGATGAAACAATTCTTGGAAGAATAACAACTTTTCTCACAACTTCAGACAATGTTGATTATAAGTTTACATACCAATAGAATATTTAATTCTTTCTAAATTAGAAGCTCTGGGGAATGTAGAGCACCCCTTGATCATCATTACTCCCAGGTCCACTCTGAACCGGAGTGGTAGTACCTGATAGGTTTCCATCTATGAATTAAATAGAAGAAACTGAGTTAACAACCATGTTTTTAAAAAAAGTTTTAAAAGATTTTAAGTAATCATCAAGAATGAATAAATGTCTTTGGCATAAAATAACCTAACAAGGGTTGACATGCCATAAAATCCGACCGAAAAGGATGAAACAACTCTTGGCAGAATAACAACTCTTCTCACAATGTTGATTATATATGTTCGAGATACGCCTGACTAATCAGCGCAGGGCAGCATCATCAGTTATGTTATTAATTGGTTTCATATATATTTACCAACCCCTCCGCACAAGCAGGATGTGACACAAGGTCAATTTCTTAAGCAGAGTTTAACAGGTTTTAATTCAGAGTTTTCCTTCTCTTAGACTGGTTACCTAGCCATGGTTAAAGAGTCCAGTCTGCACTGCTATTTACCCATAGCTGGAGGGAGAATTGGATTCATACCTTCCCCAAGGATATTAGCGCCATGTGAAATGCCAACAGCGTCATCCAGGAATTGAACTCAAGTTGACGAGTCCATTTCCTATGACTCTAACCATTAGACCACACGCTTCCAAAAACATACCAATAGAATATTTCATTTTTTCTAAATTAGAAGCTCTAGGGAAAGTGTAGTACCCCTTGATCCTCATTTGCTCCCAGGTTCACTCTGAACCGGAGTGGTAGTACTTGTTAGGGTCCCATTTATGGTTAGATATTAAAAAATGTGTTTAAAAAATTGAGTACCCATCAAGGCTGAATAAAACAAAATTTAACCCATAAATGGAACCCTAACAGGTACTACCATTCTAGCATAAAATAACCCAATGGGTTGACATGCCATTAAACCCAATCAACTAACTTTCTAAATTAAAAAGAGTTAAATAATTGGAACAGACTTTTTTTTTCTTTCTTGTTAGTTCCCAATTTTCTCTGACTACTAAAAGCAATAAGTTCTTAATACTTATTATTATTATTATTATCTACTTTTGTTTTTGGAAGTATTTTAGTGTTTCTGACATTTAACATTGTAGATAAGTCTGTGTCGTCTTTTTTTTTTTTTTTTACATCTTGTTAAAGTTTTGAAAAAAACACACAGAATTTTTGTTACACTTCAAAATGTCAGCCATAGATGTGGCAGATTTACAATTCCTTGATTTGTATATATATATATTATATATATAATATATATATATTTTTTTTTTTTATTATTATGCAGAAGTAAGTAAGAAATGTAAAATGTTGCAGATGCTTCAGTCAGCTCTCTAATTCATTAAGATTCTTTGATGTAGAAAAGAATGAATCATTGTTTAGAGTTTTAAAAACAATTGATTTAATAACATTCTGCACATACAGGCAATTTTAGGTTTTATTTTTTTTTTTTTCATAGACAATTGAAAATTAACTTTCTTTTTAGTGTTCTATATAGAAGATTAAAGAGTACAAATCTCTCTCTCTCCTCGCAGAGTGAATTATTCTTTGAGGCAATTAGTAAGCATCACCCGCATTTACGCTAAGTACCCATACATCATATATGTAAATTTATTTACCAACTCTTCTGCACAAGCAGAATGTGACACAAGGCCAATTTTTATGTGGAATTTACCAGGTTTGAATTCAGAGTTTTCATTCTCGTAGACCAGCTGCCATAATAATTGGAGAGAGAATAGTTGGATTCATACCTTTCCCAAGGGTATTAGTGCTATGGAAAATGCAATCTGCCTTGTCATGATTTGAACTCATGTCACTATGTCCATTTCCTTCGATGACAACAATTACACCACGGGCACCTGCTCTTATAGATTAGTTGATGTTTAAGTAGTTTATGCAAAGGGTAGTTGTCTTCAATAATTTTTGTTACACAACAATACACACTGCTTACAGTCAAGCCATGAGGAAAGCACCGATTCCTACTAGATCACTGAAGTTAAGTAGAGATGTGCCTGTTCAATACTTAGATGGGTGACCATTTAAGCAACAACAGGTACTGTAAGCAACCTGATATCAGAATTACTTGATTCAGTATTAAATGAACCGAAAAGGGTTGATATGCAGTAAAAATAAAAACAACCAACCTAGAACAGCACACACTAGACTAGCAGACCATTGATAGTAATTCCAATATTCACTGGGTGCCCCTCCCCCATACCTCTGGGCTTGGGCAAAACTAAGCTAAGTAAACAACAATGGTGTTTAAATTCCCTGAGTATTGTGGCAGCATCTTGTGTGTGTGTTATATATATATATATATATATAGTAATGGCATTTTGTTTAGGACAGGTATAATTAGGAACATGTATCATACATCAAAATGAAGCTGGTCCTCTGTGGATCACATCACTTCTTCTCCACTTCACCATTACTGGAATAATTTTTGCCTCTCTTCGTCCCCATGAAAGAGGGTCTGAGAGGCAAACATTATTCCAGTGATGAGGAAGTGAAATCTGTAGTGAACAAATGGCTCAAAGAACAGTCAACAGAATTTTATGGGGCAGGGATATATGCCCTCATTCGAAAGTGGAACATTGCTATTGAGAGAAACGGTGACTATGTGGAGAAGTACGAATGTGATCCACAGAGGACCAGCTTTATTTTGATGTATGATACATGTTCCTGTGTTGGTAATTATATATATATATATATATATATATATATATACGAATAGTGTCACATATGTGGTCATCAGACCAGGTTAAAGCTACCCAGCGTTGCTTGGGTAGAGGGAGGGGGGATAAAAAAAGTTAGTCTCGTAGATCCATTGATTGTTTTGGTCTTCCATAATTGATTTGTTTATGTTTTAATCACAAACACCACCAATGACTTTCCCTTCTCTAACTATTCAAATCCTAATTCTTAAATATCTTAACAAATATAATTAAAATCTTCATTATTTTTGCATGAAAGGCAAGCTCTGGTGATAGTGAATGTGTGTGTGTATATATATATATTTTATTGGTTGTTAATTATTTTATTTTTGTAGTTTCCTATGGACATACCTACAAACTGTATATATATATGTATAGATAGATAAAGCAAACTTATATATAGTTTCAATAAATTAACTAAAAATATCTTTAATATTTGCATTTTGTAATATTTTTATATCTTAAATAAAAAAAAAGTTATTAAAAATTCATCCACAGATCATATAACATTTTTTTAAAAATGCATTTCCCTAAGGGCTCTCTTTCCTCTATAACAGGGCTCACAGTGAGGATCAAACTCACTTCATTAGTGATTATAAGATGAGTGCTAACCAAGTTTCACATTAATTTCTTGAAATGATTCCTCAACCATTATTCACAAAATATCTTAACAATAATTTTGATTCTAATTCACTTGCATAGCAAATATCTAATCCAGGAATTGATCACCATAAATTTTTAGAAAATCTTTTTATTGCTAAAAAAAATATTTTCCTCTCAAAAATGAATAAATTGACACAGGAAAAGAGAAATGAATCTGAAAAACATCATAAAAGTGAATCATTGAATCTTGTGGTATCAAACCTGTTGCACTGTCAAACACTTCCTCATAGAATGGAGTTTTTGCTCACAGCAGAAACTGATTTTTTTAATGCAAATGATATGAAAGATCTATTTGGAAAAAGTCTACATAGATGACATAGGGAAATAAAATTATTGAAATAATTTATGAAACTAAACTTCTTTATCCCCCCACCCTGTCAGTGAGGCTTAGAATATGCTGACTGTACCCCTGCAGAAGAGAAAAAAAAACTATTCCACAAAGGGGGTGTCCTGAGTACAACACTAAACTACAGCTGATGTTAACACCTTGCAAAAAATTATAGACACAAACCTGATCAATACCATGCAAAAGTAACTTCTCAACACGATCCCCAATGATGCTAACATTATCATTAAAACCATTAACTACAAAGGTGTAAATATAGATATACAACATATATTGTTTCCTAAACTCTAGGCCAGCCCTGTCGGCTGCGGCTTTAGAATACACCTACTGCACCTCTTCAGAGCGTCCACCTGTTGGCCATGGGTGGCGACCTGTGATGCTTAAGGATGGAACCCTGAATTAGGTGCAGTGACAAAGAATTGCATAATATCCACAATAAACTAATAAACAATAAATAAATTTTATCTCCCATGTTTGGGAGGTTGTATACATCTTTGGGAACTTGTGTCCAGTAGCTTCCCCATTGAACCAGTAAGATATATATCATATTGCCCCTTCAATTTAAATGGGTAGGGTTGGTTTTATTGCCCAGTGCCTGGACCAGTAAGATATTTAATATCTGCGTGATCCCATCTGGCAACACCTGCTCCCTCAATTTAAAGAGGCAGGGCTGGGTTTATTACCCAGTGCCTGGGACACTTCAAAAGAGGAATACCTAAGGGATTCACTCAATTCTTAAACACTAGCCATGGTTTGTGTGTGGTTCATCACTATAATGATCCTTGTGTTTGACTGGTATGATAGGATACCAGTAAATACTTACATTTCTGGCACTAAAAATCAAATCAAACTCAGGTTTCCTTTTTTTACTTCAACCTGGTACACTCTAGACTCAAGCATTTCTTCTATGCATTATTCAACAAAAAGAAAATTACTATAGTTTTTTCTTTCTTAATGTTTCATCAATATATTTCAATTTGTATGCATGTCCAAAGTTTGTCCAAATAGCATCCAGTTATTTTGAATATCTCAAAATGATTAGTAGTGCAGACTTGATCGAACTTAACAACAAATCAGAGGGGACCTTACAGTGCATGCATGAACAGACAAACTCTTCTCTATCAAGATGCCATTGAACAAACCTTGTGTACTGTGTGACCATCACATTTACAATGTAAATTCTTCACATCTCATTCGGGTCTGATTGCTTTTGTTTTGTTTTTTATTGTTTTGTTTTTTTTTTTTTGTTTTTTATTGGGTGGGTGGGGGGGTTCCATCAAATCTGTCAACAATCCAGATTTAAATAAAAGATAGTCTAGAAATTATAAAGGGAAACAATCTTGTTCATAAAAAATAAACTTGAAGAACATTGCAAAGCCATAATCTGGAGTAAAATTATGAAGTCAGGCATAGCAGACCATATATAAATGGAAATTAAAATGGAGCAGAGAAGTCTTACTTAAGAAAAAAAGACACTATCAGGTGTTGGTTGGTTAGATTTTATGGCATGTCAACCCTTGTTGGATTATTTTATACCTAAGACGTTTTATTTTGGTTTGATTCATTCTTGATGGGTATTCAATTTTTAAAAACTCAATTCTTTTAAAAAATATTTTTTCTATCTAATCTATAGCTCGGACCCTAACAGGTACTACCACTCTGGGTCAGGGAGGACCTGAAAGTAATGGTGATGAAAGTGTACTCCACATCCCCGCGAGCTCCAGAATTGGAACTTCACCACTAGATCATACCCAGGACACAATATGAGATGTATAAAGAAACTCAGTGATTGTGTTTTGTTAGGCAACTAAATGAATGAAAATAGTTGTTTTGGGCCTTTCATAGCTAAGAAAGGATAACATACTGAATGAATTAGAATATTTGATCAGAATTCAGAGATCCATTATATTATGGTTATGTTTTATTACAACATTAGAGGGTTAACTTAGTCGGTTAACTAGGAATCATAAGGTTCTGGGTTTGATACCGGCCCCCACCAACTCAGCGTATGAGTAGCACAGGTTGGGTAATCTGATCTATGCGGTAAGGTGGGAAGTTGACGGTAGATGGGCATGCCACCTCAGCAAAAACAATCTCCCTGGTCAAGCGCTAGCAAAAATGGGATTGACTACCTCACTGCCAGCTGATACCGACAATAGGCCACTAAGCTAGCTTTACAACAACTTGAAACTTATTATTGCAGGATTTCATCTTTCATAGACATGAGATATAAATTCAAGTTATGGGGAAGTTACTTTTTTTTATTCCAAGTTCACAGTTTGCTTCCAAAGTTGGAGAGGATTTGTCCTAGAATTGGCTCCTTCTCACTTAGGATTATATATTATATTATTTTAATCCCTTCTCCCCAATTTCATTCAATTTTGCATATGTGTACAGAAAGATTGTGCAACAACTGTATATCTATCTATCTATCAATACATTTATTTATAAAGGAAAAGTTGACTTACCGGTGAATTTGGTCACGATGGTTAGTAAGTGTGGAATTCAGAGGGGTAAGTCAGCAATATAACAAATACAAAGTGCTCAATACTAAGTAGAGCAAATTTATTATAAAATGGGTACAAGAGATAACCTACTCGAGTTTCACCATAAGGATCTTCAGGGTTAAATCCACTGAATTAATAGAGACACCAATTAATAGCAGTCGATTTCAATTTCAGTCGATTTTATACATATATAAAGGGCAGTTGTGTGTATGTATGTCCAAATGTAATCTATACATATATAAAGGGCAGTTGTATGAATCTGTATGTCCGGAGGAAACTTTGAAAATAAAACAATTAACGACAAAGTAAATATATATATACACATTAAATATCACCAGGGCTCGGTTTTTTAGCAAAAATAATGAAAATTTGATTTATATTAGTAAAAATAGTTAAAAAATAAAATTTAAATGATAATAGTTTAGAATTTTTTTGCATTCGAAATTTCAAATAGTAGACATGAATTTTTCTTTTCAGAGTGGCTGGATCAGCACAAGGTCTTTTTTATGTGGGGATTTTAATAGGGCATACTATGAGGATCCAACTTGCGATTTAATAACAGTGGATCTGTGAGACTAACTTTTTTACCTCCCCAACTAAACAGGCGACACCGGGTAGCCACTTCTAGTCCATATATAAAGGCAGTTGTGTGTATGTGTATGTCTGGAGGAAACTTTGAAAATAAAACAATTAATGACAAAGTAAATATATATATATATACACATTAAATATCACCGGGGCTTGGTTTTTGAGCAAAAATAATAGAGATTTGATTTATATTCGTGAAGATAATTAAAAAATAAAATTTAAATGATAACAACATGGATTTTTTTTTTTCATTTAATATTTTAGATAGTAGACATTAACATTTCTTTTCAGAGTAGCTAGATAAATGCAAGGTCTATTTTTTTACATAGGGATTTAAATAGAGCAACCCACGAGGATTCAACTCACGATTCAGCAATAATGGACCTGTGAGACTAACTTTTAAAAATTCCCCTCTACCCAGGCGACGCTGGGTAGCTGCTGCTAGTTGTTATATAAACAGAGAAAATGATGACTGATTTGAATATCTTCTTTGTGTGTGTGTAGGGCCTTTTCAGAAATCATTCACTGTCAAAAAGGCTTAGAATCTACTGACTGTATTCACCTGCAGAAGGGTAAGATGTCCTTCAAACCGGGGTGTCCTGGGTATGACACTAAACTGTACCTGATAGTGAGGCTCCACTTCTCGAAACTTGGGGAGTGTGGATTATATATGTTTACCAACCCCTCCACACAAACAGGATGTGACACAAGGTCAATTTCTTAAGTGGTTTAAATTCAGAGTTTTCCTTTTCCTTGACCAATTACCAAGGTTAAAGAACCCAGTCTTCCCTACTATTTACCCATAGCTAAATGAAGTAGTTGGATGCATACTTTTCCTAAGATTATGTGATATGCAAACAGCCTCATCCAGGATTTGAACTTGGGTCGATGAGTCCATTTCCTACAACTCTAAACATTACATCACATGCCTGACTTTGGATTATAGTTGTAGAAGAAAAATACCATTATCCTAAGTAGGCCTTTTTTTATTTATTTAATTATTTATTTATTTTTATTTTTTTGAAAATATCACATCCCATAGATCTGTTATCCCCACTCCCACCCGCTTACAATCAAGATTTGCCTCCTCCCAACTTTGGGTTATCATTGTTGAAAGAGAGAATTCAAATTATGGATGAGATTAAAGAGAACATAAAGCAGCTGATGGAGATCCCAAAAAATTACTTTGTTTCAAGAAGTGGAATGGGTGTTGGGCTAAGTGTGTGAGGTCCTAAAAAAAAGTACCTTAAAAAGGAATAAGGTGCCATTGTCCTAGGTAGGCCTTTTTTTTTTTTTTCTTTTTAGATAATATTAAATGGCTGGATAATTTCTGGACAGACCTGATTTCATCTTTCATTCATATGCATGTATAAAAGTCTGAAAAAAACAAAAACAAATTTATTTGATTGTTGTTAAAAGGAAATATTTCCAGATGATGTTGTTACTTTTTTCTCTTGTCAGTTAAATTGTTTAGATTAATTTTATAAATGAAAACATTTCTGAAATGTATTTGTCTGTATTTATGAGATAATGATTTTGATATTTCGGACTGTTGTCCTCATCTTTATTGTAGTATGTATAAAAACAATGTTCAGACCACTGTAACCACAGGCTCTGTTTAGGTGGTTTTTTTTAATTACCATAAAATAAGTCAGCAGCAGCAGTGATGCTGATAGCTTTTTGATTTAGTGTGTCCTAGGACGCACATGTTTGCTTTGAATGAGTCCCCTGGGAAAATGTATGGGTCCCAATTAAAACCATCTAACTTCTACCTTGTAACCTATCCTGTGTAATTCATTTCTAAGAAACTATTGAGATGTATTTATAGTTAGCTTGAAATGGTGAGGGAAGAAAAAAGAAAAACACTGGGACGTATGTGGATATGATTTTACTGCATCCTTTTAGATATTTATGTGTCAGGGACGCAGGATGTGTACCTTACAGCATCTATGATCAGACAATAACATAGAATTCAAACATTTGAATTTAAGTTTATCGTCTGATGATTATTTATTTTAAGGTAACTAGCAAGAATATGCACCCTCTGGGTATAAGTATTTAAGTTTTACTGTAATGAAATATAATAGAAATTAGAAATACTAACAAAATTAAGTAAGAACGCATATAAAAAGATTACACTTATTCTAATTATATTTTAATTGGTTTCTATATAAAATCATTGATTTAATACATTGGAGAATGAAACAATAATATTAGAGATCAATAACACCAAGTAATTATTTATTAAACCCAGTTTTGTTAAAACCAGTATACAAATTAACCACACCATATATTATGTAAACCTTTATTTCTTAGTTATATATAAGACACATAGCACTAATAACATGGGCAGTTTTGAGTCAAATTTCAGTTACAGACAGATACCGAATCTCCATTATTTTAAAGGGATTAAAAAAATATCTAAACAAGGCCTGAGGTTACCTTGGCCTTAAGATTGTTTTTATACATACCACTATAAAGATGAGGACAACAGTCCAAAATATAAAAATTATTCATATTTCAAAAACTGTTGATTTCTTTCTTCTTTTTCTTTTTTTTTTTAAGACATTTTTTTTCTTTTTTTCTCTAAACTTCAAATCTTGAACAACTAATGGGAAAATATTACCCCCCCCCCCTCTCCCTTGAAAAACATTTTTTTTTTAAATGACCCACCCCACTCACACACACAAAAAAAAAGATTCTTATTTCTGGTTTGTAATGAATCATGCAATTCTTATAAAATTGTAAAAAAGAAAAATTATATTTTTTCAAAAAATCAAATTAATAAATAATCAATTCAAATTTCGTGTCGTTTTTGGTTTTTATTCATTGTCTTTATTTCAGGGTCTCAAAAGAAGAGAACAACAATAAATGTTTTGATGCAGAAAACAAAACAAAAATGAATGTTAAAATGTGTATAAATACACAGATACACAGTCATTATTTTCAAGAAATGTGCGTTTGTATATATACATACACAGACATATGACTTGGTACTTTTATTGAAAATAATAATGTGTGTGTGTGTGTTATATATATATATATATATATATATATATATATACTGTGCACAACAAAATTATTTGTACACCAATCAATTTTGAATATTTTTATGCATTTCTGAGAATCTAATGTCTGCATGATGCCAGTTTTTTATATATCAATAAATACAAAAAAAATATATATATATAAAACTCAATTTTCAGAACAATACGTTAAATACAACACATTTGACAAGCAAATCATGTAAAATAGGAATAGACCAAATTATTCATACAGTTGAAAATGTTTTAAATTTATTCGTTCATGTAAGTATAAGCAATTTACATGATTATTTTAGCGGTGAAGACTTGAAGACTATTTATTCAGTAGAATATTTGTCATAATTCCAGCAAATGGCGGCACTCTATGCTTATTAACATATTTTTTTAAAAATGACATCATGCAGACATTAGATTCTGAGAAATGTATAAAAATATTCAAAATTGATGGGTGTATGAATAATTGCCGCTGATTGTGTGTGTGTGTGTGTGTGTGTATATATATATATATATAATATATGTGTGTATATATGAGTTAAGATAGCATGGACATAGAGGCAACACCTGGTTACTGATAGTTTCTTGCCTATGTGATCTTCAGACCAAATTTTTTGATCTGATTTTAGTCAGAAGATCACATAGACAAGAAACTGTCTTTCACCAGGCGTTGACTCCATGTCCACGCTACCTTAACTGAAATATGAATATGTCTGTGTGTGTGTGTGTATATATGTGTATATATATATATATATATATATATATATTTATTTGAGTTAAGATAACATGGACATGGAGTCAACACCTGGCTACTGACAGTTTCTCACCTATGCAATCTTCTGGCCAAAAAAATATCAGTAAACAGGTGTTGACTCCATATCCACACTATCTTAACTCATTCTATCAATAAGACATTTTGTGTATCCTTGAGTGTGATAGCAGTCCAGCCTTGCTGCGAGCTATGAAGTCACACTGATGGATGGAATTTCCGAAAGCAGGAGTCGGATGTTTTTGTTTTAAAGTTAGACGGAACTGATCTCGGTGTTTCAGTCTATTTCTTCAAAGCTCTTTAATCTAGCGAAACATGTCTTATGCCATTCTTTCTGATTTGATGCTAGATTTTCTCAAGCACTCAGCTTAATAGTGAGGTGTTTCAAATTGTCCTTCAATTTGTCTTTATAGCGTAAGAGTGGACATCCAATAGAACGCTTATCCACTATATATATATATATATATATATTATATATATATATATGAGTATATATAAAAAGATATGAAAACACCATAAAATGCTGTTAAAGTGAAAACATTTTATAACTTAGCTGATATTGAACAATATTTTGATTTTATGAAAATCGTCATCAGAGCTTGTTTATACTCCGTGTTGTTAAGAGCGGAGACAAATTATCAGCTTATAAAATGTTTTCACTTTAACAGCATTTTGTGGTGTTTTCATATCTTTTTATATATACTCATACCGTCGGATTCATTTCCTTTCTTTTAACTTTATATATATATATATATTCACAGATCATTAGAGAACTGGTTGCCTTTATTGATAAAGATTTGTCCTTCAAATGGCATATGTGTGTGTGCACCCAATTTCTGAGATATTTTGAATATTTGAGTTCATTGCATTATTGAAACATGAAATTCTTTGGAAGTCAAATTTTTGTTACGAATGTTTAATTCTAATTAGAAAACATTTAAGAAAAATCAAGTTCAAAATATTTCAAGTGCAAATACAAATTTCAGATTTCAATGATTCTTCAAATCCAAGGTCAATATGTTTGATCATCGATCTTTGAATGCCTGAGTCATTCCACATTTATCTGTACACTCATCTTCATCTCTTTACTCATCCCCCTCCCCCCTCCCCACTAGGGCCGTTTTAGCTCAGTTGGTAGAGCATCTGCCTAGGAATCACAAGTTTCCTACTTCAATACCAGTCCCTGCCAACAGCGCATGAGTAGCACAGATTGGGTAATCTGATCTGTGTGGTAAAGTAAGGAGCTGACGGTAGGTGTGGCACTCCACCTCAGCAAAAAAAAATGTTCTGGTCTAGCACTAGTAAAAAGGGGATAGACTCCCTTGCTCTGCGGTTGATACTGATAATAGGCCACTCCACCAATTTTACTTACTTTATCTCAGCAGGAAAGGCAACATGATGTTCTAAATTTACTTTGATGCTCCAGCATATATATATATATATATATATATATATATATATACACATATATATATACATATATGTGTGTGTGTGTGAATAAAAGGAGGTGAATCCGATGGTATGTAGTATAATAAAAAAATTGAAAAAACACAGGTTTAAATGAGTTAAGTGGTGAGTTTATTGGCCGACGCTGCAGTGTTTTGATCTATTAATTAGATGATCTTCAGGGATTTTGTTGGTATGTGGAAGGTGATAAAAAATTTTTATCTCAGAATAAGGAGAAAGGCGAGTAATAGTCCTTGTTTATCGGTCTGTTTAAAATTTGAAGTCTGAGAAAAAAAGAACGTTGAAAAAATGAACGGTTTGAAATATGATGTTAAATATTCTTTTTTTGCGGTGTGAGTATTAGAATGTGTAAGTGTTTGTATCGAAAAAAACATTGTGCATATATATATATATATATATATATATATATAAACAAAAATTGATAAGACAAACAGAATTATTTCTTTTATGTTGTTTATTTTTCTCAAATAGTTTCAACCTTTGGTCATCATCAGGAGAAAATTTCTTGTTGTAAAAATTGGTTTTAGAGAGTTTAGAAATTAAAAAAAATTTTTAAGTGTTTGATAGGCCACTATAATCCGGGCAGTGAAGTGTATAGTAGAAGAAGCGAGTCCATCTGTTCAGTGAAAAAACTTATATATATATATATATATATATATATATATATATAAGGTATATAAAATCTAGTTGTCCAAGTTATTCTGTATTGATGAGCCAACCTGATAGTTAGTGATTGACAATGAATATCTCACTTTAAACCATAGTTATTCATCATCATTTGTGATGAAGCTACACCTCCAGCCCCTTCTCCTAACCGCTGAGCCCTAATCAGAAAAAAATGTTGAATGAATGATTGTGGGTGCTATCAAATATCAGCATTTTGAATACCGGCCAATCCACTTCACTTAAAAGCAGTTGAGCTAATTACATTCCGGCAATTTACACCTAGCAAAATACCTGCTCCATCCCCCACACCACACACTTCCCAGACTTCCTGCTGCATTTTATTGGAGCAACCTGTTTTTTTGTTTGTTTTTTTTGGTTTTTTTTTACATTTATATAAAAGAAAAAAGACATGCTAGATTGTTAGAATGAAGAAAGATGAAGGGGGAAAAGAATGAAAGAAAGTGTTGTAAAGGAAGAGAATTCCCTTACAAGAAAGTTGGACTTATCCAACGAAACCCAGACTACACAGTAAAGTAGTTGAGCTTGAGTAGTACTTAGTTGCTACAGAGAATTAATTACTGTTGTATAAAAGCTGCGTGTTGGACTCTATTTTATTTATATCTTTTGTACTAAAGGTAATAAACTTATGTTAACCTTTTTTTTGGATTTCAATGTTGTTATTTAATAACTCAGACACAACAGAAAGGAATTAAGGAAAATAAAGAGAAAGGAAATAAAAATAGTTTTTAAGAAACACTAGGATTTGATAACCTCCTCAATTTACCTGGCAGTGCCCCGGGCTTCAGCTTTAGGGTACAACGATAGATGGGCTAAAAGCAATTGTGTGGTCCTAGGAGATCTTCCCTTAAGGGAATTGTTTCAAGACTTTGCTTACAAATATTAGATCTAGAACACTTTGCCATAGACTGTGATGCATAATGTTAACATATAGAAATAAGTGTTGCATTTCTTAGTACTATGTATTAATAATAGAGATTCGGTCTCTATTTGTCTGTAAACAAAACTATGTCACTGCTTACGTCACAGTCATTTTAGGAATTAAGTTTATCAATGAGTATTTAATTTATAGTCAGTATCATTACTATATAAATATATTAAATTCTATGAAAAAAAATCTGAAAATAACATCAGAAAATCAATAATTGAAAAGCTGGAAAACAAATGGATAAACAGATTAAAAAGCTATAAACCATTTGAAATTATTATTGTTATATCAGAGAGAAGATATCTCTTATGATTCACAATGCTTACTCACAAAATACACCTCGCTAGCATAAAACATCAAAACTCAAGTCGGAGGCAACAAGCGGAAGTGAACTCAATGGTACCCTATCACGAAGTGACCAATTCGACGCAGTTCTGCGCATAGGCTCGGATTGAGTTACGCTCGAAGGGAATTCCAAAACAAACAAAAAATAATATTGTAAGGAATCCGGATTTTCAGCCAATGAAAATCTTCCGCTAAACACCTCAAAGGCATTCTGGAGCGATCGCGTAGCATATAAACCCAGGCATTTTTGAGAATCGGCAGTTGACGGACGGCGAGGACGCCGAGAATATCACCAGGCGGGGCTGGATCAAAAGGCCGCTATTTTCCACTACCACGTCGATACCCACACCTCACCGACCCCACGGCCATTCCTGACTTACGGCCCCTCGGCCACTCCTATTTCCCGCACCAAGTGACCGTATCAACTCACTTTCTACTACCTCACGCCTTGCACCAGGCCAAGAGAGAACTGACGTATTATCATACGCTACCCACTACAACTCACTGGGTTCCTGACTTGGCCCCTACACCAAGTGACCGTATCAACTCAACTTCTACTACCTCACGCCTTGCACCAGGCCAAGAGAGAACTGACATATTATCATACGATACCTACACCTCACCGACCCCACGGCCATTCCTGACTTACGACCCCTAGGCCACCCAGAGAACTACTACCGTTATCTACCGTTATTTTCACACTCGTTATTTCAATAAACGATTTTTATCCAATTCATCTTGTCCATTATTCTTCCTTGCAAACCATACGCTTTTAAGGATATACTAAGATATAACATTATGAAACTTAATTGTTGGCATCCTTCCGTCTACGACAGACGATGGAGTGGTGTCCAATTTAAAAAATAATTTTTTTATCGGAACTACGTAGCCTGGGTATGTTCATATGGAGTATGAGCTGTTGCCCAAGCAGCAAATCCCCCCTCTCCACACTGCCACTGTGATCCAAAGGAAAGGTAAGGAACCAATGCATTTTGGCAGTGGTAGTGTCGCAGGAGTTGCTGGGTAGCACTGGATTTCAGAATTACACCACCTTAGGACTTTTTGTTTTTCGGCGGGGGGGGGGGGCTTAATTACCATGGTAATAAAATGTGAGTGTCACTAACACCTATATAAACAAGTACATCACCCACAACTAACTTGAAACTACCACTCCAAAACCTAATTTAAAAAAAACTCATTATGAGAAGTGAAACATAAACAGCCTCATCCAGAATTTAAACTCTAGTCGCTGATTCCATTTCCTATAATGATAACCGTTACAATAAGCACACCTCCAAAAGTTAAGCAATGTCAAACCTGGTTAGTATGTAGATAGGTGACTTTCTAGAAATACCAGATAATGTAAGCAGCCCATGGCCATGAGTTAGATGAGCTAAAAATTAGTAAAAAAGGAATAATCTACAGTCAAAATGATTTTGATCTCAGCAAATTTCATTGATAAGATCAGTTCATTAAAATTAAAAATTAATTTTTCTATTTTGAGAATCTCTGTAATTTTTTTTCTTTCTTTGTTTTCTTATATGCAATTGTTTTTTCAAGGTCAAAGAAACATTTGAATCATTCAAATATTAAAAGGATGGGAAGGAAGAAAGAAGGAAAAGAAAGAATAAAAGGAAGGAAAGAAGAAAGAAAGAAAAAATTTTAAAAAGAAAGATAAAGAAAGGAAAAAAAAAAAGAAAGATAGAAAGAAAGGAAAGAAGGGGAGAAAGAAAGAAGATAGAAAAAAAGGAAAGAAGGGGAGAAAGAAAGAAAGGAAAGGAAAAAGGAAATAAAGTAAAAAGGAAAGAAGGAAAAAATGAAAAAGAAAGAAAGAAGGAAAAGCGAAAAAAAAAGAAAATTTAAGAACAGAAAAAATAAAAAAATATTTTGTTATATTAAATTATTCCTTGATTCAACAAACATCATTAACTGATTTATTATATATATATATATATATATATATATATATATATATATATAGTAAATGAATTAATAAATCATTGAAACAAAGAAACAAAAAGAATTATTTCTTTTATGTTGTTTATTTTTCTCAAATAGTGTCAACCTTTGGTCATCATCAGGAGAAAATTTGTAGTCATATAAACAATCATATAGTATAAGTTGAGAGTGCTCTTCCCAGAATGCCCAACATTCTAGATCACCCTTCCCATCATGCGCCATACAACTATATAAAAGGATACCTAACACATGATAGGGTTATTTCCTATAAGTCTAACATAAACAAAGGGAAACCACTCTTGACTGATAAATTATTTATTTATTTATTTTCCCATTAAACTAACCCTAACCCGTAACCCTAACACCGTCTTCTTTTTTCCTAGTAGATCAATGAATGAATAAATAATTTATCAGTCAAGAGTGGTTTCCCTTTGTTTATGTTAGACTTATAGGAAATAACCCATGATCGCATAGGTAAGAAACTGAAAATCACCAAGTGCCATTGATTTCCATGATATCCTAACTTAGAGATATACATGTTGCATCACCAATATTGAGTACTCATTATCTATATAATATATATATATATATATATATATATATATATATATATAATATACCTATATATATATGTGTGTGTGTGTGTGTGTGTGTGTGTGTGTTTAACTAACCCCTCCACATGAGCAGGATGTGACAGAAGGTTCATTTTTAAGCAGAGTTCTAATTCAGAGTTTTCAGGTTCTAATTCAGAGTTTTCCTTCTCCTAGACCGCCCAACTATTTACCCATAGCTGGAGGGAGAATAAGTTGGATGCATGCCTTTATCAAGAGTATTAGTGCTATGTGAAATACAAACAACCTCATCCAGAATTTGAACCATTACCTCACAGGCGCCTCCATGATTTATTTATATATATATTCACACACGCACATACATACACATACACACATATATATATATATATGCGCGCACATACACACACACACATATATATATATATATATACACGCATACACACACACATATATATATATACGCATACTCACACACACATATATATATATATACACGCATACACACACACACATATATATATATACACGCATACACACACACACACACACACACACATATATATGTATACACACGCATACACACACACACACACACACACACACACACACACACACACATATATATATAACACACACGCATATATATATATATATATACACACACACGCATACACACACACATATATATAGATAGATAGATATACACACACATATATACACGCACACACACACATATATACACACACACGCACACACACACATATATAAACACACACGCACACACACACATATATAAACACACACGCACACATATATATACACAGACGCGCGCACACACACATACATACACACACACACACATACGCGCACGCACACACACACATATACACACACACACACACACATACGCGCACGCACACACACACACATATATACACACACACACACACACACATACACGCACACACACACACACATATATACACACACACACACACACACACATATACACACACACACACACATATATATATATATATACAATACGAGGTATGTCAGAAAATTTCCAAGTTGATTGCATTTTTCAATGTGAGGGGCATCGTCCACTGCGAGTTCTAGCCACGGGGCCAGACGATCAACCAGCACGTCTACAAAGAGATACTGCGGTGTTTGTTTCGTTTAGTGCGCGAGAAGAGGTGAGAGATGTGGCAGGACATCTTGTGGGTGCTTCACCATGACAACGGACCTGCATACACTGCCATGAGTATCCGAGAGTTTCTGGCCCAGAAGAACATCACTGTACTGAAACAACCTCCCTAGTCACCCGACATAGTTCCATCTGATTCTTCCTCTTCCCCAAGTTCAAGGAGGTCATCAAGGGAACCTGATTTGAGGATGTGCACAACATCAAAAAGGCCGTGGCGACAGATCTACGGAGAATCCCGGGAGAATCCTTCTATGAGTGTATACAAGTGTGATAAAGAAGGATGGGAAAGTGCATTAGACTCCAGGGGGATTATTACGAAGGAGATAACTTGTAGTTTGGATTTTAAATAAATTTTTGTGACACCAGTCCTGGAACTTTTTTTGACATACCTCGTATATGGTGCATATGATTTGGTCTTTTCTTTTCTTTATGTATTCTATTCTCCATTCGATAATTTGTATTGTGTAATTGCAAATTATAATGCCGGGAGTTTGTTTTGTTTTTGTTTTTTGTTTTTTTGTTGTTTTGACACTGTCAGAGTTTAGAAATAATTACACAATAGAAATTTTCGCCTGAAGAAAAAAATACACAAAAAAGAAAAGACCAAATCATATGCACCACCTGTGTGTGTGTGTGTGTGTGTGTGTGTGTGTGTGTCCCTTATCAGCAGGATTCAGCTGTACCGTTTATGTTACACTATGGTCTATGAAGGGTTAACTGATTAAAAGAGGCAAAATAATCCTGTAAAGAAAATGCTTAAATGGAGATTTGATATGTACAAATAAACAGTCTCACATTTGGGCCGTGAATCTATTGAAACTCTGCGAAAGTGAAATATTTTTTGGGGGAAAGGGCCATCTGGTTACTTTCTGTATAATCTAAGGAAACAAGTGACAGAGTAAAATACTGAACTGGACATTAGATAAGAGAAAGAATAATTGCTTTGTAAATATTATCCAAATTTTCTGCAAAGTACATTCGGAGGAATCGGGAGACGTGCTTATAAAGGAAAGGTAGGAGTTATCAAAAAAGGGAAAGTTGGGGGTAAGAAGGAGGAAATAAAATTCCCCGACTTCTAAAAAGGGGCTCGGAGAAATTGCAAATGACGTAGAAAGTAGATTAATGAGTTTTGATATAAAGTTGACGTTAAGAAGGAGCTTCCTACACCGTCCAGACCCACACAGGTTCCTGGGTAGAATTTTACTTAAACCGAGCGTTTGTGACGCTCGGGGCAGCAGAAGCCAAAGACGCCAGACGACTCCACGTCACTCGACGAAACCTCCTGAATCCAGACCTTATACCGACCTAGTGCCTCTCACGCAAATTATCTCGGGAAAGGAAAACCAACCTTGTATGAATACGTTGGAGTCGAATTATCATTACGAACTTGGTAGCTTTTTGTCTCCAGCCATTTGCGAATCATACCGTTTTTGGGTTGGGGTTTTTTCAGACACGAATTTTCACTCTTTCGGATCGGAATACAACACGGAAGGAAGAGTGTGTGGTCATGACCTTTGGAGGGAACACAGCCCAATTTGGCCTTGTAACAGCTACACCACCACGTGTCGGCATACAAGTTAGATAAGCGGACGGTTCACACCTTATTGTCATCAAACGGCCACGACATTTAAGGTGTTTACGTACGAACGAATGCACACATCTGAGTGAGGATTGAACGATCGCACTAACGCGAGATAAAAAAAAAAAGGGGTTGGCGGAGTGGCCTATTGTTTGTATCAGTTCGACAGCGAAGGAGTCTATCCCCTTTTCACTAGCACTAAAGCAGGGAGATATTTTTTGCCGCGTTCGAGTGCCACATCTACCATCAGCTCCCCACTTTACTGCACAAATCATATAAACCAATCTGTGCTACTCATACGCTGAGTTGGCGGAGATTGGTCTCAAACTCAGAACTTTGCGATTCCAAGGCAGGTGCTCTACCGACTGGGCTAAACTGGCCCCCACTAAGATCTTGACCCTGTCATAACAAGTTGACCAACTTCATTTGGCCAGAAAACCAGTATCATCTGAATAAGTTCTCAGGACACAAGTTCAACCAGTACAGAGATGACAACAATAAGCTGAAGCAGAAACCAAGTACGAACAATAAGAACAAGTCCGAGGTTAAGGTAGGACACTTTTGTTTGGTTTTCCTGTCATTTCAGATTGCACACCTGCCGGTATAGTTAAATGAAATTGATTGTAATTTCTTTTTGATATTGTGTTAAACTTATTGGAAAGTATAAAATTGTGTGAAGTATCGTAGAAAATGACTAAATATTAATACAGAAGAGTCCCAAGAAAAACATAGTCACATCCAAGGCTAAAGTGTTGAGGACTTAACTAATAAGATTCAGGAAAGGTCGGGGAAGGAAGGAAAGGTCCAGGGTCTTAGGAAGGGACGAGAAATAAGAGGGAGATACAGGATAAATTGGGGGGAAGAAGTAGAACCCAATAGGAGAATGTCGTCTCGAAGACATAGATTTGTTAAACCCACACCATACCGTTACGGTTTAAACTGCTGGCGATGTGGCGAGGAAGGTCACAAGGCTGTAGACTGTCAAACGCTATTGGGAGATTTGTCTAATAAGTTTGGACAAGGGGACAGATGGAACAGACCACCGAGAGATAGGTCGATGACTAATGAGATAGTGGCTCCGAGGAAATATAGAATAAAAGTGGGACATTTATTAAAAGCTAACAGAGATGTAATAGCTAAAACGGATAAAGAGTTAAGTCAAACGAATACTTTGAAGATGTGTATTGATACAGGTGATCACCCACCAATCAAATTGAGGCCTTATCAAACTCCTATTTACAAGAGAAAACTGATGGAAGAATCAGTGGATGTTATGCTGGATTTGGGAATTATAGAAAGGTCAAAATCACCGTGGAGTTTCCCTGCTTTTGTGTTTGAAAAAAAAGACGGGATGCACGAATTCGGTGTTGACTTCCGACAGTTAAATGCTATAACCAAGCCAATGGCTATTCCTTTGCCATTAATGGACGACATATGGGCATTGTTGGGAAAAGCAGCCTGTTTCTCTACCTTGGGTTTGAGATTCGGGTATTGGCAGGTAGCCTTGGAAGAAGCAGACCAGGAGAAGGCAGCTTTTGATTGCCATTTAGGTCGATTTAACTTCAGAGTGATGCCTCCTGGGCTATTAAATGCTCCAGGTATATTTACCGAACTGATGTTGATTGTACTGGGAGGTTTAGAGGAATTCGCTATAGCATACTTTGGTAATATATTAGTGTTCTCTAGAACACCTGAGGAGCACTTTGAACACCTGCAGAGGGTGTTTAACAGGTTGAGAGAACATAGGTTAAAATTAGATTTATTAAAGTGCCAATTCTTGAAGGAGGAAATCAAGTATCTGGGTTTCATAATAAAAAGAGGGGGAATTAAACCAGATGTAGACAAAGTAAAGGCAATAAGAACTAAGCCTGAACCGACCACTGCAAAACAAGTTAGAAGCTTTATAGGTAAGATAGGTTTCTACCGGAGGTTTATCCCAGCCTTTTCCCGGTTAGCAGACCCTTAATAGCCTTGACAAAGAAATGTACCAGATTTGAGTGGACAGAAGATTGTCAGAGGGTATTTGATAGCCTGAAAGAACAGCTGACAGCAATACCAATGCTGGCTTATCCAAATCTGGACAAACCCATGGTTTTGTATACAGATGTCAGCAATAAGTATATTGGGCAGTCCTTACTCAGTCATGTCCTGATATGGAAGGACCAGTGCCCGGTATACCAGAGGAAATGCCGATATACTTTCTGTCACGCAAACTTTCAAATACCCAGCAGAGATGGTCAGTGATGGAAAAGGAAGCATATGCTATTGAGTATGCTGTCCGGAAGTTAGATTATTGTTTGGATGGAGCAGAATTCACAATCAAAACTGGTCACAAGCCGCTTGAGCGTCTGCAAGAGGCTGAGTGGACAAACAGAAAACTGCAGCTTTGGTCACTTATGTTAAGTGGATACAATTGCAAGATAGAATATTTAGCTGAAAAGAAGAATACGTGCGCAGATCTCTTGTCTAGAATTCCGAATCAGCTGAGTCGAATTACACAATAGAGCTTTTTAAATTCACAAAGATTGGGGAACTGTCCCAAGTGTGTTGTTGGTTGGTTGGTTGGTTGGATTTTATGTAATATCAACCCTTATTGGGTCATTTTATGCCGAAGACATTTTGTTTTATTCATTCTTGATTGATACTCAATTTTTTTTAAACACATTTTTAAAACTCATTTTGTTCTATTTAACCCGTATATGGTACCCTAACAGATACTACCACTCTGGGTCAAAGTGAACCTGGGAGTAATGGTGATGAAGGGGGATTCCACATTCCCTAGAGCCCCAAGATTGAAACTTCACCATCAGATAGAGTTTAACATCATACCCAGCCACTGTATTATAGCACATATGATAAAAAGGGTTTGAGCTTGTCATAAGAGCAATAGGGTTGGGACAATTATATAGGTGCTAGGGTTTGATGTGACCATTCCCAAGTGTGGGATGAGGAAAGAGAGAAGTGCAAAGTAGAGAAGTACAATAAAAGAGTCAGAAATATAGTGGAACTGTCGCTCTCATAAAGAAAGTTGGGGCCAAAATTACATCTAGATCAGAAGGGGGTCAAAGTTTAGGTACCAGACATGTATGCTGAAAAGAGGGGGGGGCTTAAGGAAAAATTGTGATATTGTAAAAAGTACCTGGTACCTCTAAGGAGGTGGAGTTCATTCCTAAAATGAGGTAACCAAGAGAGTACCTGGTACTATTAGTATTTTTTGTAATTTAACCATTGTAGTTTTTTTTAGACAATAACAAAATAAAAATTATTCTAATCAATTATTATTCTGATAATTCCATTGCAATCTATTATATTTCCATATGTCTCAGTTGAATAAACTATCTTTATTAAATTCTAAAATGACTTGATTAGTTAAGTTAAAAAGTTAATAGAAACAATGACATTGTGACATGCTTTTTAAAAAAATTTAAATAATTCATAAATCATTTTAATTCGTTTTATTATATATATATATATATATATATATATATATATGAATTGGGCACCTCACATGGTGTAATGGTTAGCAAACTAGATTCGCAAAACATTGATACTACTATTATTACTACTACTACTACTACTAACAGGACCTGAGTTCTATTCTCACTGGACGCCCTATCTATCTGGCCTTGTACCATAACTAAGCTAAGCTTAGTAAATAACTATATATAAATGAATTATTTATATTATATCTACATCTATAAATATTTTATGCTTAAGTAATAGGTACCAGGTACTTTTTACTATATAACAATTTTTTCTTAAGGGAACTCCCCGCCCCTTTGTAGCATACATGTCCGTACATAAACTTTGATCCCCCCCCTTGGTTGTTAATGAATGAAGAAACGATAAAGTGCAAGAATTGTGTTTGAGATGTTTAAAGGAAATGACAGTAGAATAAAACGAATTGTCAGGTTGAAGTGTCTGGTAGAATCTGGGCTCTTGCTACCCGGAAAGAGATTGAATTGTCCAAAGTGTTGGTTGGGTTTTACAGTATGTCAACACTTATTGGGTTATCTTATGCCGAAGACATTTTGTTTTATCCATTCTTGTTGGGTACTCAATTTTTAAAAAAAAACATTTTTTTAACTCATTTTTTCCTATTCAACTGATAGAGTGGACCTGGGAGTAATGGTGATGAAGGGGTACTCCACATTCTCCAGAAAATTGGAACTTTACCACCAGATAGAGTTTAACGTCACACCCAGGACAATAAGACCCTCAGCCATCGCCTTTTAGCACATATATATATAAAAAAAAAGGGCTGGGGCTTGCCATAAGGGCAATAGGGTTGGGACAATCATAAAGATACTAGGCTTTGAGGTGATCCACAAATTGATTGGAGTGGGCCTCTCCGACAGCCTGTCTAGCCTAAGTAAGGACCAAAGGGGAGTGTTGCATGTCATGGACTGCTCTATCCAATGTGTGTGAAGGTAATCCCACCCAGACTATACAAATAGTACCCCCATCATCTATGATAGAATTGTCACCGGGTTGTTAGGCATTTGGGACATTTATTTCACTCCCTCCATATTAGGAAATGGGGAAAAGTTTGAGGAAAAGAAATCCATTACTAAACTCTTAAAAGTCAAATGTGAGTGATTAGATAGAATTGTGGGGCTCTGTAGTTAGGGATCTTTCTGAAGTATTATTACCCAAATTACTTTAGCTGGTAGAAAGGATTGATCTTGAGCAGGTAAACAAAAAATTAAGCTCAGTGGGAAAGGCGAATTTGAGATGGAAAAAAAATGTTAAGAATCATTATAAGTTTGTCCAACAGGGAGAGTTTTAATTATAATTGTGGTTTTATCAGCATTATACAGGGTATCCACAAAATCTGGGTACATGGGTGGATTAACACATACTTTTAAAACAAAACAATTTTATTTAATCATAATGTTAATAAATTCACTTAAGAGTACTGACTCGATTTTATTTACTGCTAAATTACCATATCTGCCTTCTCTGAAAAATAACATAAATAAATACAATAGTGAAATCTCCATGTACCCAGACTTTGTGGACACCTTGTAGATGCTGATAAGGAATAGAAAAGTATTGTTTAAAAAAGGTACCGGCAGGTGGGTGGGTGAGAATGAACAGGATATGCCAATAAATGTCCATTACCAAAGCAGATTAAATGTCATCAAAGCCAGCAGCTGAAGAGAAAGGGAGAGCCACACCTACCGAGAGATATTTGAAGAATTCTGGGAAAGGCTGAAAGTGACTACAAAACCAAAGACGACTGTGCAAAAATGAACTGTATTGAAAATGGAGGTGTGCAGTGTAATGGTCAGAGGAAATAGGAAATGGATTCGCTGACCAGAGTTCAAATCCTGGATGAGGCTGTTTGCATTTGCATAGCACTAATACCTATGGGAAAGGTATGAATCAAACTACTCTCCCTCCAGCTATGGGTAAATAGTAGGGCAGACTGGGCTCTTTAACATTGGCTAGGTAACCAGTCTAGGAGAAGGGAAACTCTGAATTCAAACCTGTTACACTCTGCTTAAGAAATGACCTTATATCACATCCTGCTCGTGCAGAGGAATTGGTAAATATATATATATATATATATAAGGATCCTCAGAAAGTGATGAAACATTTCATTAAGGCCTCATGCTGAAAAGAGACATCAAAAATGTTTATCTATCTATGTTGGAATTATTGTTTATTTATAGGTGTATTAGTAAAATTTAATCACCTGCTTTTATGTCACATCCTGCTTTTATGGAGGGTTGGTAAATATATATATATATATATATATTGAATTGAAAATGAATTTAAAAAAAGAAAAACAGATTGACTTGTAAAGGGCTTCTGCAAGTCCCCATTTTAAAAATCAAATCGTACGGAGTGCTGCGAACTCCAGGTAATTGTAATTCTACTGCATGAGTTTTATGAAGAATTGAATGTTGTTTGGTTGAACAATTGCATGCAAACTAAAAAGAAAGAAAGAAAGAGACATTTCCTTAATTTCTACTGCATGAAATGTAGAAAATAATGATACATGAGAAACTGTAACCTCACCACAACAACAGGTGGTTGGATTAGTTGATTTGTCATATATCTGTAAATGACAAAAACAAAAGGAATTGTTGTTATATAAAAATCTTTGTTATTATACGTTGGAGTTGAACCCTTTACAAACTTTTTAGCTTTTTGTCTTCAAGTCGTTTGTGAATCATGCCATTCTTTTCAGCCAGAAATCTTCATTCTTATTCCCTCATCCAATGCCTTCTAGCACATATATGATAAAAAGGGTTGTGGGTTGGCATTATGGGCAATAGGGTCAGGATAATCCTATAGTTGCTAGGGCTTGATGTAATCAGCCAATAGATCAGAAGGAATCTCTCCAACTGCCCGATTAGCCTAAATAAGGGCCAAAGTGGAGTGTTGCATGCCATGGATTGCTCGGTCATCAGGATTCTGTCCTCAAGCATCACTGAATAGAATAGTGTAAAAAAAAACAATAAAAAAACATGGTAATTATTGTCAGAGCCTCTAACCACTGGGCTATTATCACACCCACTAGCGGAAGAGAATTTTTATTACTGATAAATACATATGTAGAGGCTACAAAAGAGAGCTCTATCCATTTTAAGGAAAGATTTGCAATTTCAGAGTAAATGACAACCATCATCGAATTTCCTTTCCAGAGAGCTCAATCCACCAGGGGAGGGGAGCATATAAGAACAGATTTTTGGTACATCAGAATGCCATGATTATTTTTATTATTATTTTAATTTTATTTTTAATTTTGGAAGTGAATGATACAATTATAGCCACTAAAAACAGTTTCTATGACTGTCAAACTGTTTTTAATGGCTACAATTGTATTATTCACTTCTGCAATTGTCTTGAATTAATTAATTTCACTAATTTTTTCTGTTATCAATGGAACAAAAGCAAACAAGTATGAACTCTGCTGGGAACAAATTAAGGAATGATAATTTTAATATAAGCTACCATTGTGATTTGAACACTTCTCTAAAAATCTACTGGTTATTAATAGTGAGTCTTTTATATTTCTATTTTATATAATAATTGTAAGACAATTATAAGTTATAAAAAGATAATAAAAGGCACAAAGTTATAAAAGACGTGATAAAAAATACAGGAATGTTGTGAGAATAATAACAATTTTTATCATGCTATCATAAAAAAAAATTACCGAATGGAACATTTTTTTTTTTCAGTATACAAGGTGTGTCAAAATGTACAAAAAATCTCAATACTTTTTTAACACACCTTGTATGTATATATATATATATATATATATATATATCATAATTAATTTTTTGAGTTAAATTTGAAAATGTTCATCATTACAGTTCATAGAGCAACAAGTAAGGAGCAACCTCACTATCACAGTTGTGATTCTCTGTGAGGCTCACCACTGTTCCATGACAAAGCCTCACAATTATTATTGTTATTTAGATCAGGGGTTCCCAACCTTTTTCAGCTCATGGCCCACTTTGAAACCAGAATTTTTTGTGACCCATGAAATTATTATAATAGAAAAAATATTTCCATTTTACATAAGATATTTATTCAATCAAGATACAACCGATATAGAATTATAATATTTCCTTGACACCTACCTGAAATTTGCTGTGGCTCATTTTGGCCATAGGTTGGGAACCACTGATTTAGATAATCATCATACATTAAATAATTAAATAAAATGTGCAGTTATACATTTTTAATTATCATGACTATTTTTACATTGCAACAAGATGATTCATAAATTCAATGGCATCCTATTGAAATAAACATCATCTTCAAGTCTTGCTGACAGCACAGATTGCTATGACTCACTCGCTACCCATCCCTACTGGTCATTACTCCTGGCAAGTTCTCAGCACGGCATCCAGTGTCCGCATATAGCTGTTGCATGTAAGTTTTTGCTGGACATCCAACACTGATGTGTCCATGTGTAGGTGTCCACAGGAGAACGACACATATGAGTTCATCCTTACTTCTCTAGCAGTGTCCAGCATGTCTTGTTCATCTCATTTGGATGGTTTGTGTGATAAGAGGTAAGTGGCCATACAGCTGCTTTTTTTGTGGTTTGTTGGTTATTAATGCTTCTATTTAGGAAGGTGTGAAAGATTTTAAATAGCATTTCATAGTTATCTCCATTATATTGAAAATACTGGTAATCTTGAACATTAGCTACTTAAATGAGGGGCAAATTTGCAAATGCATTTTAAAAGGGGCTTTGTATATCCCCAGTTTTAAACAGAACATTTTTTCAGTCTAGGCCCATAACCTGTAAAGTTTTTAAGTGCCATCCTTGGCAAGTTGAAATAGGGCTTAAAGAAAGTCCTATGTTATGTGATCCTTTGGTAAATTGATAAAGGTCCAGTGATTTAATCCTATGTCCATCGTCCAAGAATGCCGCAGTAACTATGACCAGTAGGGTCAGTTAGGTATTGTATCAGCCTCAGAGTACTGCCAGTTATTGGCCAAGGAATAGGTCACATGATCTCACCTAGTCTATAAGTAGGAGTGGGGATCTAGCACACACCTTATATCACAAAAATCTCAATAACCTCCCCTTGTTTTTTTTTCACTTTGAGGAAGCTGTGTGTTTTGTTTTGTAAAAACACAGATTTTTCGACAAATTTGTATACCTATACTTTTCTAATATACTCTCATAGAAATATTAACATCTCTTTTTTTTAAATCACTTGTGGAAGATTCTAAGCATATGTTGACAGTGATGGTGAACATGTGGAGACTGTTTGAAAATATATTAAAGGTATTCCTATTAGGGTGTCAACATTTTTAAATCGATTTAAAAAAAAAAAAAAAATTTAAAAAAAGATGTTAATATTTCTATGAGAGTACCTGTATATTAGAAAAGTATAGGTATACCCAATTTGTCGAAAAATCCGTGTTTTTACAAAACAAAACACACGGCTTCCTCAAAGTGAAAAAAAAACAAGGGGTGGTTACTCTCATTTAAGTAGCTAATGTTCAAGTTTACCAAAATACCTACTAGCAGGACCCGTGAATATATCACAGTATGATAAATGAAGTTTTATATGTTTATTTAAGAGCTATTGCTAAATAATTCAATGTGTAAAAAGTATAATCTGGATTTAACTTTTTCACTTTTTTTCTTTCTTTCCTTCTTTCATCTTTTCATTATGTTTAATTGAAACAGATTAGCGTTATCGCTTCCTCTCTCTCTCTCTCTCATTATATCTTTCAGTGTAATACATCCTTTTTATTCCCTTTCATTATAATAAAAACGAATTCCGTTTTTTTTTTTTTTATCCATGATTTAGTTGATGTGCCAACACTCCTAAGAAATAGGAATTCGGCAGATAAGCAACACCAGTTAATCAGGATTTACATTTTTGCATTTCATCTTGGATGATTTAGATGGTCTCATTTTTACCTGAGGGTGTTGCAAGATGATAATGGTTGTACTTTTTAAGAACACAAATATTAATATATAAATCATCATGAACCCTGTGATAATGATGAGTCACAATTACAATCAATATTAAAATCAATAATTATTCTAATCAAAATCCATATCATAATCAATTTAAACCCAATGATCTTATTCCAAAATACCATTAATCCATATATATATATATATATATATATATATATATATATATATACATACATACATAAAGTAGGTGGAGTGGTATATTGTTGGTAGAACGCCACACCTACCATCAGCTTCCTACTTTACCACACAGATCCAAGCCATGCTACTCATGTACTGAGTTGGCGAGGGCTATTATCGCTGGATTATTGTGGTTCCAAGGTGGATGCTCTACCAACTGAGCTAAATCGGCCATATATATATATATATATATATTGACTAGCAGCGGCTACCCGGTGTCACCTGGGTAGAGGGGGATTTTTAAAGTTAGTCCCGCAGATCCATTATTACTGAATCATGAGTTGAATCCTCGTGGGATGCCCCATTTAAATCCCTATGTAAAAAAAAATACCTTGCATTGATCCAGCTACTCTGAAAAGAAATGTTAATGTCTAATATCTAAAATATCAAATGAAAAAAATTAATCCATGCTGTTATCATTTAAATTTTATTTTTTAATTATCTTCACGAATATAAATCAAATCTATTATTTTTGCTCAAAAACCAAGCCCTGGTGATATTTAATGTGTATATATATTTACTTTGTCGGTAATTGTTTTATTTTCATAGTTTCCTCTAGACATACATATACACACAACTGCCCTTTATATATGTATAGATAGATTATTCATAAAAGTTTTATAAATTGATTTGATTAAATCTGATTCTTAGAGAAAAAAAAGAAAAAAATTTTAAAAAAAGGAGGAAGAAGAAAATCGATTTTAATGAGATTTTTATTGCAATTTCGAAAATAAATTTTTAAAGTATTTATTTTATCTCCCACAAATGGATATGCCAAATAATTAAGTGTATTCTTTATTTCAGTTCTATCAATTTTCTTTTGTAAATTTTTGTTTTAAAATTACTGCATTTTCCTGATCATGACCAGGTTTGGAACTGAAAAAATATAAATATATATATATATATATATATATATATATGATCATGTATGTACATATATGTAGGTATGTGTACATATGTGTGTGTATGTATATATATATGTGTGTGTGTGAGTGTGTATATAATATATATATGTGTGTGCAGTTTGTGTGAGTGTGTATATTATCATAGTGTATAGTTAACACTATCTCACTTGATGAGACAGTAGTATGCCAATATATACAGTATTATTAGAAGAGTGCTCAATATCTGTGATAGAACAACAATTATTATCATCATAATATATGTATATATACATGTGTGTGTATGTATACATATATATGTGTATGTTTGTGTGTGTATGTATGTATATCAGTTATTAATTTTTATTTATTTCTTTTATCAATATTTTTTTTAAAAATCACCAAATATTGGGGTATAAAGCATTAAATTTTACATTTATTTATATTGCTAATATTATATAAATTTGTAATAAAAGAATTTTATAATTTTCCGGTTCTCGCCAACTCAGCGTATGAGTAGCACAGGAATCTGTGCGGTAAAGTAAAGAGCTGATGGTAGGTGTGGCGCTCCACCTCAGATGCCAAAACAATCTCCTTGGTCTAGCGCTAGTGAAAAGGGGATAGACTCCCTCGCTGATTGGCTGATACCGACTTTAGGCTGCCCCGACGACTTTACTTTACTTTATATATATATATATATATATATAATGATTTTGAGATGGACTTGATAACAGAAAGAAAATATAAATTATTTTTTTTTTTGTAATCTATTACAATTAGATTCCCAACTGGATGTTTATTGTCGACGATGCAACGTTTCGGCCATTTAGACCATCATCAGGACCACAGCCCAGTTCTAGCTTCAATGAAGGACATTTTCAGAATGGTGAAAAACAGTAGGTTGTCAGTAGGGGCAGGGGGGATGGGTAGTGGATTTTCTTCTCTCTATATGGGGAGTGTTATATGGCGATCCAGTTTCCATAACATCCCGTGTTTGTCTACTTTTCTCCATATATATATATATATGTGTGTCTGTATTTGGACAGCAGGCTTTCATTTATAGATGTAGAATTAAACAAAAGACACTTCTCCCATTTAACAATTTCATTAACAATCTTTTCAAGCTTTCTGGCCAACTTTTTTACATTTGGATGGAATCCGTGGATTATTCCACCAAAGTTTTAATCACCCCCCCCCACCAATATTTTTTATTGAAAGTACTTTATCAATATTTTTTAAAAATCACCAAATATTGGGGTATAAAGCATTAAATTTTACATTTATTTATATTGCTAATATTATATAAATTTGTAATAAAAGAGTTTTATAATTTGCTTGAAGCATTGTGTTTATATTGGTTTGATGGTTGGTTTTGAAGACTATCATAAGGCAAGTGTAAAGAAAAAAAGAAGGTAACTATGGTGTTCTTCATTTACCTTTGATTTATTCTTAATATTTTGAGATAAAGATCTCTTCATTAGAAGATTTCTGAAGGTATGGAGCTGTTAGCTTATTGTTAGGGCCTGTCTGTTGTATGACTAGTGATGTCTTCCTTCAAATTCTTTGCATGCGTGCATGTGTAGTTGTGTATGTATGTCCAACCATGTAATTTGTAATAAAATTATTATTATTATAAAAGCATAGTTCCTATAAAAAATGTCTATCAGATAATTACTGATTGGCACTTTTGCTTAGGATCAAAGCATAGTATCTGTACACATGGGAATCTAATTGTAATAGATTACAAAAAAAAAAAAAAAATTCATATTTTCTTTCTGTTATTAAGTCCATCTCAAAATTATATATATATATATATGTGTTGTGTGTGTGTGTGTCTGTATTTGGACAGCAGGCTTTCATTTATACATGTAGAATTAAACAAAAAGATAAAAAATGTAAAAAAGTTGGCCAGAAAGCTCGAAAAGATCGTTAATGAAATTGTTAAACGGGAGAAGTCCCGTTTAACAATTTCATTAACGATCTTTTCGAGCTTTCTAGCCAACTTTTTTACATTTGGATGGAATCCGTGGATTAGTCCACCGAAGTTTTAATCACCCCCCCCCCCAATATTTTTTATCAAAAGTACTTTGGTGTATATATGGAAACCTTACAATTTAAAAAAGATCTTATATAATATAAAGATCTTTTTTTAAATTGTAAGGTTTCGATATATGCTTAAAGAAAAATAGATATAAATTCAATTACCGGCGACTTTATATACCACCAAACTTCATGGATTTAAATCATAAGCACATTTGTTAATTTTGATTTAGTAAATAACTTTCCAAATTACATTCTAATCAAAATCCTTTTTTTTTTAATATTAGTTACCATACTTTCTGAACCGGAAGTCAGTGACTGACTAGATGATATATAAATCTTAAATTAATACACAATAGGTTCAGACGAAATCGATAAGTCAACTGTATTTCTTTTAGTATTAATCCATTCGAATTATTAATTGCATCACTCACTTATGCTTAAAAAAAAAAAAAAAAAAAAAAAACAGTACATTTATTTTCATAACCTTGACATGAGATTATATACACACATATATATATATATATATATATATATATATATATATCCTTGCATGTGTGTGTATATATGGCTCAACATGTATCTTGTTTAAGACAACCTTTGATAATTAAATGCCCTAAAGTGTTACATCACCTCTTTTTTTCTTTTCTTCCAACTAAGAGAAAGAGAGAGAGAGGGGGAGAGAGAGAGAGAGAGAGTCTATCTGAATAGGGGGAAAGGGAGGAGGATAAGAGGAAAGGAAACTTGTAATAGTAGTGTTAAGGCAGCAAACATTCCTAGAATATTTCACATGATTGGCATTCCTCAAGTAAAAATAAAAACATAAAATACATAAAACAAAATAAAATGAAAACACTACAGAACTATTTACATCACTTCTCACCTTCCCTCCCTCTCCCCCCAAATAAAAGCATTCAAGGTAAGTAGAGAATTATTTATCTCCTTTTGTTCTCTACCGAATCATAATGATTAAGTAAGGATATTATTACCTCAAGGAGAAAATTACTTATCAGATTTGTCTCTCTTCAAAAGGCTCTTAGCTTTCTCCCTCCTCTTCCTCCCCCCCTCTCTTTCGTTAGAGCTGCTGCTGCCATTTCTACCACTGCTACCACTACGGCCAATTTTGAGAAGCGCAAGTAATGGCTTCATGGTTACAGCGCAAAAATCTAAGCTGCAAGGTTCAAGTTTTTGGGGTTTTTTTATATCTTATTGCATTTTTATCGAAACTAATTCTTCTTTTAGCATCACTACTAATAACTTATCTTTATATCTGACTATCCCTGTGGCAAAATAGGGGGGGGGGGCGGTAATTAACTGTTTTTCAGGCAAATACTTTTTTTTATCCTTGTATTGTAAGTGAATTATCTTCAGAAAATTTGCAAAATAGAGAATATGTTCAAATAGTAAACATACAAGGTGTGTCAAAAAAAAGTATCAAAATTTTTTGTACTTTTTGACACACCTTGTATTCTGAAATAATTAATGTTCCATTCATTGTTCATTTCTATCTTGGTAAATGCAGCTTCAATCTCGATACTTTTATGACATATCATGTATATTAGCAGGACCTGTGGATATACCACATTATGATAATCTAATCATTACAATTATTACGATGTTTTATTTGTTTGTTAAATAGTTCAATATTCAAAAGTATAATCATTTTTATTTAACACTCTCACTCGTTTTTTTTTCCCTTCTTTTCATCTTTTCATTATGTTCGATTGAAACAGATTAGCGTTATCGCTTCCGCACGCTTATCCTCTATTTATCTTTCCCCTACTCTTTCTTTCAATCTTATTCTTTTTCTGTATAGCATGCCCGTTTTTTCCCCTTCCTTTCTTTATAATAAAAACAGAATGGTCCATTATTTAGCTGAGATGACGACATTCATGAGAAATAAGAATTCGGCGGATAAGCACCACCAGATAATCAGGATTTACATTTTTGCATTTCATCTTGGATTATTTGGACGGTCTCATTTTTAACCAGAGGGTGTTGCAAGAGGATAACGGTGGTACAATTAAGGAACACGAGTATTGATATATTGATAAAAAAAAATAATTTCATTAGCAATTATGTATCACAGTACAACAGCATGAAGACAAGGGAGGAATCTCCATGGCGTAGTGGCTTATATACTGGAATTGCGATATTGTATTTTGGTTTGTTTTGTTTTATGGCATATCAACCTCAGTGGGTCATTTGATGCTGATAAAGTTTTGAAATAAATTAATTCTTAATAGATACACAATTTTTTATTACCAAATTACATTACCCAAACCTCCAAAACTGGAACCTCACCATCAGATAGAGTTTAACGTCATTCCAAGGACATGTAGACCCTCAGTCACAGCCTTCTAGCACCCATATGATAAAAAGGGTTGGGGTTTGCCATAAGGGCAACAGGGTTGTGGCAATCATATAGGAACGAGGGCTTGACGTGACTAGCCGATTCATCAGAAAGGGCTGCACCGACCACTATCAGATATAGTTTAAGGTCATACCCAGGACATTAAGACCTGCAACCACTGCCTTCTAGCACATATATGATAAAAAGGTTTGGGGCTTGCCATAAGGACAATATGGTTGGGACAATCATATAGGTGCTAGGGTTTAACATGACTAGCTGACTGGTCAGAGGAGGCCTCTGCGACTGTCTGTCTAACTTAAGTAAGGGTCTAAGTGGAGTGTTGCATGTCATGGACTGCTTAGCCACAAGGGCTCAATCCTTAAGCATCACAGGTTGCCAACCACTGCCAACAGATGGTTCCATTAGTGGGGGGACTTACCCCTCTGCAGAGGTGCAGTCGGTATATTCTAAAGCCCACCAACAGGACTTACTGTAGTGGTACTATTCAACCCATAGTTGGGGGATGAGAGAGTTTATATCTTTCCCAAAAGGTAATAGTCCTGAAAGTGAACATATTAACATGACTAGAATTGGAACTCCCTTACAACATTGTCATATTCCATCACATTAGCCACTACCTGCTACCCCCACCCCACCTGGGTGGTTAAGGAAATTAACTTTATTTCTATCTTATCACATTTCCTCAATAGGAAACAATTTGGAGATAAATAAATAAAAACAATAACAACAGCAAACAATATCACCGGGGGGGGGGACCATTAGTTGCTTTAATAATTTAGTTATTTTATTACAAAAGAGGAAATTGTTCCAAATGAGAGGAATTTGGTGGTTATTGGCAGGGAGGTGTATGGTGGGGATGTAAATATAAATACAGGGTTTACATCCGGTGAATATTTAACCCAATTTACGCCCCACCCCCCACTCACAAGAGAAAAACAATCAATGAATGTACCTTTCCTTTCATTCACATTTAGACCATTTATTTGGCAAGATTCAGATGGGAGGTGACCCAGATTTATGGATTTTTTGGGACTAGGGCCAAATGTATACTTACTAAAATTTAAATAACCAATAGATTTTAATTTGTTGAATTTTAGTAAGTTTTTTGAAATGTTAAGCTCTCTTGTTTTTTTGTTTTTTTTTGTAGAGTGAGTCAAAAGTTTTGCAATATTTTGTTAACTAGCAAAAGTATACACCCCCTGGGTGCAAGTATTTAAAGTTTAATGGGTGGTCTTTCAATATGTGAGCTACCGAATGGTTTCTTTTTTTTTTTTTTTTTCAAACTTTTTTTTTTAAATCTCGAAAAAAAAGAAATAAACAAACAGTTGTTACAAAGAAAAACAGTTAATTCAAAGATCAAATTATCTGATTGGGGAAAAATTACTCCCCGTTATCTTGAAAAAAAAAAGTAAAACAGTCCATTTTTTTTTATATAATAGGGTCAGTTTCTTTATAATTTTTTAGCAGAATTCTGTATTCATGGTTCTTTTACTAAAAAACTCTTGCATAGAAACTTATAAAAAAATTTCTGATATAATTATTCAGACTTATCTTTATAGAAAAAAGTAAAAATTGTTTCTTGTCGGTTCATTTTTTTCATATTTCATAAAATAAAATATGGGGGGTAGACCTTTAAAAAAAAAAAAAAAAAAAAAAATTTCCGAATATATTTTAGGAAAAAACTATTTTCAGACATATTTTCATCAAAAGATAAGTAATTATGCAAATTTTCGTATAAATCGGACCATTAATTGATTTTTCATAGAATTTTTTAAAAAGCCTCTAGTCATAACTTGTTTTTGGTTATGTTAAATTTCAACTGATTTTAAGGTTTTTTAATGTTTCTTCTTTAGAATGGACAAAATATTTTCAAGATAATATTAACCTTTATGCAAGTTTCATTGTGTTAAATATAGTGGGGCAGGGGGTAAATTCAACTGGGAAAATTGGTAGTACCTAAAGTTCCATGAGAAAAGACAAAAAATATTATTTTGTGGCAAGTATTATAATGTAAAAAACTATTTAAAGATATTCTTGTATTTGAATAAATATAATTTGAAATAATATTGTTTGTAATAGATGTATTTTTTTCTGACATTTAAAATCCCGACAACTTTACACTTAAATGATTCTAAAAATAAAAGAATAAAGAAAATAATTGCAGATCATATCAGTTTATTCATCAAAATAAAAAATAGAATACAATTGGCTGTTATAACAATAATCGTCTGGAAAAAAAGCTTTTAAAAAACATGGAATGAAGAGAATTTAGCAGAGCCTTTGATAACATGAAAAATATTTAAAAGAAAAAAGAAAAAATATATAAAATAAAAAATAGAATTGGTCAATACAGAATATTTTTGGGCTTGAATAAAGGTTATAAAAAGTGAACTGTATATACATTGATGGACCAAAGTAATTTTAATTATCTTTTATAATTTTAATAGTAAAAGTTGGTGTGTGTGTGTGTATATATAAGTAAAGACAGGGTGGTATCAGCCAGACAGCGAGGGAGTCTATTTTTTCGTTACCGCTAGACCAAAAAGAGTGTTTTGGTGTCTGAGGTGGAGCACCACACCTACCATCAGCTGCCCACTTTACCGCACAGATCCCTGTGCTACTCATACACTGAGATGGTGAGGGCAGGTATCAAACCAGGAACCTTGCGATTCCTAGGCAAGTACTCTACCGATTGAGCCAAACCAGCCCTTATATATATATATATATATATATCCCAAGGTCATTAGTGTGAATTGAATATACCCTTATGTAAGTTCATTTGAAATACATATTTTTTTTAGTATTTCTCTGAAATTCTGAGTTCAAGAAGGTTCCTGACTTTGACAAGAAACACCTAAGGAAGGCTGGAGATAACATCGGCCGAAACATTGTGTATATAACAAAGATGAGGGCAATAGTCCGAATAATCCAAATGATACACATATTTTTGGCTTCTGATTTTTCCTAAGACCTCTAAATGATGTAAGCAAAGTTGGTAAAGTGATCTATAGTCAGTATCAGCCAGACATCGAGAGAGTCTATCCCCTTTTCACCTCTTCAGACCAGAGAGATTGTTTTTTGCATTTGAGATGGAGCATTACACCTACCATCAGCTCCACTTTTCCACCCACATTATATGTAAATGACACCTGTTATAAAGGTGTTGGTTAACAAACTAGCCTTACTAGACCATTCACCGTTGTAATAAATCTAATCCTTAAAAAGATACTCAAGTCTTGTAGCATTGTGTCAGACTTAACTAAGTTTAGTAAAAGCAGCACAAGGCCAAAGGTTTGGAGCGCCACTGAAGACCAAACTCACTACCTGAACAATAGCATATAAAATCATTGCTACACAGAAATGTGCCCATCAAAAACAAAAAATTTTATTTGTTTTAGAAAACTTGGAAAATAACTATTTCAAATGGAATAATCCTGAAGTCGAGAAGAAAATAGATTTCTCTTGATCTAATCAATATATATATATATCTATATATATAAAGTTTTTAGTGATTTTTTTTCCACTAATTTTTCTATAAATTTTTTAAAAATTTTCAGAATAACCTCCCACAAATTTCTAAACAGGTCCACAATATTTGTAGGTGGATTAGCAGGTATTAGAATGATTCTAAGTTGGACCTTTTTTACAAAAAATGTTAGAGTTGTTCTGGCCCAAGTTGAGAGCTGTATGCTCAATATCATTGAACAGAGCAATATAATAATTAGTAAAGAAAAAGGATTTTAAGCCTTTTCCTTAAATATATATAACAATAACGTAGTTTGCTATATTTATATAAAGAGTGTTCAATATCAGTGATAGAGCCTATATGAATAATTGTGATGTTTCGGACTGTTGTCCTCATCTTTATTGTGGTATGTATAAACAATGTTTCGGACGCTGTACACCACAATAAAGATGAGGACAACAGTCTGAAAGATCAAAATTATTCACATCAAACCTCATTTCCAAAATACAGACAATAGAGCATATATATCTAAGGATATGACAGAGATAGAGTCAGTGGTGCTTGGTGATTCAGTTACTAAGTGCCATTGACTGGGTCTATGCTAACTTTAATATAATACACACACACACACACACACTATTATATACACACAGTAGGGAATGCTGAAAAGTTCTTGGCCAAACCAAGATTTTTAAAAAAATTTAAAATTAAAAAAATGAGGGATTCCCATATTCATTGGTTCAGTTCAATTTATATATATATATATATATACGGAAGTTCAGGGAATGTAGTACAGACTTTTGTCACTACCTTTTGTGAGCAGTATCCTTTGTAAACCAGTATGCAAACAGCAAGCAAACCCAAAAGGCAACATACTCGGTTTATAAATGCTTTTTTTTTTTTTTTTTTATAAAGATTATGCTTAAATGGTTTTGCAAGTTTTATCAGAATCAACTTCATATTTAGCTTTAAATTAATCAGAAAATATAAATGAAACAAAGCAGAAACCCATGAAAAACTGAATGAAGCATTTGGGGATGTTGTGAGTTAGAATTAAATATTTTTGTCTTCATTAAAAATGTGACAAAAGATGAACAAAACATCCATCAATGAGAAGTGTTATTATGCAGAAATCTAGAAAACATAAAAGTGAATAATTTTTATTTTCTTTATTTTTCGGACTGTTGTCCTCATTTTTATTGTGGTTTTGGTCGCTGTATCCTCCGACTTTCCTCAAGTGTTCCCTGTGTATCTGGAACACCTGAGGAAGTCCAGAGGATACAGCAGCTGAAATGTGTTTATACATACCATAGTAACAATGAAAACAACCGTCCGGGGGGGGAGGGCTAAAAATTAGAATTATTCACATCAAGCTTCATCTCAAAAATACAGACAAATAATTACAAAATGTAATGTCACAGTTCAGCTGTAATTTTTTTTTTTTTTTTTTTATTGTTAAATTCCTTAAACTTTTTCTAGCAATTCATCACATCATTTTTTCCTCTTTAATATAAACAAGGGAATCTTTATGAGCAGTTTTCAGTATTAGAATATTTATGAAAGTTTTAAATACAAATTTCTGATGAGTTTTTATTTTTTTTATAAATTAGTGAAATTTGCTTTGAAAATATAAAATAAAACTAAAATGCATTAAAAAAATAAAAAATAAAAATTACCATATTTGATGGCATATAGGACACTTTTTTCCAAAATTTTGCATCTTATACATCGTAGGTGAAGTTTGAGACGTCCCGTAGGCCTAGGCTAATCTTCTCTATGATGGTCACTAACCCAGCTTACGCTCAGTACTTTTACCTACCCTAAACTCCATGCATCCTTATTTTATTGCTGGTATTGTTATAATCAAGGTTAACAGGAGCGTATATTGGCGAAGAATAAATAAACACTAAAAACTTTTTTTCCTGAATCTGACCTGCGTCTTAAATGCAGTCAAATACGGTAATATTTAATAAAGAAAACATTGTTTTGTCAAATATTTTCTCGATTTAAATCTTTCTCAGAACATTTTTCGAGGATGATGTAAATATATACTTAAAGTAAAATTGACAGAGTGGTCTCTTGTCGGTATTACCCGGACAGTGAGGGAGTCTATCTCCTATTTGCTAGCACTAGACTGGGAGAGTTTTTTTGCTGAGGTGGTGTGCCACACCAACCGTCAGCTCCCCACTTTACCACACAAATCATATTCATGAGCCGAGTTGGCAGGGACCAGTATTGAACCCGGAACCTTGCGATTTGAAGATAGGTGCTCTACTGACGGAGATAAACCAGCCCCATAAATATATACTTAAATAATAATGAGAATTAAATATGGATTATACCCAAGCATGTTTTTCAGAGAAACTTATCCTTTTTCTTAAGTTTATGCGACAGATAAAACCTTTTTCTTTTTTTCTTTGTTGTTTTAGTAGGGAAGGGGTATAAAGTTACAGTGCCTAAATGCAGTTTATTAGAAATAAAAGTGACATTTTTGTCCAACTTTTTTAAAAATTAAATGTAAAGAAGAAGTTGAGTAAAAAAAATAAAAAAATAAAATGAAAATAAATAAAAATACACCTATCAAACCATTTGTAGTTAGCTCTTCAAGTATTTCTAATTATAAACATCTTTAAAAAAAAAAATTCAAATGCCTAAATGCATGTCTGAGAAAAATCCATAATCTACATTTGCTGACAAACTAATGTACCAAAAGTACCTATTAAATAAGTACTACCGATCTCCAGAAAAAAATGGACACTGCCAAGAAGGAACCAGCATGGTGCAGGGGAGGGGGTATCAAAGTTTAGGTACTGGACATGTATGCCAAAAAGAGGGCTCCCCGCTTAAGGAAAAATTGTGATATTGCAAAAAAGTACCTGATACCTCTAAAGGAGGTGTGGTCATTCCTAAAATGAAATAACCAAGTGAGTACCCCATACTATTAGTATTTTTCACAATTTAACCATGTAGTTCTTTTAGACAATAAAATAAATACAATTATTCTAATAACTCTAATTCAATCTTTTAGATTGCCCATATGCCACAGTCGAATGAGCTGTTTATCTTTATTAAATTATAAAATAATTTGATTAGTTAATTTAAAAGTTAATGAAGCCACCTCCTTTAGAGGTACCAGATACTTTTTACAATATCACAATTTTTTTTTATGGGGACCCTGCTTTTTGGCATACATGTCCAGGTCCTAAACGTTGACCCACCCCTCGGCAGATACTACACTGATCCTAGGCAACCAATCAATATATAAATAATTATTTTATATACAATGTAAACTCTGCTGATCAATAAAGAATTTAAATTGAATCCAGAAGTAAGGTAGGAATAATTTTGATATTTCAGATTGCTGTCCTCATCCTTATTGTGTATAAACACAATGTTTAGGCCACAGTAACTTCAGTCTCTATTCAGGTGTTTTTTTTTAAATTACCTTAAAATAAGTCATCTTCAGATGATTTGCCAAGAATTCAAACATGGTTTCAGAATTTAAATCATTATTATTTACTCAAGGGTGCTCCAAGCAGCATAAATGCCAGACTTATTGAAAAGAAATTCGATTAGATACAGAGAAATAAAATGGAGGAAGTTACTTAAAAAAAAAAAAAAAAAAAAAAAAAAAAAGTAAGTGGTAATGATTTAAGCTCAGAAACAACACTTGAATTCTTAGGAAATCACCTGATGAGGACATATTTTAAAGGTAATTTAAAAAAACATCTGAACAGTGCCCTAGGTTACAGTGGCCTAAATGTTGTGTTTATACACAATAAAGATGAGGACAACAGTCTGAAATATCAAAATTATTCATATCAAGCCTCATCTCATAAATACATACAAGTATAAGTAAGACAGTTCAATAATTTTAAAATCTAAGCCAATAAAAAATTTTATGCTTGATAGGAGTTCACGGTTGATCAAATGATATTTTATAAAACTTTTGTCTTGAGACAGCAATTAACACATGATTATTATTTACTCTTAGAAACACATTCAGAATTTTATACCATACTTGTGAAAAAAAAAAGGGGAGTATAAGGCAGCATGAGTATAAAAGGCATGAACACACTTTTCCCTTAAGCTACAGACATAACATCATTCTTTCTTATATGTCTGCAGATCATTGTCATGAACTTGATCAGCAAACAGAATCCGCTAATTGCCAACAAGGTTACAATCAGGATTTCCGTACGTTCAAAGCTCGTGGTGTCCACCTGCTTGTCGTAAACACCACAGAAGGCAACCACCAATACCATATACGGGGTTATCAAATACCTGGTGTATCGGTCAAGGACAATAAGATCTAACGCAAACCAAGATATAATAAGAACAAGAATAATGATCAAAACAGTAAGGTCACTCATGCTGCCATTAATATTCCAGTTATAGCGGAAGGCCAGGTCAAGGTTGAGGTGCGTGGCCACGGTTAACCAGGCAGCATAGACTCCGATCCCATTCTGCACAAAAATACGGATCAGCCAGACATGAATGCCCAGGTTGTCGACGGTAATCTCATCCAGGTTTTCGGCTAGTGAATATGAGCACATCCCGATGCAAGCGTAAGCAGAGAGCACCATGAAGAGAATGACAAAGAAACAGATGATGAAGTAGACCCGATCGAAAAGGATGATCCAGGCGATGTTCAGGCCAAGATTAACAAAGTAGAGAAAGAAGAACGTGCAAGACATGAACGCCGGATCCTTGTAGAGGTAGTCGCCGCCGGTCTTGATGCAGATGGCTGCTTGACTGTAAACAATCCACACGGCCATCCAGAAATAGATGACACCCCAAATTGAGAAGGTCCAGCCAGAGGGGGTGACACCAGTGTAATATGCATCGGATATGCTTCCAGTTGTATTTAGGAAGATTCCTTAAAAAAAATAAAATATAAAATGAAAAGATATTGAATTGAAAAATATTTTCTATCATTATGTATATATTGTGTATGTAAAAAAATAAATAAAACAAATATTAGGTATGTGCAAAAGTTTCAATATATGTTAAGTAGGTTTGTGATAGGTAGGTTGGTTGGATTTTATGGCATGTAAACCCTTGCTGGGTTATTTTATGCTGAAGACATTTTGCATTATTCATTGTTGTATATTCAATTTTATTTTTCAAACTATTTCTTAAACACATTTTTTTATCTATTTAACCATAACAGGTACTACCACTTCGGGTCAGAGTGGACCTGGGAGTAATTGTGATGAAAGGGTACTTCACATTCCTCAGAGTTGCAGAATTGGAACTTCACTATCAGATAGTTTAATGTCATACCTAAGTCATTAAGACCTCAGCCATTGCCTTATAGCACATATATTATGTAAAGGGCTGGGGCTTGCCACAAGGGCAATAGGGTCGGAACAATCATATATATTCTTGATGTGACCAGTCAATTGATTGGAGGGGGCCTCTCCAACCACCCATCTAGCCTAAGTAAGGATCAAAGTGGAGTGCTCCAGAATTGGAACTTCACCATTAGATGTAGTTTAACGTCATACCGAAGACATTAAGACTCTTAGCCACTGCCTTCTAGCACATATGATAAAAAGGGTTGGGGATTTGCCATGAGGGTTGGGACAATCATATAGGTGCTAGGGCTTGATGTGACCAGCCAATTGATCGGAGGGGGCCTCTCAGTCTTAAGTAAGGGCCAAAGTGGAGTGTTGCATGTCATGGACTGCTCAGCCATCAGGGTTCCATTCTTAAGCATCCTAAGTCACCATCCATGGCCAATAGGTGGGTCCATTGGGAGAGGGGGGTTATCTCTGCAGTGGGCATATTCTAAAGCCGCGGCTGACAGGTTTTTGGAAAAGTGCTGAGAATTTCTGTACACCTAATATATTAGATGTGTGTAATTTTATTATTTACACACAAACATGCATGCATATGTAAATATTTTATAGACATTTACTCAGCTTAGCTTAGTCTGGCACAGGGCCAAACTAGGAGAATATTTGGGTTGCACCAGGCTGCCTTCCTTGAAAATACTGATGAAAAATAAGCATCATCCACCGAACCAGATCTATTTTTTGTTATCTTTTTTATTTTTCTGACTGTTGTCTTCATCATATATAAAATAACGTTCTGGCCATTGTATCCCCAGATCTTTCCCTATAGATATGTTGTCTGTTAGAGTATTCATTTCAGCCCATTTCGCATAGGTGAATGCTTTACTCTAACACCGGCGGTGTCCTGTGACAGTTTTAATTTCATTTTGTTTTCTCACTAAAATTCATAAGTAATTTCATATTGTTATATATAAAAAGTCATAAATTTTCTTCCATCCAAGTCCACCTCAGCAAGGGCAGGCAATCACTACAACGATATCAGCCAGACAGCAAATGAATATATCCCTATTTCACTAGTGCTATACCAGGAAGATTTTTTTTTAGGTGAGGCAGCACACGTACCTCCAGCTCCCCACTTTACCACACAAATTAGATTACCCAATCTGTGTTACTCATGCGCCAAGTTGGCGGGGGGGGGACTGGTATTGAACTTGGAACTTTGCGATTCCTAGTCAGGTGCTCTACTGACTGAACTAAACCGACCCCCTTCTTTGTCTTGGTGTAATTTTTATTAAATGGGATGTTTGATTCTTCTAGTGATATAGCTGATTTATATGAAACAATATCTTGTTAGGTTCACTACGGGGGGGGGGGGGGTAGTCATTATGTTACCGTGACAGCCCAGATTCCACCCCGACTAATTTTATTCTATTGTTATATAGGCTGGTTTAGCTCGGTCAGTAGAGCATCTGCCTTGGAACCACAAGGTTCCAAGTTCAATACTGGCCCTTACCAACTCACCCCCAGAGTAGTACAGCTTGAAGCTGTGCGGTAAAGTGGGGAGCTGATGGTAGTTATGGTGCTGCATCTCAGATGCAAAAACAGTCTCCTTGGACTAGCGCTAATGAAAAGGGGGATAGATTCCCTCACTGGTTGGCTGATACTGACAATAGGCCACTCCTACTACTTTACTATTGTTATGAATAAGTTTTATGAATTTTCTTATAACTCATTTAGTTTTAGCGTAATTTATTTTAGTGATAGCCAATTTATAAGAAACAATATCTTGTGAGATTCACGGTGGGGGGTGGGGTTAAAGAGATGCCCAGATCTAATCTTCATCAGGTCATGCTGACAGCATGGATTCTCATGACTTTCTCACCATTAGTCCCTATCAGTTATCACCCTTTGCAAGACTTCCACATAGTATACAAAATCCATACAGAGCTGATTGTTGTAGGTTTTCGCTGGTCGGTCTACATTAGGGTATCCATTTGTAGGGGTCAATATGAGAATGTCACTTATGAATTTCTGGCTTTATCTTAGATTGATAATCTGTCTATACCAGTCATTGGTTTTGCACGCCCATCATTCAGACAATGTCATTCGAGTAAGATCTTCAAAAGTTCTTCAACACCTGTTTGATCAACTGTCAAGTTATTAAATGATTTCACAGGTTGGGTCATACCTATGATCGGATACACAGGGAATACAGTGGACGAAACGTGTTTATACATGCCACAAAGATGAAGGCAACAGTCGAAAACCTCAAAATTATTCACATCAAGTTTCATTTTTTTTTTAAATACAGACAAATAACAAAAAACCTTTATTTCTGTTATTCCTATTTATTGATATTTTTATTTTCATGTATTCATATAATTTTATGAGTGTGTTTTTTTTAAAGTAGCCTCTCTTGTCAATTTGGAAATAAAGTAAATGAAATAGTCAAAATTATCTTCCAATGTGTCAGTAAATATAAAAAGCTTTTTGTTTGAGAAAAGAATCCTTTCCCTTTTGATTGCGACTCAATGGATTCTTAATAGACAAAATGTGATAATCTTATTCGGGGGGGGGGGTCAACTTGGATCCAAGGTAAGAGGAAAAAAAAAAAAAAAAAAAAAAAAAATTGCAACAAATATAAGCTAATTATATCTAAAAAAGATATTTTGAAACAGCTTGGCTGGCTGAAAATAACCAAGCAAAGAGAATATATATTTCCTTTTTAATGTTACAGTTTGCCAAGAATATTACATTTATTCAAAATCCTGTTTTTTTTTCTTATTTTTCTAATGTACATTAATAATACTAGCAAGAATATGTGCTCTCCAAGTATAAGTATTAATGTAATGAAATATTAAATTAAATTAGAAAGACTACTGAAATTAATTAAAAGTGATTATAAAAAGATTACCTTTTAATTGGTTTCTATATAAAATAAATCATTCATAGGATTGACACCAAGAAATCATTTATTAAACCAGGTTTGGTAAAACCAGTATGCAAATTAACCGCACCATATACTATGCATACCTTTATTTCTTGGTGATATATACAAGACACATTGCAGGATTTTAAACACTAATAACATGACCAGTTCTGAGGCAAATCTAAATTTTTCATCAAGACATTGTTAAAATATATGATCTATTCTATGTATTAATGCTTTTGACTATAAATTATACTCATTGATAAACTTACACAATTCCTGAGAGTATTGTGACATTCAGTGACGTAGTTTTGGTTACAGATAGACACTGAATCGTTATTGTAATAAAGATAGACCTTTTAACTTTCTTTACCGAGGGGTTTATTTCAGATTTGATTTTTTTTTTTTTTTTTTGCTTGCAAGTCTTGTCAGTTAAAATTAATATCTTCAAACAGATTTCAGGAAAAGCATCAGCCATGTTTTTCAGATTGTCCACTTACTAAATTAGTCCTTAAATTTTCTTTTATAGGGATCTTAAAACATTTTTCATATTTATAGAATTTATAATTGGCAATTAAGGGGAACTGCTGTACAAATAGCAAATATACTTAAGAGTTATCTCCCTTGAGAAATGATCATTTTAAAGGGAATACAAGAATAAACTCATGAAGGAGTTTCTTCTGTGGACACACCAATCAGGTGTGCAGATACTGTCTGCCGTGCAGAAAACCTACCAGGAGCAATGACCAACAGGGATAGGTGGCAAGAGAGTGTCATGGAATCCATAATGTCAGTTCAACCTGATGATGAGAGAGGCAAAAGCCTCCCACACTATGAACTTGTATCTTGGACTGGAAATTGTTTATTCTTAAAGCCTTTGTGCTAATAAAACTCTTGGTGGTTTTGTTTCTTTGACATTAAATTGCCCACAGGTTGATATGCCATTAAACAAAGCCATCCTTGTAGAAGAACAGTAGTGGTATTATTTAACCCACAGCTAGAGGGAGAGGATGAGGATGTTAATATTTTTCTGAAGGGTATTAGTTTAAACTCACATCCTACAATACTTACCCGGCCTTCAGGCCATGTGTCTAATGGCTTCAGCCATTGAACCGGTAAGATACTTAATATTAGCATGATCCGCATCTGCCCCCTTGATTTAAAGGGGCAGGGTTGGGCTCATTGCCCAGTACCTGAGGCACTTCATAAGAGAAATGCCAAGGGGATTCATGAAATTTTAGACACTAGCCACATGAGCTTCGGATTGTGCATGGTTATAATGATCTTTGTTTTCGATCGAAATGATGGGATGTCAGTAAATATGTCACAGTCCAGCACATTACCCTATTATGCCTAGAGGAACACTCGCCTACTTGGCATTTCAGCTGCGTTACAATAATTTATGACTATGTAATTGTTATATCCGAGATGTAGGAATAACAAAATGATAATAAAACAGTGAAATATGTTTAACAACAATATTTGTTTTATTTATTCTCACTGACTGGGAATACAGTGGGATGGTTTTGGATAGAATTCAACAGTGTGTATCCTGTGTTTGGTCACACATGGGCCCAAGTCCTTGTCTGCTTGACTTTCAGTCTTCGTCTCACTGCTAGTCAGAGAGTATATCCGGTGTAGAAATGTTAAGGGGAGATAACTCTTCCTAACAATAACTGGATCATTATAATTTGCAATTGATTAAAAGTTAAGATTTATTTGATAAGAAAATCAGTGTGATCAAGTTACAACTGAAAAGGCATAAAGTGGTTATGAAACTTCAAAAATTGAACTTGTAAAGATATTGGATTTTTAGATTTTAACATTCACTGACTAAATAAATTAAAATGCTGTAGCATCATAAGTTTGGTTTAGCATCAAAATGTCTTGAATCTTTAATATGAAGTTTATCCAAAGGTTCAGAATTTTAGCAGAATGATCAATCTTTTAATAGCCCTATCAACTGGTGCTGTAGAATATGCTGACTGCCCCTCTGAAGAGGGGTAAGACCTTTCCAATAGGGCCACAAGTTGGCCGTGAGTAGCAACCCATACAATCTGTATGTTATGTTACAATCTGTTTTGCCATCCTGTAGGCCTTAAGCCAGAGCGCTTGTCCAGTGGAATTGGATCCTTGGTAAAGAGTCTGAGTATTGGTAATCGTCCGGTATTGTAAGTCCCTCCTCAATGAGTGCAATTAGAATTATGGCCAATGTAGGGGTTTAAGTAGTGTATCAGCCACGCAGTATGGTTGGTGATTGGCGAAGTAATAAATCACGTGACTTAGGTTAGTGTATAAATCCTGGTGGGGAATTAGAGCACACCTTATATCCACAAAATATTCCAACATGCCTGAAGACAGGATTGTGATGGCCGAGTGGTCTGTGACTCTGGTACTAAGTGGTTCCATGATACACAACACACCACTTCAGCCCTCACTTGGGTCAAACGGGCAGTCAGGTGGGGTATCAGATCATATCTAGCAACTACATGACAGTCCTGAACATATTCTTCAAATTGTTCTTATGGCAAACACCCAAAACTTTTTATCATATAAGTGCTATAAAGTGATGGCTGAGGGTCAACCACCAGTATTTATTATATACACATCTTATATATAAATGGAGATTTGGTGTGTCTGTAACCAAAACTATGTCACTGCTTATGTCATAATACCATCAGGAATTGCATAAGTTTATCAATGAGTACTTAATCTATAATCAAAATCATTAATACATACAATAAATAACAACCCTGTATTATATATACTCAGACATTAAGTATGAAACAGTTCAAATTGTTAAAACAAGTTTTATTTTAATATAAATTTCAAATTATTTAACAGTTGTATGAGAAAATTTACAAACAAGAAATAGTCACGTAAAGTTCTATATTAAATTTTATATTCTATTATATGGTGAAAAAAAGTTTTGTTTTGATTGTGACATAAATTTGTTTTACGATAGATAAAAACAAAGGGTTTGAAAAACCTTAAATATTTGAATTTAACCATTAAAAACTGTTTTATTATTAGAAAGAAAACATTTGAATTTTGACAGCAAAACTATTTTTTATGTCTATTATTAGAAAAAAAGATATATATTCAAAAATGCTTACATTTTTTTATGAAAGAGCATGGCAAAATTAATTTTTATACCACCCGGAGGGTGTTTTTTCCTCTCTCCCTCCTAGAGTTTCTATTGATACACATGAAAAGATTTGGCATTAAATAACCCACAAGAGTTAATATGCATTTAACAAAATGGCCAACCAACCAGTTAATCTATGAAGATTAACTCTTACATCTCTCAGAATCTATGAGGAACCTCATTTTTCTTCAGTTCATTTAGGAAGACATTTGGTTCCTTACATTCCATGAACATTTGGCTAGTACTTTGTATATTTCATAATTTTTTTTGACTATCTTGATATTCCAATCATTAACTAACACTGTTCAAAAAGAGGGCAGAGAATCAAAGACAAAAATTGAAGGACAACACTGGAAAAGCAAAATCAGATGCGAAACCAAAATAAAAAAAATAAAATAAATCACAAATAACTTGCAAGCTTAAAGCAGTCACCATATATGACAACTCCATGAGCAATTTTAGAAGCATCAGATTTAACAAGCTTAGCTTATTAAATATTGTCATTATATAGAAGAGAAGCTGGCACTTGATAAAAAGCTTAGGAAGAAAAAAAAAAAAAAAAAAAAAAAAAAGGTGAAGTTAAAATGAAAGATAAGCCCAACTTGTGATAACCCATAAATTGAGACTGGGTTTATATACATTGAGAACACTACCATGTCTGGAGTGTGGTTAGAGTGGCAGAAAGACATAGCGAAGAGAGATAACCAATAATACCAAACCAGTTTATGAAGAAAAAATTATAGTTGAAGGACACCAGTTAATATTTCACTCAGGAAGGCCAGCGAATTGGTTAAAACAAAATAGGTAGAAAAATAAGTTAATATTAAGGGTAATAGTTATAAAGATGTTATGAAATATAAAAATATATAGATATATATTAAAAATAAAGTTCTGACAAAGCTTACCTGTATCACAAACAAAAGGCATCTTTTATGAAAGGTGTTGCATGAAGAGAAATGGTTGAGGAGAAATTGACATTTTTTTCTTGTGACATTTTGATTTGTGTATAAAACAAATGACATTTTAAAGGATGAATGAATGAATGAATAAAATCTTTGAAGTGTTTTAAAATTGTTTATTTTCAATTTTGAACAATTTGTTAAACATTCAGTTTTCTCCCAAAATTTATAGAAATAAATTCTGAACACTTAAAAACATGTCAACAAATATTACCGATATATGGCAGGATTTTATTGGGTTGTTGGCTGCATCATTGTGACTGGAACCCTTATACAGTCGGCCGCTAGCATTCATTTATAAAAAAAAGGTCAGTCCAATGATACAACCACAAACCAGGGTACAATATATGGTGGAATTGCAGAGAGATGGGGGAGGGGGGTACAAATGGGATACAAGCCAATATATTTTGATGAACAAAGAAACAAGAACAGGTCAGATCTTACACATAGGGTGTGGTAATGAGGACAGGTCAGAGTAGGGGGGGGAGAAAGTGTAAGAATAAAGGATTAAATATTGGGGGGGATGAAAGGCTCAAAAATATATTTGCCCAAGAAGACAAAAAAAAAAAAAAATATGAATTGAAATGTTACAGACAGAAACAAAAAAGTTGAAGTCATGGTTGAACAAATATTTTGACATGATATATAGATGGAGGGGGGGGGGATAAGACATTTGAAAAAATAAAATAATAAAAATAGTATATCTTTGAATTTATTAAGCATTTTAAAAAAGTTAAATTTTTTACTCCAGCTCCTTTTTCTGGTGAAAAGCCTTCAGGCATTTGTTTTTCATCCACTTAAACTATAAGTACCATTATTGATTGGGGGTGGGGGAAGATTCAATAATGGTCAAGACATTTCATGCCATTTGCCAACAGAAACCGAGGCAGCAGCAGTGGGAATGTCCAGATGTTACATAAAAGACTTCTTCCAGGAAAATTAGACAAAATTTTTTTTTTAAATAAAAAAAAAAAAAAAAAAAAAAAAGTTAAAATTTTTATTCAAAATAAAGTTTTTCCAAGTCAAAGATAGTTGAACAGATACAAATGATTGAAGTAATTAAGATTTTGTCGATTATATTTAGATGTGTACAATTATTCTTTGGTTTTATAATTAATGCATAAGTATATATATATATAATTAAAATCAGATAATTTTAATGATATAGATTGTATATATATATTAGTTGTAAGTAATATGTAGCACACATATGTATGTATAAATAAGTATATTAGGACAAAAAAAAGCACTATTAAGTTCTAACTTGTTTTAGCAAAGATTGACCATAAAAATACACATTTTAAAGGTTATTTATTATTGCACTTATCTAAGTATTTTGATATAAGTATTATCCAAGTCTTTGGAATTCTAATTTCATAATCTGATAAAACTTGATTAATTCTCATTCAATTGATTTCTTATAATTTTAACAGCATGTTTAGAAATAACTCTAATCCTAGCTTTAATTGTTCATGCTTTTTTGTTTTGTATGTATAGAAATACCATGTACATCTGAAATGATATAAAAAAGGCAATTTTGATCTTTTGTCTCCTGCCCTAATTTAGGCTATGTTTTAAGCGTGCAGTGTTAGGCGAATTTCCAGACAAACTTAGATATTTTCCCCAGTCAAGTTCTTGTTAGCAAATTAATGTAGATATTTTACATGCCCCCATCCCAGATTTTTATTGGCAAATCAATGTAGATATTTTACAACCCCCACCTAAACTCGCTTAAAAAAAAAAAAAAATTTCTTCAACTGAATTTGAACAAAAACTCAAATTTCAAAACAATTTTCATACCATACGCTCTGAGATTTTAAATTTGTACAAATTCAGTTAAAAAAAAAAAAAAAAAAAAAAAAAAAAAAGACGCATTTTTTTAAAGGGAATAAGTTGTAAAATATTTACATTGATTTGCCAATAAAAATTGGGGGAGGGGTAAAATATCTACATTAATTTGCTGACAGAAAGTGACAAAAACATGACTGAAAAAGTGGAGCTGGAAATTCACCTGATGCTGACACACTAAAAACATAGCATAAATAAGGGCAGGAAGCTAGGACAACAAAAAGATCAAAATTACTGATATAAAAATGTTTAAAACATTTAATTTTTCAACAATATCCTTCTTTATAAATACACTTAATTTAGTGATCCCTAATTAGATAAATCAAACATTTAGATACGTTCAAAATTTTACTAATTATTTAGTGTTACGCTTCATACTGGTTGATGAACTTAATATATAAAAGGTTTCTCAAAAGTTGTTTTTTTTCCAGAGCCAACTATGTTTACCCAGCAGTTTTTTTTACCCTTCATTTCTTATGCTGTAAAGAGCCTCTGTGAACTCTTGAAATGGCGCCAAATCATTGTGATAATCTTTAGGACAAAACAAAGACAACTGACAGAGAGCAGCACCAAAATAAAAATGCCAATTCTGTCCAAATTATTGACATCGACATTTGCATACACAACACCCGTTAAAGCCACGACGAGCACAACGTATGGCATGAACAGGTAACGGGTAAAGCTATCCAGCATAAGGATATCGAGGGTGGCCCAGGTAATAATGAACACAATAAGCATACACAGAGGGACTAAGTCACTGACATATTTTGTCACGCCCCACCTGTAATAGAGAGCAATGTCAAGGTTGATGTGGGTGGCAACTAAAAGCCAAGTGGCATACATTGAAATACCATTCTGGACAAGGATCCGAATAGACCACACCTGGACACTGAGCCGATCCTTGTACATGAGATCAAGGTATTTGTATAGATTATAGATGGAGATGCCAAGGGGGATAACTGCGGTGAGGAACATTCCAATAGCAACACCAAAACTAGCAACAAAAAGGGTTCGGTCAAAAAGGATGAGCCAACTAACATTGAGCAGGAGATTTAGCATATAAATGAGGTAGAAAGACGATGGTAAGACGGGTGGTTCCTGGTAGAGGTAACTGGTGCCAGTTAATTTACAGATGGTCGATTGGCAGTAGAAGATCCAAATTGCCATCCACAAGTAAATGGCACCCCAGATACTAAATGTCCAGCCAGCAGGTGTTATTCCTGTGGAGTATTGGTCAGATACATTGCCTGTATTTGTAGTGAAGATACCTGGAAGAATAAGAAGTTAAGCAAGTTAGTGGAGTATAGTCATCCTTTACTTAACACAAAAAAAAAGGGGTTGACTCTTGGGTTAAGGATCTTAGAGATGACAGGAAATAAAATGGGGAAAAAAAAAAAAAAAAAAAAAAAACGGGTAGTCAGGGTAGTTTTTGAAAGGGCTTTTTTCTTCAGCTTTTATCTAAGGGGGAAGTAAATTATTGTATTATATGACAAAACCTTCTCCACACAATAAAGGGGGGAAGAAAAAGGAAAAATAAAATTTTTAAAATAAATAAAAGAGGCTCAAAATGGGCCTTATATTTGAAATTGAGATCTTGTAGGCTAATGTTTACCAACCAATGTAGAGTAGGTTTACCTAATTTCATATATTGAATACAATTGGTAGGAATACACATGCTATCAAATATTGTAGTTTGCTAACATAAAAATTAAAATTTTGGAATGAAAGGAAAAAAATGCTGACAATGAGATCTATTTTCAGGGAAAAAACTTTTTTTACATTTTTATTCTTTAATCAAGTCAGTTCTTTCTTTCAGGTGAATATAGCATCCTAGGAATAATCAAATATCTTTTTATAATAGAGATTGTATGACTAACCAAAACTATATCATCAACATCACAATTCCCTTAGTTATTTAAGATATTCTCAATGGTTAGTAAATCATTAAATCTTAATTAGCATCTTATTTATTGTCGATTAAGGTCAAGAGAGATTTGCCCATATTATTAATGTGTTTAAAATCTTGCAATGTGTGCTATATATTGTTAAGAAATGTTTCCATAGTATATGGTATGAATAATTTGCATACTGGTTTTAACAAAACTGGGTTTAATAAATAATTACTTGGTGTTATTTATTTCTAATATTGTTTTATTCTCAAATTTTTGGTTTGGTTTACGGCATATCAACCTTAGTGGGTCATTTATTGCTGACAAAGTTTTGAAATAAATTCATTCTTAATGGATAATCAATTTTGTTTGTAAACACGTTTTTCTATTTAACCCATAGATGGGACCATAACAGGTACTACCACTCCGGGTCAGAGTGGACCAGGAAGCAATGGTGATGAAGGGGTGCTTCACATTCCTCAAACCTGGAACCTCACCATTTGATAGAGTTTAATGTCATTCCCAGGACATGAAGACCCTCAACCACTGCCTTCTAGCACCCATATAATAGAAATGGTTGGGGCTTGCCATAAGGGCAATAGGCTTGGGGCAATCATATAGGTGCTTGAGCTTGACATGCCCAGCCAATTGATTGAAGGGGGCCTCTCCAACCGCCCGTCTAGCCCAAATAAGGACCAAAGTGGAATATTGCATGTCATGGACTGCTCAACCACCTGGGTTCTATCCCTAAGCATCACGGGTCACCACCCATGGCCAACAGGTGGTCCCATAGGGGGAGTCTTACCTCTCTGCAGAGGTGCAGTCAGTGCATTCTAACACCCCAGCCAACAGGGCAGTATTCTCAAATGTACTAAAAGCAATCCTATGTATAATTTTATATTGAAATCAATTAGAATAAAGTAAAAATAATTAATCTTGTGTCCATACTTAATTTCATTAGTCTTTCTAATATTTAATCATATCAAAATTTAGATATTTGTGCCCAGAGGGGGCGCATTTTTTTTGCTAGTCTATAACCAATGCAACTTTAAAATCTGTCATTTTCTATGTAGAATTTCTTTCTATTAAAAAATCCTTTAACAGTTTTGAAAAATATTTAAATGAGAGACACAAAGCAATTTAAGACAATTCCCCCAAATGATGCATAAACTGAAGATTGTTGGAGAACTGACCAGTCAAAATAGTTATCATTTTATCCATTTTTAATTAAATCTATTTTCCCAAAAAGAATTAAAAATGAAAATGAAAAAATAAAGACAAACAAAAAACAACATTTTATAACATTTTTTGAATAGTGTATATTCAGAGCTTAAATTAAAGAATCAAAATTTGAGGTACAAACAAATGGAAGACTTAAAAACATTCCATTGTTTATTCACATCTTCAGGAAAATATAAGTAAAATGGTTATTTTTATGGGTGGGTAGGAAAAGTTTCAGACTTTATGGTCTAATCTGAAATATTTCCCAACAAACCGGTTATCTCTGCTATTTCTATTGGATCATTTAGACATTGTCTGTGATATTGTTTCGGATTAAAAGACGTGAGCTGTTTTTAATCATTATAAAGTTTTGATGATTAGGGGTCAATTTGGTGTTGCGTTGAAAAGATTAACGCACTCTCACCAAATGATAATCCTCTTAAATTTATCAATTATATATATTTGTTAAATTTAATCAAGGTCACCCAATGAGGATTAAAGCAACTTCATAAACTTAATTATCAATCTATGTCATGAACCTGTACATATTGGTTCATAAAAATCCTTTCTAGGAATTTACCCAACCTGTTCAGCATGAGTAGGATGTGACACAAGGTTGTAAGTATGGGACATCCAGCAAGGATCAAACTCACTATTTAGTAACAATGGATCTGTAAGGCTAGCTCGATAACCATTATACCATCATGGGATGCACTAAGAATATTTTTGGGGTATCTTGATAAATATTAATCATTAACAAGTGTAGATAATTACTACTACTACTAGCAGGACCAGAGTTCGATTCTCACTGGGTGCTCGTGCCGCATCTAAGCTACATTTAGTAAAGAATTAATATGCTTTTTATACTTTATCCAAGAATATTATTGGTGTAATTCTAAACAAGTCATTGTTCATAATTTTATTTGTAGCACAAATAAACTTGTGCAGAAATAAAAAGAAATAAAACTAAAATGTTTTGTTGAAAGCAAATCTCTTGATAATCTCTTGGATTAAATAGGATTATCCTGACCTTAGCCAAATTAATACCATCTACAGGTTTAACTTTAATACTTTTTTTGTCTGGTAAAGCAAAATTTCAAAAAAAAATTTTAATATAATAAATTTCAAAGAAGATATATTGTAATGATGTGATAATATCAGCAAAAATGCTGGTTGAAGATAAAACTTATTGAAATAACAATTTTCCTAAAATTTTTAATATTTTTTATTCTTCGAATTCTATGAAAAATTTGTTTTTTTAAATGTTCACATTCAATCTTTTGTTTCAGGTCTAAAAAGACAGAATTGAATAATAGATTTTCATTATTAAAAAAAAAAAAAAAAAAAAAAATCTATAGTTAAGATTTTACTAGAAATATTAACCTGACCATAGTCTATTGATTTGGTTGGTCAAGTGGATTTTACAGCATGTAAACACTTGTTGGGTTATTTTAAGTCAAAGACATTTTCTTTTATTCAATATTGTTGGGCATTTTATTTTTATTTTATTTTATTTTTTTTTTTTTTTTTTTTAAACTCAAATTTTTCTTAACTCATTTTTTCTATTTAACCAGAGCTCAAGAATTAGAACTTCACCACTAGATATAGTTTAACATCATAGCCAGGACACTAAGACCCTAAGCCATTGCCTTCTAGCATATATATGTTAAAAAGGGTTGGGACAATCATAAAGGTACAAGGGCTTGATGTGACCAGCCGATTGATAGGAGGGGGCCTCTCTGACTGCCCTTCTAGCCTAAGTAAGGGCCAAATTTTATATAGGTCATGGACTGCTCAGCCACCAAGGTTCCGTCCTTAAGGATCACAGGTCACCAACCACGGCCAACAGGTGGCCCCCATTGGGGGAAAAGGGGTTTTACCCCTCTGCAGAGGTGCAGTCAGTGTATTCTAAAGCCCCAGGTGACAGGGCTTCATATTCTACAGAAGTGATACAGTCAACAGAAGTGTGGATTGTTACTCATTTGGAGTAGAGATAATTCTAAGGGAGGGGGGCTGTTTATCCTGAAAAATCTGCTGGGGTAAGCTAATATGATCTTGCAGGCAGAATTAAGTATAATTAACAATAATTTTAAAATTAAATTCATCAAATTACATCTAAAATATCACTTTATTATAACTAACTTGGGAATTAACAATTTATATATTCACAATTCTCTACGTTTATACACACACACTTTATGCTGAAGACATTTTGTTTAATCCATTCTTGATGGGTACTCTTTTTAAACTCATTTTTTACCTACATAGATGAGACCCTTACAGGTAGTACCAATCCAGGTCAGGGTAGACCTGGGAGTAATGGCAAGAGCTACTTAACATTCCCCAGAGCTCCAGAATTGGAACTTACCATCAGATAGATGATAATGTTATACCGAGGATATTAAGACCCTCAGCCACTGCCTTCTAGTGCACATGATAAAAAGGTTGGGGTTTACTATAAGGGCAATAGGGTTGAGACAATCTTATAGGTGCTAGGGCTTGATGTGACCAGCTGATTGATCGAAGGAGGACTCTCAGACTTTCCATCTAGCCTAAGTAAGGGCCAAAGTGGAGGGTTGCAGGTCACAGACTGCTCAGCCACCAGGGTTCCATCCTTAAGCATCACAAGTCATCATCCACGGCCAACAGGTTGCCTTATTGGGGGGGGGGTCTTACCCCTCTACAGAGGTTCAGGCGGTGTATTCTACCACCCAAAGGAAATTCTATTAAATTAAGAGAAACACAGATATCAACCCAAAGAAATAAAAACAATAATTAATCATAAAATAAGATTACAAAAACATTTTCAATTACTTGACCACAATTTCTCACCCACCACCACGAGAGTGCTTATCTTCCAAGTTATTCCGTCATACCTTGAACCATATTAAGACAGCCAAAAATATGACCTTGTGCCTAACTTCATTTTGTGTGCAGAAACCTTAAAATAAGTGTAGCTAGTGCTAACCAAATGTGTGATGATTTTCACTTACCTGAAGCAAAACAGTCATGCTGCTTTGTAGGTTTTTTTTTTCTAAGTGGCCATTTGCAATATGATCTGCATGCATGTGTGCATCCAAATCCTTAAACCTTTAAGCCCATTACACAAGGGTTACTTTTATTACCCAACACACTCACACCATGGCACATGTATACAGACACAGATCACACTCAAATGGTAAAGGTTAAATATAAGCTCAGGGCTCAATAGGGTTAAAATTACCACCACTTATGAATGTGTATAAATTTTTGTACACACGGTCAGGGAGCAACGGATGGCAATCTTTCTTTTTTTTTTGGGGGGGGGACTTTTTTAGGAGCAAATCAGAACCTGAGTGGCATTTGATTGTAGCACATGTAGAATAGACTTTTGTTCAAAGTGACAAAATGAAGAATGTTAAAATGGAACTGGATTTTTAAATAATTTTGATTTTTCAGACTATGATCCTCATCTTTATTGTGGTAAAAATTGCAATGTTTTGGCTGCTGTATCCTTTGGACTTTCTCAGCAAGAATCAGTGATATTTAATGTGTGTATATGTTTACTTTCTTGTTAATAGTATTTTTGTAGTTTCATCTGGACATATATACGCCAACTGCACTTTATATGTATAGATTAAAGTTAGTTTTGGCACAAGGCCAAGATTATTGAAAGGTTAATAAATATTACCGAATTTTTAAAAAATAAAAAATTTTAAAACATTGCTTTTAAAAGAATTCTAAAAAAATTATTCCATCCTCTAAAAGAACTACTTTATAAAAGAAATTGATTTTTGCTCAAAACAAAAAAAAAAAAAAAAAAAAAAAAAAAAAAATACACAGACACATCTATGTATATAAATACATTTGCATACATGCACACATCCATACAAACCTACGTATATGCACAATTTAACAAACAGCCATGATATTCACACAAAAAAAATAAAAAAATAATCATGAATGGTTTTGTGTGTAATGTAAAATTATCTGCTAGGTGTAAAGCTAGCAGATGAGAATGCTAAAAATATTCAAAAAGGTGTGTTGTGGAATTAACTAGACATGTGGTGTCAAAAAAAATATTTGGATCATTTATTACACCTGCTCCAAAAGTGCCACTACTTGACACTCAGACTTCTGTAAAACCAAAACCCAATTCAAAAAATGTGGAGGGAGTACAAGTGCGGTAAATGTTCAAAGCCAAAACACCAGGAGGAGGGGGCGTGTGGGTAGGTGGACACTTGATATTGAGGATGAATTAAGAAGTAAATCAAACCACAAAAGATTAGGGGGGGATTTTTGGCACCTAAAAGAAAGGGGGGGAAAAAAAAAAAAAAAAAAAATTAATTTTATTTATATAGTTGCTTGGTTGGATTTTATGATATGTCAACCCTTGTTGGGTTATTTTATACCAAAGACTTTTATTTTTTTAACTCAATTTACTTTAAAACAGATGTTTTAAAACTCATTTTTTCTATTTAACCCATAGATGGGACCCTAACAGGTACGACCACATTGGTCAGGGTGAACATGGAGTAATGGCAATGAAGGAGTACTCCACTCTCCAGAACTGGAGTCTCACCACTAGATACAATCAATGTATTCTAATTCCTACTTATAGGTAACAGGTTAATGCTTACCTAAGGCCTTCTGATACAGTGTCCCCCCCCAAAAAAAAAAAAAAGAAAACCTACCTAAGACCTAGCAGGATTTTAATAACCCCCCCCCCCCCCCCCAAATAAGATCTAATCAACAGCAGCATAATTTTGGAATTCAGTGACTTGCAGAACAATAACATTCCAGAGGATAATGATATTAATTGGAATAAATGAAACTTGTTTTTTGCAATTTCTGTTTATTTAGAAATTGTCATTTTTCAGTTAAGTTTTCTATCAGTTGATAGAGGGATATTTTTATTAAAAAAATACAAGAGTAATCTCAAAAGTAAGGCCTCCAAAGTGCTGGGGGTGGGGGATACAGGTAAGTGTTCATGCAGCTATTGGCAACACTTGTGTTTGCATTTGCCTAATCACTGCCCCGCTCAGTCTTGGCTTGGCAGTTGTTTAGTTTTTTGAATGCAAAAGGCATTAAACCGATTGAATTTCATCGCCAATTAATGAAAGTGTATGGATAGTCCAGCATGGATGTCAAAAAACGTCCACAAGTGGGTAGGAAGTTTGCAACAATGATGAGGTTCAATGCTTTCTCAATGACATGGAGAGCTGGCATGACATGAGCATAGAAAAACTGCCAAACAATCTACAAAAATGCATCAATCAAAAGTGGCAACTAGGTAGAAAAAGAGATACATGTCCAAACTTTAAAATGACATAAATATAATTGACAAACGTTTCTGTGATTTCTAAATATTTTGGAGACCTTACCTTCGAATTATTAAAGTTAAGAGTAAACTATCTCTTTCAGTAGTTTAATTTGTTTAATTATTTTGTAAAATTATATTAATACTCGTGTTTCTTAATTGTAAAACAGCATTTGTGCAACACCCTCTGGTTAAAATCATCCAAGATGAAATGTAAATCCTGATTATCTGGTGTTGCTTATCCTCCAAATTCTTATGAGTGTTGTCACCTCAGCTAAATAATGGACCATTCCGTTTTTATTATAAAGAAAGGAGAAAAAAGGACATGCTACACAGAAAAAAATAAGAGGGAGAGAGTTAAATCAAGATTATACTTTTTACTTATTGAACTATTTGCAATAGTTCTTAAACATATCAAACAATTAAATTATTGTAGTATATCCAGAGGTCCTGCTAGTTGTATAAATTATTTGTAGTGATTTACAAAGTTTTGTTTATGTTAGCACAAAGCCAGATATACGAGATAGTGAGAATCTCACTAACATTAGTCTGCTAGGTTAGCTTGCCAATCATTACCCAAGAGAAATAATTGCATATACATACTAATGATAGACAAAAGTAAAAGTAAAGTTGACGGGGTGGCCTAATGTCGGTATCAGTCAGACAGTGAGAGAGTAATGCACTGAAATGTCATGCCGATCTTTAACATTTAGTGGTTATTTTTAATTAACTATATTCAGTTAGTAATGATCTGCTAGACTAGCTTACTAACCACTAGTTCACAGGGAATACCTAACAGACTAGAAAAATCTATAAGAGATATTTACTATAATTAGTATAGTACAATGCCAAATTGAGAATGGAAGATCGTGTTGCACCAATCTTCTTCGTGATAAGCACACACTAGTTTTAGAAAGAATTTTTTTTGTTTTAATTTTTAATTTTTTTAAAATCAGTATAGTTGCTTTTTAATTTAGACTTGCAAATTGATCGCTTGAAGATACACAAGCACACCTACCAAAAAACAAGCCAGCTTTTTTTTTTTTTTTTTTTTTTTTAGTGTGATTATATATATATATCTATATATAATGGAGATAGACTGCATTTTTGTCTGAAGCCGTAACTACGTCACGGCTGACGTCACATATTCCAAACTAAATTCTAGCGTTTATCAATGAGAACCTAATTTGTAATCAATTTATGTTATACATAATATTAAAGGAACAAATTGCTTTATATACAAGTATTAAGATGCGTTTGTAATATTTGCTGGTTTGTAATATTTGCATAGCCAATTTTCAACGAATCTTTTAATAAATGCATGTTTAATTCTAAACAGTTTCTAATTGATATTTTAATTTTTATTTGTATTTATAATTATTTCATATATAAAGTTTTGCGAGAAATTAATTTAAAAATAAAGATACAGCTACTAATTTAAATCTTACGTTAAATTATTAGTTATGGTCTTTTGTCCGTGACTACTCCCGTTTTCGTTGCGGTAAAAAAAAAAATATTTTTAAAGTTTTAATAAAGTTAATTTTTAATGAAAACATTTATAGATAAAATTTATTTTTAATTTTCGCGGCACCTTCACAAATATAACAAGTATTTTTTATTTCAAATTATTTTATTTCTATTAGGAATTTTAAAAAATTTATAGATAAAATTTATAGATAAATTTATTTTTATTTTCGCGGCACCTTCACAAATATAACAAGTATTTTTTATTTCAAATTTTATTATTCCTATTAGGGATTTTAAAAAAATGTTTACATTTATTTTTAATTCAAAATTTGTTTACGGTTATTCCGTATTAGTAATATTAAAATTAAAATAACAACCAGTTCTGAGCGATGCTTTTCCGCTAAATATGATGACCGTGATTTATTTAGAAATTAAGAAATATCTTTTAATTTTAATTTGTCATAAATTCCCTTACAGAAACAGACGACAAAAAACAAAAAAAAAATGATTTTACGTGTTTGTTTTTTTAACACTTAGCGCTTCTTTCTTAAACTAAAAATTAATCTTTATTTTTTATCATAATTGACACAATACTTTTAAAATTCATTATTCAACAATGTTTAACCGAAGTTTGATTTGTATAAACAAAAGCGGTGATAAAAAAAAAAAGTCCCCTACCTAATCGATTTAGGTAGGGGACTTTTTAAATACAATAAAAAATGATACAAACACCATGAAAAAAATTTATAGATAAAATTTATTTTTAATTTTCGCGGCACCTTCACAAATATAACAAGTATTTTTTATTTCAAATTTTATTATTCCTATTAGGAATTAAAAAGATGTTTACTTTTATTTTTAATTCAAAATTGTTTTACGGTTATTTCATATTAAATGTTATTTTTCATCATTTATTTAAATTAATTGTAGCGAGAAATTAATAGTATTTTGTTCAATGTTTAAACAATGTTTAAACAATACACATTCATCAATAAGAGGATTACTATTCTGTATTAGATGATTGAAAATAGTATTTTACTTCGAGTTATATAAATTTTGTTTTGTTTTTAAAAATTAAAATTATTCGGACTTGAGCATCTGAAACCCCCCATCTAAAATGTTTTAAATCTTTTTTCTTTTTCTTCAATGGATTATTATCGATTACACACCAATCTATCAGATTGTAAAAAAAAAAATTCAAAAAAGTTATTTATTTTTCGAGTTTTCTGGGGTGCTCAGTTCCCCGTATAAGTTTATTGTAAATCGATCTCCCATATCGGAACCGCTAAAAAATTTTTTTTTTTTTTTTTTTTCCTTCAATGGATTGTTATCGATTACACACCAATCTATCAGATTGTAAAAAAACAAAAAAGCGCCTGATTCAAAAATAAAGAACTTTTTAGTTCTTTATTTTTGAGTTTTCAGGGGTGCTCATTTCCCCGTATAAGTTTATAGTAAATCGCTCCCCCTATATCGGAACCGCTCTACCTTAACAGTTGGGCTGAATTTGCACAAAGGTGTCAAAATTAAGGTGACATTGAAAAAAACAGAACCCACAAATTTTGTTATAAAACTGTTAATTGTAACTAGGGGGGTTTAGGGTTAGGATTTGAGGTTAGGGTTGTGTTGGGGTTTAAGGTTAGTTTAATGGGAAAATAAATAAATAATTTGGGTTCTGTTTTTTCTGGGCCACCCTAACTTTGACACGTATGCGCCAGTTTCCTTTCGAGCGGTTCTGATATGGGGCAGCGATTTACTATAAACTTATATGTCGGCATGAGCACCCCTGAAAACTCAAAAAATAAAGAACATTTAAGAATTTTTTTAAAAACCTGATAGATTGGTGTGTAATCGATAATAATCCATTGAAGGAAAACAAAAAAAAAATAAATGAATAAATTTTGTAGCGGTTCTGATATGGGGGATCGATTTACGATAAACTTATACGGGGAACTGAGCACCGCGAAAAATAAATAACTTTTTTGAATTTTTTGTTCTTTTACAATCTGATAGATTGGTGTGCAATTGATAATAATCCATTAAAAGAAAGAAAAAAAAAATTAAAAACAAAAATTTTAGATGGGGGGTTTCCAGATGCTCAGATCTGCCAATTATTCAATTTAATTCTTACTTTAATGGATATAAAATTTATTAAATCTCTAAGAAAATGAATTAAGAGTGTAACAACATATATTATATTCATTAATTTATTGTACAAACATTTTTACATAAACTAGCAAAAAATGCCATCTGGGCGGTTATAAAAATTAATTTTTGAAAGATATTGTCTGAGTTAACATTTCCATATAAGAGGGTTTGTATTATCGGTAAAATCATCAAATTTATTAAAGGAGTAAAGAAAAATGAAACCATTTGAAATGGAAACTTACTTCTGTCCCCCTCAAATCAAAATGTTGCATGCATCTATTGATTATTAATCAAATAATATTTTTATCAATGACAGTGTTTTGATGTAAGCAGTGACGTAGTTTTAGTTGATACTGAATCTATTATCAAAAGATTTTATTTATTGAAAAAACTTTTTACAAAATTCATATTTTTACATAAGTGTACCAAACAAAATTTAGTTGAAAATAAATCTATAAATTAGATATTTTTATTTACTCCAATTAAAAAAAAATTAATATTAAATATTATTTAGCATTTAAAAATTGATTTAAGATTCATTACTCTATTTTATTTTATATAATATTTATTTACACTAAAACTAAATGTTTGTTAAATGTAAAATAAATAAGGTGAATATTTACTGTTTTATTTCAAAGATTTTAGAAATAATCAAAACAATAAAAAATCATTTTGTATAGTTGATTGTTTTATTCATTGATAAACCAAATTTAATTTTATTATTGAATATTATTTCAGGAAAAACTTTGGTGTAGAAAGTTAACTTTCCTAATTTCTATTTCAAATTGTTTATTTTTTACTCCTCTAATGAATTCAATGATTTTAATTACTAAAATCATTAAATGTTGAATGTCTTTTTAAAGTTTTTGGCATATTTTGGCATTGTTGTTTTTTATTACTTTATTTGATTTATTAATTTTACATCAACATAGTTTTAGTTACAGACAAATTGATACTGAATCTCTTATCAAAAGATTTTATTTATTGAAGAAAATTTTTTAAGAATTTATCTTTTTACAGAATTTTACCAAATAAAATTTAGTTGAAAATAAATCTATAAATTAGATATTTTATTTACTCCAATTAAAAAAAAAATAATATTAGGTATTATTTAGCATTTAAATATTGATTTAAGTATCATTACTCTATTTTATTTTATGTAATATTTATTTACACTAAAACTAAATGTTTGTTAAATGTAAAATAAATAAGGTGAATATTTATTGTTTTATTTCAAAGATTTTAGAAATAATCAAAACAAAAAAATCATTTTGTATAGTTGATTGTTTTATTCATTGATAAACCAAATTTAATTTTATTATTGAATATTATTTCAGGAAAAACTTTGGTGTAGAAAGTTAACTTTCCTAATTTCTATTTCAAATTGTTTATTTTTTTACTCCTTTAATGAATTTGATGATTTTAATTACTAAAATCATTAAATGTTGAATATCCTTTTAAAGTTTTTGGCATATTTTGGCATTGTTGTTTTTTATTTCTTCAATTCATTTATCAATTTTACTTGGATACTACCCCTCTGACATTGAATTTTAAATCCCACTCGGCTCAGGCTATATTTTCAAAATTTTATTTTTACACCGCCCGAAGGGCGGTTTTGTTATGCTAGTATATTATAATGAAAATTCAGTGTCTGGCTGTCTGTAACCAAAACCGTCTGCTTACATCACAATACCCTCAGGAATTGCATAAGTTTATCAATGAGTATTTAATTTATAGTCAAAATTATTAATACATAGAATAGAATAAATCTTATTAACAATGTCTATGAAAATCTGAGTTAGATTTTGCCTTAAAAAAAAAAAAAAAAAAAAAAAAAAAAAAAAAAAAAGCCCATGTTAATGCATTAATATCCTGCAATGTGTCTTATATATCACTAAGAGATAAAGATTTACATAATATATGGTGTGCTAAATTTGCATACTAATTTTAACAAATCCAGATTTAATTATGTGGTGTTATTGATTTCTAATATTGTTTTATTCTCTGTATTAAAATTATTCCCATAAAAGATTTTACATAGTAACAATTTAAAATATAATTAAAACAAGTGTAATCTTTTATGTATTCTTATTTAATTCCATCAGTCTTAATTTAATTAATGAACTGGCGACATAGCATATTCATTTGAGTTATACTTATTTTCTGGTATCAAAGTGTCTTCAACTGACCTTTATATATATATATATATATCTTGTCAGGACACATGGCAAATGAGCTCTTCATTAAGGATAGGAAATGAGCCATGACTGCTTGGTCTCTTGATTTTGGTGTTTATGTGTCACCCCAAATTTGTCTATCCTATTTCCGAGTAATACCATTTAAATGTTAAATCCATTTGGTTAGATTTTATGACATGTCAACGCTTGTTGGGTAATTTTATGCTGAAGACTGTTTTATTCATTCTTGAATGCTCAGCCACCAGGGTTCCATCCTTAAGCATCACAGGTGGCACCATTAGGGTGGGGTTTTTATACCTCTGCAAACGTACAGTTGGTGTATTCTAAAGCCCCAGCCGAAATTCATTTGGAGGTCAGTTTTATGAGCTCATCCCTGCTTCTCCAGCATGACTTGTTCATCTGACATGGATGGTTTGTATGATAGGAGGCAAGTGGCTGTACAGCTGCTCTTTTGAGGGGTGCTGCTTCCAGAATAGATATATACCCCCCCCCAAAAAAAAAACAAGGGGGCGGGTATTAATAAGTTAGATCTTCACGAGCACTTGTGCCAAATACGAGCCAATCTGACAAATAGTTAAACTATTTATCTTCATTAAATACCTCCAGTGGCAGAAAAACTAGGTTTTAATTCCTCTTCTCTGTGAAAGCTTTTCCCCCTCTTTGTCACAGTACTTAATCCCTTCTTGCAAGTAAACCAACATCTGCAATAGATATATAAAATGAATTCCTGGCTAAATGCCAATGATTTTCCTTGCAGCAAATCTCTACACAATGTTAGCTACTTGCAGCAAATGATCAGGTGGTTGTATAAAAAGAATCTTAATAAAAAGAGAAGAGAAGATCTTATTAATAGTGGCCTACCTCCAATTTAAATTATGTGAACAGTTGTAAGAAAGTTTATTTCTACTTTCTTATTGCATAGGGATACTCAAGTTAACATCCACAATAAACTCTAAATCAAACCTACTTTGGGAGACTGGAGACCAGCCTTAAGGAAGTCGAAAAAGAACAAATCATTGTGTCCCCAACTACACAGTGATCACGCATTCCTTTATACTCAAACAAAAACAATGACCGCAATGTGAAACATGTCAAACACCTTGCACTATTAAACACTAATAGAATGTGGGATTTTTGCTCACAAGCTTCAAAAGAACAAAATCTTATTTCAAAACAAAGCTCGATGCATTTAGTTATCTAGCAGGACCTGTGGATATACCACAGTATAATTTAACTAATAGGGCCGGTTTAGATCAGTCAGAGCGTCCAGCTAGGAATCACAAGGTTCCTGGTTTAATACCGGCCCTCACCAACTCAGCGTATGTGTAGCACAGGGATCTGTGCAGTAAAGTGAGGAGCTGATGGTAGGTGTGGTGCTCCCTCTCAGATGCTAAAATAATCTCCTTGGTCTAGCGCTAGTGAAAAGTAGATATACTCCCTCACTGTGGATCATACAGACTTTAGGCCTCCCGACGACTTTTTTTTAATAATTTAATTACTGTCCTCAAATCAGTTGCTAACAGGATTTTCTGATTGAAGGAACACTACAACTGGATTCTCTGCTACATAGAGCTACACTCTTGTTCTACCTAGGATTTCAAGGAATACAACAGACTTTCTACTAGTGAGACTACACCCTTTTCTACAAATACTTATGATATCAGTTAGCAAGCTAGTACTCCTTGAAGTGGGGGGGGGCATCAGAGTTTAGGTACTGGAGATATATGCCAAAAAGGGAGGGGGACTTTGAATAAAAAAAATTGTGATAATGTAAAAAGTATCTGGTACCTGTAAAGGAGGCGGCTTCATTCATGAAATGAAGTAATCAAGCGAGTACCTGGTACTATTAGTATTTTTGTAATTTAACCATTGTAGTTCTTTTTGACAATAAACAAAATTATTCTAATCAATTATTCTGATAATTCCATTGCAATCTATTAGATTTCCTTATACACCTCATTCAACTGTGGCATATCTTTATTAACTAATCAAGTCATTTTATAATTTAAGTTAAAAGTTAATAGAAGCAATGACATTCTGACATTCATTTTTTTTTAAATTGAAATAGTTATAAATTATTTTAATTTATTATCTAGATATATAAATGAATTATTAATATATCTACATTTAGATAATGTTAGGCTTAAGTAATAGGTACCAGGTACTTTTCACAGCATGATCCCCCCCCTTTTGGCATACATATCTGCTACCTGAACTTTGACCTCCACCCCTGGATTAGTTGATATGTAAATGGCAAAAAACAATGAGTAAAAGAAGTTTAAACAATTTTTGGAATGATAATCTTATAATTAAAAGAAAATTTTGTTTGAATCTCTGAAAGCAGATAATATTAATAAACCTTGCAAGTTTCAAACGATTAATAGCCAATGAAAATCTGGTTAACACAGATTTGAAATCTAATAAAGCAACAACAACGGCAGCCATTGAAATCTTTTACACATCAAAGTTTAATTCCATATTCCATTTTCTCTCTCTCAGCCTTTTGGGCATCTTTGATTATTTTATTAACAACAATTTGATTTAAAATGGACCAAATTGATTTTTCATTTTAAACAACTATTTCTTTTCTGACAAAAATTTTCAATAAATTAAATCAGGAGATAAAAGGGTCTTGAAATTAATGAGATTAAGTCTTTTACCTAAAGCATCACTGAATTAATTGATTTTAATGGCATGTCATCCCATCTGGGGTTATTTTATGTCTAGGGGTTAAGGAATTGCGTACATTTACATTGTGTACTTTAAGAGCTTTTTACACCGTCATATATCAAGTATTCCTATCAAATACAAACAATTTACAAACAGATCTATTCAACTCAGATGGGATGATAACTGGTACTACAACTCTGGGTCAAAGTGAACTAGAGAGTACTCCACACTCCCAGAACTTGAGCCTCACCACAAGATGCAGTTTAGTGTCAGAAATAGGACACCCATTTTTGCAATCATCAATCAAAAAGTTGAATATAAAATGGTACAAGAGATAATCCTTTCAATGGGAAAATTTCTGAAAAACTTAAAAGTTTTACCTGAACTTAAAAATGGCAAACAGAAACCTGTGAGAAATATGCAACTACAGTGGAACCTCAGTTCTAACATAATTTGTTCCAAAATTATGTTCGAGAACAGTTTTGTTTGAAAACTAAGACAATATTTCCCATAAAAATAGTGTAAAGTGGATGTATGCATTCTTGACTATCAGACCTCACAACTTTCCTCTTTCCCTTTCCGGTAATATCATTGCTGCCTTTCTTAGAATCTATGAATAAGGGTTAAAGTAGCCATAAAATAGAGAATAAACACTAACAAACAAAAAAAATTGCACAAAAACAATCAGACATTTGTCCAAGATAGTGACCGATACTAAATTGATGCTGCTTGGTAGATTCAACCAGCTGTTCGTCCGTCTTTGGTTTGCCTTGGCAGTCATTCATGCAACTTCAGTTTTAATCGGCTCGACTTGTGTGTTTGAAGTCTGAAAATTCGTTCAATAACCGAGGCATTTTATGCTCAAATTTGTTGTTCGATTCATTTGACTCGAGAGAAGATCCACTGTATTTAAATCCTGAAGGTATCTTAATATATAAAAGGTGCAGAATATGATTTTAATGGCAATTTAACCTGTATAGGGTCAGTTTATATTAAGTGGTTAGGGAATGACATTCATATTTACTTTTTTGTGCAACTTTTTTGGCACAAATTTCTATGATATCAAAGTATTCTTATTTAATACAAATAATTATATGGTTTCATATTTCATGTATGGTTTATTATTTCTATTTGATATTTGCACAGTTACATAGTTTCAAGTAACTATTCTTAATACAAATAATTTAGTTATATGGCATAAATTATTCTTGTCAAGTACAAAGTTTTTAAAAATAGATCTATTTGATCCATAAATGGGCCCCTAACAGGTACTACCAGTCCGGGTCAGAGTGAACCTGGCACTGAAAGGATGCTCCACACTCCCCAGAACTGGAAACTCATCAGATGCACCTTAGTGTCATACCCAGGATACCCCCTTTTTTTTGGGGGGGGGGGGAGACTTACTCCTCTATAGGGGATATAGTAAGTGTATTCTAAGCTCTATTAACAGTGTGTAAAGTGCAAAATAGGTTGGATTTCACAGCATGTCAAACCTTGTTGGGTTATTTTATGCCGAAGACGTTTTGTTTTATTCATTATCGGTGGTATTAAATTTTTTCTTATAACTCAATTTCTTTTAAAGCATTTTCTTCTATTTAATTGCTAAATGGGACCCTAACAGGTACTACCACTGTGGGACCGAGTGGACCTGTTTGTAATGGCGATGAAGGGGTATTCCACACTCCCCCAGAGCTCCAGAATTGGAACCACACATTGAATGCAGTTTAATGTCATACCCAGAACACCTTTTTTTTTGGGGGGGGGGTTACCCCTCTGCAAGAGATACAGTCAGAGTATTCTAAGCCTCACCAACAGGGTGGAAAGTGCAAAATAGGGGGCAGACAAATATAAAACATAACAGGAAGTAAACAGCCTTATTACATCCGACACACATACATTAAAAAACACACTTATGCATAACCCTGTCAGAGCCCCCACCCCCACCCACTCATCAGAGCATTATACATCTATTTCCTGCTTTTACCAATATGACCTTTCCTAAAAGTAATTCAGGTTCCTTGTCCGCTCGAAGTAGCTCTTCAAAATGTCAAGCTAAAAGAGATTATTTCAAAATAACAAAAACGCTGCACAATAGACTCACAAAAGATGCAAGTGATTTAAGTGCTTTCAAAAGAAGAAAAATACACTAACCTGCTAAAAGTAAAAGCAAGACTAATCCAGACACGGGAATAAAAACAAAAAGAAAATATATATGTACCAGTTCCGAGGGAAAAGTTGCCAGTTATAACCAGTGACTGGATTCACCAAATAATCCATGATATAAGTAAGATTTATTAAACTAGCAAGAATATGCACCCTCCAGGGGTTAGTATTTAAGTTCTAATGTAGTTGAATATATCAAATTACAAAGACTAACAAAATTAAAAAAAACGCATATAAAAAGATTACTTATTTTAATTGGTTTCTATATAAAATCGTTCATAGGATTGATTTTAATACGTTGGACAATAATAAAATTAGAGATTAATAAAACCAAATAATTATCTATTAAACTCATTTTTGTTAAAACCAGTATGTAAATCAGCCATACTATATGTAAACCTTTATTTCTTAGTGATATATAGCACATTGCAGGCTTTTAAATGCGCTAATGACAGGCTGTTTTGAGGCAAATCTAACTCGGATTTTCATAGAATAAATCTTATTTATCAACAATATCTATGTATTAATGATTTGACTATAAATTAAATACTCATTGATAAACTTATGTAATTCCTGAGAGTATTGTTATGTAAGCAGTGACGTAGTTTCAATTACAGACAGAATCTCCATTATAATAAGATATTAGGAAGTGCACTTGTGCAACTATTATCATAGGAAATGGAATCTGCAATCAGAGTTAAAAATCCTGGACAAAGATGTTTGTGGTTCTCTTCATATTAAGACACTTTGGAAAGCCACGAATCCACTTTTTCTACCCAACCTTTGGGTTAATAGTAGGGCAGACAGGGTCCTTTAGTCCACTATCAAAAAGGAATTAACTCTGTTTCTGTATCTCAAATAGAGGATTAAATTTGACACGCACAACTTTTTTTTTCTTTGTGGAAAAATCAAACCCGGATATGACAACATTTTTTAATGATATCTGAATATAATTTAATAAGATTAATTTTTTTTTAAATAAATTAAAACCAATTTAAATTAATGACCTTTTTCCTAGATCAAGTAGAAAAAACAATCCCTTATTGGAGATTCACAAAGGAATATTTATGAAGAGGCTGCTGAAACACTGCATCTTTCAAAGCCTCCATGCTTCCTGTAATCCGCCAACACTATACCTGATACCCCCCCCACACACATGTATATTATTACTGTACCTTATTCATGTTCCTGACACCAATACATTATTCTATGTACTAGACATGAGACTGATGAGTTGTGGTGCACCTGAGCACTATACACAATAAATTTCATTATCATTACTTTTTATATTCCTTTACTGATGTAAACATGTTGGTGAAGCCTATACAAGATAGGTAGAATCTGTTACAGCAACTGAAAAGGCCTCCATATTGACACTAGGGCTGTTCTCAAAGTAGCTTTAATGATGCTTTGCCAGTAATGTCACCCTCAGGCAAGCCCATTTGTATCTCTTTAATGGCAATTCTCTGACACGACCATTGGACAGCTTTCCAAAAAAAGGGCGATCTTTACAAAAGAAGAATCTTCTATTCTAGCAACATCACTTGTCCAGCACAGTTGTATCTTGAATAATATTGTTTAAATACTAGTGCCTTCAGCAGTTTCAATAACTTCAATATTTGTGATTAAGTCACACCCATTGATGTTAAGGATGGTTAGGTGGATTTTATGGCATGTCAACCCTTGTTGGGTTATTTTATGCCTAAGACATTTTGTTATATTCATGCTTGATGGATATTCAATTTTTTCTAACTTTTTAAAAAAAGTTATTCTTTTCTGTTTAACCCATAGCACTCCAAGTCAGAGTGTGCCTGGGAGTAATGGCGATGAAGGGGTACTCCACACTCCCCAGAGTTCTAAAAATTTTTTAACATATCCAGGACACATCCTTGATGGAATCATTTGAAATGACTGTGACAATGATAGGTCACCCAAGACAATATACCATACAGAAAGGTAATCAAGATAACTGCTTTGTAGACTTTAATTTTGGCATAATTCCTGAGGTTGTTGAAATTCTAGACTTTTACTTGTAAAGTTTGCCAAATGCACTATTTACCAGAACCAGTCGACTGTCCATTTCTGTCTTGGCATCAGAAGATATCACACAATGCAAATAGTTCAACTTTTAATCCGAGTTGTCTGGCCAATAGAGATTGACAATCTACAACAGGTGAGGATCGGTTTGGTTGGTTGGATTTTACAGCATGTCAACCCTTGTTGGGTTATTTTATGCCAAAGATGTTTTGTTTTATTCAATCTTGATGGGTATTAAATTTTTTTTTTTTAAACTGAATTTTTTAAAACTCATTTTTTTCTATCTGTAGAGGATACAGTAAGTGTATTCTAAGCTCTACCAACAGGGTGTAAAGTGCAAAATAGGTTGGATGGATTTTATGGCAGGTCAACCCTTGTTGGGTTATTTTATACTAAAGATGTTTTGTTTAATTCATTCTGGATGGTATTAAAAATTTTTCTTCTAACCCAATTTCTTTTAAACAGATTTTTTAAAACTCATTTTTTCTATTCAACCCATAGATGGGACCTTAACAGTTATTACTACAATGGGTCCAAGGGGACCTGGGAGTAATGGTGATGAAGGGGTACACATTCCCAAGAGCTCCAAATTGGAACTTCAGATTTTAGAGTTTAATGTCATACCCAGGACACCAAGACCCTCAGTCACTGCCTTCTAGTGCATATGATAAAAAGGGTTGGCATTTGCCATAAGGGCAATAGGGATGGGACAATCATAGGTACTAGGGCTTGATGACACCAGCCAATTGATCAAAGGGGTGCCTCTCTGACTGCCCGTCTAGCCTAAGTAAGGATCAAAGTTACAAGAGGTGAGGAAATTTGCTGATTGGAAATTGGTGTTTGCTAACCCTGTATAATTAATGATACTCTATATCAGGGATCACCAAACTTTTTTCAAGGTGGGCCAGTTTGGTTTGATTTGTTTTACAGCATATCAACCTCAGTGGGTCATTTAATGCCAATAAAGTTTTAAAAAAACAATTTATCTTTCCATGTTATATTCAGTTCTAAATGAGTTATCTCTAGACTGCAGGTTCAATCCTAGTCAAGAGCAACAGTAACAGTAACAGAATAATAATTGACACAGCTTAACACCTGTACCCAGCTATGGTTAGCGGAATGAGAACAGGATACCCCCATGGATTGAATAAAGGGTTGGGTTCAAACTTCCGTGATGGCTCCCAATTACAAAGAGAAGGCTCCAGAGTCCGACAAGAAATACCTGAAGAAGGACGAAACGTTGTACAGATAATAAAGATGAGGACAATAGTCCTAATAATTTTAATAATACTCAAAGTATTTTTTTCTATTATATTTATACATAAGTATAATGGTAGACAGATATATACAGAACTGAAATTCCTACATAGTACCTCTACTGGTTAAGATCTATATATTAATAGATCATTGTTCCTTAAAAGGATGACCGTTACTTTGCAACACCCTCTGGTTAAAAATGAGACCGTCCAAGTAATCCAAGAAGAAATGCGAAAATGTAAATCCTAATTATATGGTGTTGCTTATGCACCGAATTCTTATTTCTTAAGTGTTGTCACCTCAACTAATGGACCATTCAGTTTTTATTATAAAGAAAAAAAAAGGACATGCTACATAGAAAAAAATATAAAAAAGAAAGAAAGAAAGAGTAGGAGAAAGATATAGAGGATGAGTGCATGGAACTAATCTGTTTTAATCAAACAATGAAAAGGAAAGAAAAGAAAAAAAAATTATACTTTTTACACAAACTATTTTGCAATAGCTCTTAGTGAACATGATAATTTAATTATACTGTGGTATATCAACATGTCCCGATAGTATTCAATTGATACATTTGAAGGTTTGCTTTGATTTACGGCATATCAACCTCGGTGGGTCATTTAATGCCAACTAAGTTTTGAAATAAATTCATTCTTAATGGATAATCAAATTTTGTTTATAAACTTATGTTTTTCTATTTAACCCATAGATGGGACCCTCTCACAGGTACTACTACCATTCCGGTTCAGAGTGGACCAGGGAGCAATGATGAAGGGATGCTCCACATTCCCCAAACCTCCAAAACTGGAATCTCACCATCAGATAGAGTTTAATGTCATTACTAGGACATGTAGACCCTCAGCCACCGCCTTCTAGCATCCATATGATAAAAGGGGGTTGGGGCAATCATATATGTGCTAGGGCTTGATATGACCAGCCGATTGATCGGAGGGGGTTTCTCCAACCGCCCGTCTAGCCCAAGAAATGGCCAAAGTGGAGTTTTGAAAGTCATGGACTGCTCATCCACTTGGGTCGCTATCCACGGCTAACAGGTGGCCCCATCGGGGGCATTTGAGGGTGAATGGAAATTAAATTTGGTTACAAGGGGTGTATTAAGTAAAAAGTTAAACAATTGTAGCAAGCTTGAATTCCAGGGCTTAAATCAAAGTCCAAGGGAGATAACTTTTCTCATACCGCCTGTTGGACTGTCATACAATACAAAGTGTTAGATTCATAACAACTGACGATTTTGTGTTATCAATACGGATTTAAATAAGTTTGTATTGTATTGTACTTTTCAGTTGGCTCGTTCATCACTAACTTTGGAAAAGCCGAGAAAGCATAACTACCATTTTTGTACAAGTTTAAATTTAGACAATATAGTTGAAACAGATAAAAACATCTCAATTTCGGTACTTTGAAAAAAAGGATCCAATAATTGTGGTTAAAAAAGTAAAAAATAGTTAATTCACTCTGGAAATTAAAATTTTCAAAAAGGTTTAGTTGGATTTTATGGCATGACTACCCTTGTTGGGTTATTTTATGCCAAAAAAATTTAATTCATTTTTGACAGTACTCAATTTAAAAAAAAAAATTTTTTGAACTCATTTTTTCTATTTAACCCGTAGATTGAACCCTAACAGGTAATACCACTCCTAGTCAAAGTAGACCTGGGAGTAATGGTGATGAAGGGGTACACATTCCCCAGAGCTCCAGAATTGGAACTCCACCATCAGATCGAGTTTAACATCATACTCAGGACATTAAGACTCTCAGTCACTGCCTTCTAGCACATATATGACAAGGGCTGGGACAATAATATAGGTTCTAACAGGACATGCTTGACATGACCATCCGATTGATCAGAGGGGGCCTCTCTGACCGCCTGTCTGGCATAATCAAGGATCAAAGTGAAGTGTTGCATGTCAAACTGCACCAGGATTCCATCCTTAAGCGCCATGCACAGCTAACCGGTGGCCCTATTGGTTAGGGTAACCCTAACCCTCTGCAGAGGTGCAGTCTATTCTAAAGCCCCAGCCAACAGGGCTTAAAAAATAAAATAAATAAATGAATAAAATAAAAGCTACCAAGAAAAATTCCAAAAGTTAATCTTAGACAAACAATTTGAGTTCTTACAACAAAAAAATCTTGGAATTTCTCTTATGAAAACCTGAGCCAATAGATTCCAACAGAATTGATAAAAACTACAACAATGTTTGCTCATCATTCATAGTTCACAATAACAATACACTTTTAGAAATGGGACATTAATTATAACTAAAAAAAATATTTTAAAAATATAAAAATTTTAAGTGTCAAAAAAAATTAAAAAATACATTGTTTTTTCTGTTAATTCCATGTAGTAATATCTTACAATGGAGATTCAGTGTCTGTAACTGAAACTACATCACTGTTTACATCACAATACCATCAGGAATCAATGAATTTTTAATTTATAGTCAAAATCATTAATACATAGAAACCTCGTTAATAAATAACATGTATTCCATTCTATGAAAATCTGAGTTAGATTTCCCCCAAAACCCAGGTTATTAGTATTTAAAAATCCTACAATGTGTCTTATATATCACTAAGAAATAAATGTTTACATAATATATGGTGTGGTTAATTTGTATACTTGTTTCAACAAAACCGGGTTTAATAAATAATTACTTGGTGTTTGTTATATAACAAATTCCAATGAGTTATAACAAACTGAGTACAGTTCAACAGAATACATAACAGGATAGACAAATGTCCTAAAGAAAAGAGGACATGAAAATAGTTTGGAGGAAAAAAAAAGGTGACTTACTGCATAGAAAGTAACTGCTACGCGGATAGGGCGAACACAACAGGTGTACCAAGCCTCTATGAAATCATAGAGGTTAAAGGGCCAGTGTACCGGTAGACGTATTGCCTGTTGTTGGGGGCCAAGCCATTCCAAATAGTTGGAGATAACTCAGGTGTTGTTAATGACAGGCGATTCCAGAAGAAAGAGTTTGACTTTTGCAGGACTCCCCCATAAATATTCAAATCACAATGTCACCGTAACAGCAAGGGAAGATAATCCCAACAGCTTCATCATAGATGACTACAATGAAGTAGCTTGATCAAGAAATGACCAAGAAATATGTAGAAATAAATGAGAAAACTCATGTTTTTCTATTTAACCCATAGATGGGACCCTAACAGGTACTACCACTCCGAGTCAGAGTGGACCAGGTAAAAAGAAATCTCTAGATAATACTAAACTCATACAAAAGCAGTTAATATAAATCCTATTAGTGATAGCAAAGCTCAAGTTGGTTTTCTTTGTTTAATGGCATATCAATCTGCGTGGGTTATCTAATACCAAAACCATCCTTGAAGAACAGTAGTTGTACTATTTAACCAATAGAATAAGGGGGTTCATAACTTTTCCAAGGGTAGTCTAGAAAGTCTATTTTAAAGAAATTTTTTATCATTATAAACAAATGAAACACAAGTAATTATATGTATCTGTTTTAGAATAGATGCATATAGTGGTAATATGAACTACATAAATGAGAGTAACCTCTCCTTGTTCCTTTCACTTTGAGGAAGCCGTCAGTTTTGGTTGGCCATTTTCATTTCACTGTAATCAATACAACTGCTTGTTTTAACATGAAAATATAAAATGTGTTAATAACAATTAAGTTCATTTCAAATAATGCACAAGCACAATTAAAAACATTTTATATTTTCATGTTAAAACATTCAGTTGTATTGAGTCGAACAAATTCATATTTTCAGTGTAGATTTACAGTGAAATAAAATGGCTGACCAAAACAGATGGCTTCCTCAAAGTGAAACAAACAAGGGTAGGATACTCATTTATGTAGCTAATGTTCAGATTACCCATATAGTTAAAGTCAATTAAATTTGCTGATTCCCAGCACCAATCTGTGAGAGAGTTTTTATGCCAGTGAAAGTGTCACTATGGGGGGGGGGTATAAAATGTTGGAGCTGTCCAGAGATAAAGATGTAGGGATTACATTCCTTACTTGCCATGGTTCACCTGTTTGACACTAGGTGGCATAGCAAGCAGCATTATAAAACCAGAAGCAACAGCAACAATACCCTCTTTTACCCTCACATCTTGAGAGAAATAACAATGCACCAGTTTGCATTTCTGTCCAGACAGAGAGAAGCTTTGCACCCTCAGAAATCTTATGACACATGAACATGATAACATAAGTCTTTACACTCCTTTTCTACCAGCTACATATAAAAGAACTAAATATTACTAAAGACTTCATATTAGTCAATGAGAAACGTATACAGAATGTATTTAAGATCATTGTCAGTTGTCCTCAAAAGAATTGCTAATTGGACTTTCTACTAGAAGATCTGAAACTACTCTTTTCTACCAAGGAACATTACGGATTAGGATTACAAAGAGTAATACTGATACTACACTCTTTTCTACCAAGGAACATTACGGATTAGGATTACAACATACTGATACTACACTCTTTTCTACCTAGGATTTCAAGGAATACTACAAGACTAGGATTAACCAATTGAAACCAAACTCAATACCGACTTGGATTTACCAACAGAAGAAATGTCTAAAATGGTGACTAGAATTTTAACAAAGACAATTTGCTTGTACAACTCTGTATAAGCTCTTTCTTGTATCTCATGTCATGTTTGTATTCTCTTCTGTTAAATTTGCTCAGGCAATAAGTTATTCTTGTTATTACTTAATCGTGAATTGTTCTCCCATTTATTCTGTATGAGGAAACAATATTTGCAGCCAATTATCAGTCATCTCCAAATTGGTTCAAAAGGAGTTTCAAAACTGCAACATTGTTCAGGTTATTTTCATTTTCTGACTGTGAGCGGCATGCCCATTGTGTTAGATATATGGAAATTAAAAAAGGGACTCAGGGTTGCTATTAGGAAGATGGTTAATAATTTGAAATTATAACTAATTTCTATACAATATGCATGTTACAATTGCTGAGCCTGTTGTGCCTAACTGTAAAGAACCAATATGATCGTGTTCAAATATTTAGGAGGTCTCACCACTTTTAGATTTGTAACATAATTTTATGAATTCATTTCTGAAAAGTGAAGAGTTTCTATATAGTTTTATTTTTCATAGGAAATTGAAATGTTCACTATTTTGAATCTTCCTTTTTCATGACAATAAAGTAATCAAAATGCAAGGAAATTTTTTGCAATGTGACTCGACTCCAATATTGAAGCTGAATATGTGCACATCTTTGGTGACCCTGTGCCCTATTTTTTTTTCCAACATAATGGACTAAGAAAAAAAAAAAAAAAAAAAAAAAAAAAAAAAAAGTTAGACATGTAACAAAGTGACAGAAATTGATAAAAATGACTAAAAGTTCCAACTTGTCAATCTATATATTAATACTCATGTTCTTTAATCTTCTGACCATTATCATCTTTCAACACCCTCTGGTTAAAATGAGACCGTCCAAATTGTCCAAGATGAAATTCAAAAATGTAAATCCTGATTATCTGGTATTGCTTATCCACCGAATTCCTCAGCTAAATAATGGACCATTCCGTTTATTATAAAAAAGGGAAGAAAAAGGACATGCTACACAGAAAAAATATGAGAGTATGGGAAAGAGGGGTGAGTGTATGGAAGCGATAACACTAGTCGGTTTCAATCAAACATAATGAAAAGATGAAAAAGAAAAGAAAAGTTTAAGTCAAGATTATTATACTTTTTACATATTTAAGCATTTTTCAATAGCTTTTAAATAAAGATATCAAATGTAATAAATTATCATACTGTGGTATATCCACAGATCCTGTTAGTTTTATAATTTTTAGTGTTAGAAAAATTGTATAAAATACTCATTAATAAAAAAAAAAAACAATGTGGTAATACAAGACCAAATGAAAAGACTTGATATAGTTGGGTATTATTCTTTAACTGATTAATCTATGGGGAAAAAAATTAGTTAATATGAACATCTTAATTTCTTGGAAATCATTATGTTGGGAAAAAAAAAAATACTAAAAGAATTTGAAACTTGACCTTAATTCCCCCTCTTCCTGGCATGTGACCTTTATATTTAAAAAAAACAAAAAACGGGGGGTCTTGTACATTTTGTTAATGAATTAACACACTATACCCGTGTTTCTCAACCTTTTTACGCTTGTGTAACCCTTAAAATAAATTACATATCTCAAGGAACCCCTGTGCAAAAACAAAAGTATATACTATATCATTTTATTTCTATAATTCACATGGAAAACAGTATATATTTTTGAATAACTGGTTTAAGGAAAAATTAATACTTTAATTTTTCAGGAATGCTAAATAAAATTCATACTGTTCGTTTATAGTACTTCATCAGGGAATTTTCCTTCACACAAAAATATTCTAAACTCAAACACAAAAAAAACATAAGTAACCAATATAATATACTTATAAATATATACAGAATGAAAACAGATAATTGCTACATCAGTTTATTGTCCTGTGAATTAATAAATGGGCTAGAAAATGTTACTTTCAAAGCTATTTGATAACATAATAGATTAAATAGGGGGGATGTCTATATCAATAATCAATAATGTGTGTGTATTTAGTAATATTATGTATATGAAATTAAATAAAAAGTCAAAGTGCACTCGCTTGTTCTTTCAGAATCCTTAGGGTTTCAGTGAACCCCGGTTGAGAAACACTAATCTAGAGTCTCTTCAAAATTTTGGCAGATAATTAAATTTTCTAAAAAGTTAAGAAAACTTTTGAAAAGTAAAGATATGTGTAAGTTCTATTTATACTTCTTTGGTGAATGTCAGGTCAACACCATTCTAAAATTTATTGCTGTATCCTAATTTAAAAATAACATTAATCTTATCACAAATAGTATCTGGTCACTAGGTGCATAGAAGCTTCATATGATGAACAGAAAGATGGATTGACAACTGATTTTAACGACATGTCAATCCATCTAGGGTTATTTTATGTTTTATTTTATAAAATAAAATTATACATTTATATTTACTTTTGTGTAATTATTTAAGGCTTTTTGCACTTATATGGCATCAATTATTCCTAATCATTTGCACAGTTGTATGCTTTCAAGTATTCCTATCCGATACTAATATTTATATGGTGTCAAATAATTATTTCTATTCTAAATAATAGTCATTTGTTTGCAAATATATGGTTTCAAGTAAGTAATATTACTTCAAAATTATTGGTTAAATTAACTATTTTTAATACAAATAATTTACAGCAATATCACCTCAAATATGAATAATTTTTAAACAGATCTATTTGACCCATAGTAGGGACCAAATAGGTACTACCACTCTAGGCCAGGGTGGATCCGAGAGTAATGGCAATGAAGGGGTACTGCACACTCCCCCAGAACTAGAGCCTCACCACTAGATGCAGTTTAAGGTCATACCCAAGATATTCCCATAGGTGGGAGGGGTCTTATCCCCTGTAGAGGGGGGTAGAGTTTGCATATTTTAAGGGGAGCTGCTTGAAGTTACTTATGGTCAGCAAAAGAACCCTTACCAACAGGTTACTCATGATAATTGAGGGTTCCTTAGAGACCTATGACATGTATCAAAAAGGTACCTAAGTGTCCTAGACACCCTCCATCAGCCCTACGCCTAGAGCAAACCCTACTAGAGTATTTAACAGGCTAGACTATAGTTAGAGGCATGTAGCAAGAACTTCACAGGTTCAGTCAAAGACATACCCCATGATTTTGATCGATCAAACCTGCTTAGCATCCCATGTCTGGGGTTGCTTCAACTGTGATTTGGGAACCATGAATGACTAGCCAGACATCGACCCGCACTTTAAGTTATTGGTTAACATAATTGACTTGCAGATCAATTTGAGAAATTAATCCTATATAAGCATTTTTACATTATGGCCTTGTGTAAGACAAATATAAGCCTTGAAAATAAAACAAATTTTGGATGCCTATTCTAGTGTACTGATTAGCAAAATATTCTCATAGATCAATTTGTTAATTAGATCATTCTGGGTCCCTTATTACTCTTGCCTTGTGCCAGACTAGTCAGGACTAAGAAATAACCAGTTCTGTTGACTTATGTTAATAAAATGTCCAGTATAGTAGATCAATTATACAAGTTCCTTTGCAACCCAAAAAAAGGGATCCCAGGTTTTTTATGTTTACTATATGTTTATATCAAAGGTTCTTAAGAAATTCAAAAAGAATAGATTTTGGAATTATAAAAATTGAATAAACAATGCCGATTAGAATTAAAAATAATTTTTACACAGCTGTTGAACAAAGACTTTTTACTCAAAAACGCACGGAAGCGGAAAGGCTTACGGAATATCACGAGTTACTTCCCTTGTACTGCGCAGTTTTGATATTTGCCCGTATGTGTTAATAAATAAATAAACAAATAAATGAATAAAAAATTCTGTTTTGTACGGCTGAAGTAAACCAAGTTTTATAAATTTAGCTGTGGTTGGCACAAGGCCAATTTCTTTCAGAAAAGTAGTTCTAGAATACATTCAACCTTAAATTACAAGGCTATTTTGCTAGAGGCTTTACTACAGGAAGTTAACTAACAATGAGAGAGAGAAGAGAATTGTAAGAATTCTGTAGTGGTAGAGCATGAGACTGAAAATCATGAGTTGTGTTTACTAACCAATAGATAAAGCTTTAAGTATAGATATTTACTAAGTCTGGCACAAGGCCATAATAGAACCTTAAGTGAGCAACAAACAGTGTACTAGTAATGATCTAAGAGACTAGCTTTTTAACCATCACAGTAGGCATTCTGGTTTGGTTACAGATTATAGCCTTAAAAGTTTCAAGGTATAAGAGAATTTGTGGTAGATTAGAACTCAGTGTATTTAGACAGGTTTTCTTTTTGTTTTAATTTTTGAGATGAGGCTTGATAATTTGTTTTATTTGGATTTTTCTGACTATTCTCCTCATCTTTGTTATATACATGTTTTGTCCAGTTGGAGACATGGCATAATAGATATAAGTGTTGAGTTAATAGTTCTAAGTGACAATCATCTATAGGTTGCAGGTTCAATCCTGGCCAAGAGCAATAACTGAATACTTAACATAGCTTAACACTTGTACCCGGTCATGGTTAATTGATTGAGAACAGTCTATCCCCCCGTGGATTGAATAAAGGATTTGTTTTGAAGTTCTGTGAAGCCTCCCGATAACATGAAGGCTCCCAAGTTCAATAAGGTTCCAGAATTCAGCAAGAAATACCTGAAGAAGGTCGGAGGGCACATCGGCTGAAAAGTGTATATATAAAGATTAGGACAATAGAGAAAAAAAAAATCCAAATTTTCTTTCAAAGTATTATTCCAGATGATTGTAGAATTGTCAAAGATAAGACAACAGACACGAAAAACCAGTCACCATTTATCACGAACAGTCTGGAGCTTGCAGTAATAGGCATTGGCCTGCGTGAACTCAGATGAAACAGAGTTAATGTGTTTCAATCAAGATGATACTAATTGCTCATTAAATGCCAAACTTATTAAATTAGTAGACCAGTTCACATACCTTGATTACAATATCTCATCTACTGAAAGTGATATCAACATACACATAGGTAAAGCTATTGACAGATTAACTATAGGGAAATCTGATTTCTCTGGAAATAAAAGGGAAATTCTTCCAAGCTGTAGCCTTATCAGTACTACTGTATGGTTGCACAACTTCAAATGCAAGGAGAAAAGTTAGATTGGAACTACACCTTTCAAAACAGCAGCTGTATGGCCACTTACCTCCCATCTTGCAAATCATCTAAGCAAGATATGCTGGGCACTGCTGGAGAAATAAGGAAGAACTCCTGACATTCTCATAGATTGCTACACATGGACACACCAGTAAAAACATACATTCAGCTCTGTGCAGACATTAGATGCCGTCTAGAAGACTTTAAAAGAAAAATGGATGAGAGGCAAAGTTAGACAAGAGAGACAAGGAAATCTGTGCTGTCAGCTTTGACGATTGAAGTGTATAATCATATTCTATTGTGGGGAGAATACAACAATGTCCATTTTCTTTGTCTGATTGTTATGAGTATATCATCCTATCTAGTAATTTTGTCTGGATTCTATCAGGGTTTTTTTTTTTAATGGGGTAAAGATATGTGTCTTATCCAAAGTTCTCAGCAAACAACACTGTAGAAGGTTTTGATATGTATGCAAGGAATATATTACTTTATATATAACACATACTTTTCATACTTTGCTATACACCATAAATTAAGATATTTGAGACTTTACCTACCTTAGTTTGCCCCAAGGCTACAGTAATGGAACATTTTATGCAGCAAAAATAAACCCACATTAGGAGAAAAAGAATTATAAACAAACATTACAGAGAAATATCCACTGTAATGGCCTAAAACAGTTTGGGCTATAGATATAAATTACTTTCAGTCATGTCCCAACTATGGTGGGGTATGTGGTTTTTGGAAAAATAATGTGTCTTATACACAGTATAATAAATGGTACTAGCAGAACCTGTTGATATACCACAGTATGGTAATTTAATTATTATAATGTTTGATATGTTTACTTGCAAAATAGTTCAATATGTAAAAACTATTATCTTGATTTAACACTCACTTTATTTCTTTCCTTTTCATTATGTTGAATTGAAACAATGTTAACACTTCCACATGCTCATCCCCTCTTTTAGCATAATGAAGGGACATAAAGAAAGAAATAAGTTAAATTAAGATTATACTTTTTACATATTGAAGTATTATGCAATAGATCTAAGTAAACAAAAAATGTTGAAATAAAATTTTACTATGGCATATCCACAGGTCCTGCTAGTAAATATTATTTAAGTATTGAGGATGACAATAATAGAGTAAAAATAGTGAAAATGATTAATTTTAGATTATAAAAGTTATGTGTGGCCTTTGAAGAGTAGTCTTTTATTTTATGAAGTAAATTGTTAGAAGTCTTGAACAGCCACTTTGAAGAAAAACTGGTTTTAAAAAGGATGACATACTTTCTTAATATAACAAATTGAGGCTCAGGTTCTCAGTGGGAAGTGTCAATCGTGTCTTCTAGTTTTAAAATAAAGTCAGGAAATTATGAAAATAAATGAATTGAAATTTAAGGAGTGATTTATTTCCAGTTTATAGATTCATACAAAAAGAAAAATCCAATGTAACTGATGAAATAGAAAACAGTTTAAGTATTTGATTTCTTTTAAAGTTTTTTTCTAATTAAAATGAAAGGAAGATTTATATACGCATTTAAATGTTTTAAAATCTCATTCTGAATATATGAAGACTGAAAAGAGATCTGCTCTTCAATAAAAATTCTTTGTTTTTGCCAATCAAGTTTTGTATTTATACGTATAAAAAAAAAAAAAAGTTCTTTAATTATTACTTTTTATTTTATTTTATTTTTTTTATTAGACCTATATATAATTCTTATTTACATTGTATTTTATGTATATATAAATAGTCTCACTACAGAGTAATGAAAAACTTCACTTGTACAGAATTCTAAATGATTATGACTAATCTATGATATTGTTTTTAATCTGGGCAATCTGGTGTATAGGTAACGGATTTAGGACAAATTTGCAACAAAGATGAAACAAGTGTTTAGTAGAGCAATATAACAAATTATTAACATATATTGAATGGAACAGATTCAAATAACCTGTTAAGTTTTTAGCAGTTATTTTGGCAGCTTTTTTCTTTACAGTTGGCAAAGTTTTTGGTGACAAAAAATCTTTTTTTTTCAGCCCTATGAAATTTTTATTGTATAACAATCATAGATAAGAAAAACAAATAAAATCAGGTCAAATTATTGAGCAAATCCTGAAATACTTGTCCTAATTTTGATGTTGCATAGTTTCAATATTTTGAAACTGGTATGACCCACATTGTTTACTCATTAGAATCAGAATCTGATTTGGTCAAACTTGCTATGTTGACACAAATACCTTTAGAGTCAGTGAAAGATTGGTAACAAACCAAAACCTGTTTTTAGTAAGTGCACCAAATAACTTTCAGGAATTTATTATTGAAACAGGCTGTCATGATAAATATAAACTACCAAAGTTCTACAGATTATTTGAACCAGATTTACTTGGAATATTTTTAATAAACATTTTAACATGTTGGCCTACCAAATACATCATTTCCTTCCTGTTGCAATTTGTCCTGTGTATATCCAAACTCTTGGAGCATTTACTACCTTAGTGAGTTTGATCCTCAATGAGTGCCCCATTAATCTAAGTAATCAACCATGATATAAATTATCAAAATGAATCTTTAAATGTTTTAAGTTAAATGGAGGAAATTTAGAAACATTTGGACACTAAACTAGAGTTTAACATTAAAAATCAATTTTTTTAATATAATATATGAAATTATTTTTTCAGAATATGGATTTATAAAAAAAAAAAAAAGAAGGTCAGATCTATTTGTTATGAGAACAACTATTGTTTCTAATAAAAAGCTGTCATAGGAAGACCCTTAAACATCCACCTATTAAAATTTATAGTCATGAGAAACCCTTGAAATACAGAATTCTCATTTCTCCCATAAGAGACACACACACACACACACGAGATACACACATGAGACAAAAAAAAAAAAAAAAAATGATATTTCTTAACCAATTGATTATTCAATTTGGTTTGATACTTTTAAAAACTTCATGACTGACATTAAAGTTGAATGTCTGAATCCAAAACAAAAAGACATACATTATGAGATCATTTATTTACGAGATATTGTATCCTTTTTTGGGGGTGGTGAGGGTTAGCATATTCTAAAACCCACCAAGAGAGTTTTCTAGCAACATTTGGGTATGAAACTTATATAGAAATATACAAAATATTATAGGACACAAGAGATACCAATTGTAATCTACTAATTGTAGGACTTTCATTTGGCACAAGACCATAATAGTGGGATGTCTATAAGGATTGAACTTGCTACTCATTAATTAATCTAGGAATCAAGTAGGTCCCCTATGGATATATTTAAATCAATTTTTATGTACTCAATACTTTCATCTTTGTTTCAGTTACTTTTTATCCCATTTTGGCAAAATGGCCAATGTGCCAATTTTGTAAGCCATTACTTGTTGGTTCATTCTAAGACAACTGCAAAAGTTGATAGGAGTCATAAACATAGCTGTCTATAGCGATGATGCAGCATCACCAATCTGGAACCCCCATCTTGCTCAGAACATTGACATGCTGGAAACCATTCAGAGACAACGTGCAACTAAATGAATACCCACCAGACAACTACTACACCGAACACCTTGCATGGATACATTGAACCTATGATGCCTGGTTACTTACTGTCTTGGTAAACACACAAAATTATTAACCATTTTGCTAACAGCAACTTTGAACATGATTTTCATGTGTCTAACACACGTAGGTATACCTACAAAGTCAGAAAACAGCACAGCTCCCATGACTTTTGGAAACATTTTTTATTCTCATGGTTGCTGAAGTATGGAACAAACTACCTGCATCAGTTATTAGCTGCCAAGACACTGCATCCATCAAAACCACTGACTAATTAGTCGGTACTATACCTGATTATCCCCACCACACAACATAACTCATACAGCATGTTCGCCATCTTCTGTGAGGTGTCTTTGCTGGCTTGGTCATGTCAGGAGGATGGACAGAGGTTGTATCCACAAAGACCTACTGTATGGTGAATTATTAGAAGACTCCCAACTGTTAGGTAGACCATATCTATGCTTCAAAGATGTCTGCAAGAAAGATATGAAGACATGCCACAAAAACCAACACATGGGAGGTTGGTGCAGAAGACCAAGTGGCCTGGTGCCTCAATGTCAAACAAGATATGACAAGTAAAGTGGGAAAGTAGCTGCCACAGCAGCCCCCACAAGCATCACTGTATGCAGTCAGTGCACCAGAGACTGCCATTCAAAAATTGTCTCATTCAGCCACTCTCAGATGCAGATTTTTTTTTAACACTATACCATCGTCTTTAGTAGATGGAAGGATGTACACAATTGAATTATTGTTATTTACAAATAATAACTTACATTGAATAGAGATAGTAATTTGTCTGATATTTTAACTACATTTTATATATTGGTCACACTGGTTTGATCTTTCAGTAAAAAAATGTTTAATAATTCAGTATGACATTTGAAAAAGAAAGGACTCACAAAACCCAACATTGTAAAAGGACATTGTAAATATCACCTGAGCTCTACTTACAATATTAAATAGTACCACCCTTAAAATTTTTTTTTTTTTTTCTTCAAAAATTTTTAAAACATCATCCAATTCTCAAACATCACCTGAACCCCCCCCCAATATATTGGTAAAAATGTGTAGTGAACGCAGTCCCCTCCCCTCCAACAAAAATGACATAAGATCGCCTGTGCTCTGCACAGTGCAAAACATTCTTGTGTGTCGGAATTTGCAGGAGGACTTTAAGAATTGAAATAAAATGGGTTGGATTTTTCAGGGGAGGGACAATTAAAAAAAAAAAAGATAGGTGTTCGCTGACAGAAAATTAGGATTACTTTTTGGTGGCAGGTGGCTGCTAACAAAGCTATATTGTTATCCACCAAAATGACTAGTTTTTTTTGTTTTTTTTTCTGGAGAGGGTGGGGGGTGGCAGTAGGTCAAGCAAGAATTAGTGTAAGGTAGGCAAATATAGAAGCAAGCAAATAAAATGAAAGAAGCAAAAGGAAAGCATACTAAGCAACTGAAGTGAGATTACCGTGAGGGGGTGGAGGTCATTTACTCACCTGAACTGTATTCTGGTCGACTGGCCAGGGCATTTAGGGATACGGTCACAATGAACACAATCAACGTGCCCACAATGCATAAGACCTTGGCTGGTTTGTGTTCCAACATTCTCACTAAAAAAAATAAAAAAGTTAAAATTAAGAGGTTGATTTTATTGGTGTTAGTATAGCATTTAATTCTAAGACTAAGAGCAACAAATAAATGAATTAAAACTTAGTTCAATTCTAACAATTAAAGAACAAAACAAACAATGACTAAAAATACAAAGTCCTTCCTGTGTGTAGAGTCAAGTTTGAGAGACTTACTGGTGTGATGGAGAGGATATCTAGTATCTGATTTAGCGGTTTCTTGGAGAATTTCTGGTTGACGTGCACTCTGGAACTGGTCTGGAATCTATTTGGTCATTTTGTCCCAAAACTTCTGGGCACATCATGTGATTGCTATATCCAATCACAGGAAGACTCACTTAACCCCACACATAGGAATAAACATTTTACTGAACCAACAATGTGTTTTTTTTTTTTTTTCATTTTGAGAACAGATTTTATCTATAAAACAATCATTGAAATATCACTCCATTGTCTGTTATATCCAGCAGAATCAATTAGTGTGGGATAATTTATATATTACTAGTGCATGGTATAATGGTTATCATTATAGGAAATGGAGACATCAACCCGAGTTCAAATCCTGGAAAAGGCTATTTGTATTTCACATAGCACTAACAACCTTGGGAGAGGTATGAATCCAACTACTCTCCCTCCAGCTATGGGTAAATAGTAGGGCAAACTGGGCTCTAACCTTGGATAGGTAACCAGTCTAGGAGAAGGAAAACTGAATTCAAACATGTTAAACTCCACTTAAGAAATTGACCTTGTTTCGCATCCTGCCTGTGCGGTGGGGTTGGTAATTTATATAACCAATTTTTTTTTTTACCAGTTTTGATTGATTTTAATGTCATGTCAAACTGTCTGGGGTTATTTTAGGTCTAGATGTTAGGGAATAATGTTCATTATACATTCATATTTACATTTGGTTGGTAAGGTTTTATGGTACGTCAACACCGGGTCAGAAAATTATTAAAAAAAAAAAAAAAAAGTTATCTTTTCCTAAGCCCCACGGACAATTGCTTTTAACTGAAGGAAAAAGTATCAATATTTTATCAGATTAGAAATAAGTAAATTATTCTTATGAACATTTTGAATACTAAAGTTATTTAAACATTAAATGTTATAAAATTTCAAAAGAATATTCACAGAGATGCTGATAGGAATGCATCCTGCGTCACTGATGCATAAAAATCTAAAAGAACACAGTAAAATTGTATCCATACATTCCAGTGCTTTTTTTTTTTTTTTTCTTTCACCACCATTTCCAGTTTACTGCAAATACATTTCAATATTTTCTTGAAAATGAATTACATGCTGTACAAGATAGGGGTTAAGGGGTTAAACGGCTTTAGATGTTCATAGATAAAAAGTCTACAATTTATTAAGAAACTTTAGTTGGGACTCATTCAAATCAAATACATGTGTCCCAGGATATAGTAAATTAACAAGCTATCAGCATCACTGCATTTATAAAAATTCTTAACTTTCAGGTAAAAACCCAAGTGTTTAACAAATTGCATGTACATTTTGTGTGTGTGTGTGGGGGGGGGGTGATAAAGGACACACACACACATAAATATATACACACTTTTTCCATATCTATCATCTTGTGGAACTATTAAGTTACAGAAATGACAGCAAAGCACAATAATTTTCTCCATTATATATAACATTTTAACTTAATGGCCTAAATGATAAATATATTCAAAGAAAAGTCACATGGGAAAAAATAAACACAAATGTTAGTATTTTTAACAAGTATGCAAATAAAGTTAAAATATTTCACTGAATCAAGTAACATATTCAGTGGGGGAAAAAAAAAAGTCACAGTACAAAACATTATGATGGGGGGGGGGGAATGTGGCTACCCAGCATCAACTGGGTAGAGGGGGATAAATCCTGGTGTATTTATTTGTTTACACTGGAGATTTACAAATGCAGGACATTTTTAAGTAGAATTTCAATGCTATTTCTATGTGTATTTTGATTTTTAAATATCTTTGAATATAAATCAAATCTTCATAATTTTTACACAAAAAAGAACCTGCCACTTAAGCCCTAGTTAATGACCATCAGAAACTTTAGATGAACATAAGATTATCAATAGTTTTTGTTTTTTTTTCTCAGAAAAATTATCAATTAGCTTTTCAAATTTTATTTCCATCATCTTAGTTTCAGTTGCTTTTTATCACATGGTTGTTAATTGTGGGGATTAAAATAAAATAAAAAATAAAACTCGATGAGTCTTTAAACTGGAAGAACCCTCTGAGCATGTGCAGAAAAAAAGGACCCAAGATAACCTCTCGGCCATAACTGCATCTAGACATTACTATTGGCCAGGGAGATATTTCCTTGCCACGTGATGGCTATGACCTGTGAATAAAGCCTAATCATAAAACCACCTTTTGTCTTTGTCTCTTCTTTTTAGCGTGTTCACCAAATAAGATGGGATTAAAAGCAAACCCTAGAAACACGCACAAGGAATAAACACAGCCACCTTTTAAACCAAGACACAAAACCTCTTGCCACCCCATATAATAAACAATGTAGACTAAAACTATTTCTGATGTGTGTTACTTATTAACAGCAACTGAAAGAAATCCAAGTTGAATGATCAATAAAACTGAAGGTTAAAAAGAGCAGAAAATGAAAGAGGAAACTAAATTACATTAATATATGTAGCAAGTTGACCTAAAAGGAATATAAAAATAGACATGATAGGAGAGAAGAATTGACTTGGATTCAACAACACACAAATGAAATAAAAATAAAAATGAAAAGACAAAAAATACACAAACCAGATGTTCTATGAAGTAAAAGGAAGTAGAATACTTTTGAACACAGATTCACAAAGAACAGTCAATCCAAGCAAAGAAACTAAACTAACATGTTAGGAACAAAAATATCAAATTGTAACTATCCTATAAGACAAGGAAAGTGGTTGGTTGGTTGGATTTTATTGCATGTCAACCCTTGTTGGGTTATTGCCAAAGACATTTTTGTTTTACTCATTCTTGATGTGTATTCAAATTTTTTTATTTTTTCAAACATTTTAAACTCATTTTTTCTATTTAACCCATAGTTTGGACCCTAATAGGTACTACCACTCCAGTTTAGAGTGGACCTGGGAGTAATAGCAATGAAGGAGTACTCCACACTCAGAACTACCAAATTGGAACCTCACCATTAGATGCAGTTTAACATCATACCCAGGACACAATGAAAGTGGAAGCATCACAACCTTGCTAGAGAGCTGTGGAAGGTTGTACCTAGAATAAAGCGTACAATTGGAACAAACACAGACAGAGAGAAACAGAGAGAGAGCTAACATCTAAAAGAAGAATCAGACTGCAGAGAGTTAAAGAAATGGTCACTTGATGCTTATTAACAAAACACTAGATGGGAAGATGAAAATTAATGTGTTGGTATATGTGGGGGGGGGTCAAAGTTTAGGTATTAGACATGTATTCCAAAAAGGAGGTCCCTTAAAAAAATTTAAAAAAAAAGATTATGATATTGTAAAAAGTATCTGGTGTCTCTAAAGGGAGGTGGTTTTATTCCTGAAATGAGGTAACCAAGCAAGTTCATGTTACTATTAGTATTTTTGTAATTTAACCATTGTTGTTTTTGACAATAACAATAAGATTATTGTAATTATTATTCTCCATTGCAATCTATTAGATTTCCATATGCCACAATTGAATGAGCTGTATATCTTTATTAAATTCAAAAATGACTTGATTAGTTAAGTTAAAAGTTAAAGTTAATAGAAACAGTGGCATCATGACAAGCATTTAAAAATAGTTTATTATAAATTATTTTAATTTATTATCTATATATATATATATAAATAATTTATTTATATCTAGAAAATAAATGTTTTCCTTAAGTCATAGGTAGCAGGTACTTTCCACAATATCAGATTTTTTATTAAGGGAACCCTACTTTTCAGCATACATATTCAGTACCTAAATTTGACCCCACCCCTCCCAGGTAAAAGAAACTCATTTGATCTTCATAAAAATTTTTTTTTTAAATAAATAAATTTAAAAAATTAGATACAACTAGTGGGAAGATGAAAATTAAGGTGTTTGTATATGTGGAGGAGGGGGAGATGGGGGAACAAAAGACTTATTTTAAGACTACTACGACATTCCCTCAAGTTTAGAACTAAAAAAAGCGCGTCTTTCCCAACCAGAAAAGAACTACTAGGATAGTGGAGGGGGAAAAAAAAAAAAAAAAAAAAAAAGAAATGTCCCTTGTAAAGAAACTATCTACCTATAATGTTTAATCCACCCCACCCCAGCCACATAAAATCAGTGAACTGATATTGTAGTTCATTTCAATTTATATTTGTTGTTTTTTTTTTTTTATAGATACTATTGTCCAGTAATTAGTAACTAAACAACCAAGTAACATTACCCACACGGTTGTTGAGGGGCAGTTGCATTTACTTAAGGTCAAACTGCAGCAAGCAGACTGCCGAGGGTAGTGGTGGAATAGATTTCACTGTGACAGGTTAAAAGGTGGGAGACTTCCCATAGCTAAAAGAGACAATATCCCAGGCCAGGGTCTAAAAATATTGCAATTGGATAACGATCAGTTCTTATGCTGTAAAGCAGGTTCCTTGCTAAATTGTCCAGCTTGAATGATCAGACAATTTCAGGCCATTTTAAATACTAATTAATGATTCATTACCTTTTTTGATTGGTATTTCTTATTTTACTGATTGTACACTAGAGAGAAAGTTAGAATGAAATTGTCTATTGGTATTAGGAAAAAAAAGCTTTGATCTTCCTACAGAATCTATGTTCTTTATTCTCTAGAAGAAATGCTAATTAAAGAATCAAAACTAATAAATATCAGCTTAACTCTTAACATCCTGTCGAGAATTTTCTAAGTCCAGAGCTTCATTCCTATAAGGATTTATCAAATAAATGGCCTTTTCATTTAAAGTTACCTGTTATTGCCCTTAAATCAAAGACTTCTAAATATGTTTAATATTACATTTAAACAAAGGCTATCATTTGGGGTAGATTAGAAAAATGAATGTGACTTCCAGGCGAATTGAATGAGGCGGTATAGGATGTTAAGGTTAAAACACGAGATCCAATTTTCATGTGTATATCATAAAAAAGGCAAAAAATGGCACACTGTATTCTTGCTAGGGCAATAACAGATTCCCAGATGCTTTAATTTAGAGAATGAAGTTTGTTTTGTTTTACGGTATATCAACCTTGGTGGGTCATTTAATGCCAACAAAGTTTTAAAATAATTCATTTTTGATGGGTACTCAAATTTTTTTTTTTTTTTAACACTTTTCTATTTAACACATAGATGGGACCCTAGCAGGTACTGCCACTCCGGATCAGAATGGACCTGGGAGTAGTAGTGATGAAGGGGTACTCCACATCCCCCAGATAGTGATTAACATCATACCCAGGACAACAAGACCTTCAGCCACCAACTTCTAGCACATGATAAAAAGGTTGGGACTTGTCATAAGAACAATAAGGTTTGTACAATAATACAGGTGATACTGCTTTTTGAGCATCCAATTGAGCGGAAGGGGCCTCCCAACTACCCGTCTAGGCTAAGTAAGGGCTAAAGTGGAGTGTTGCATGTCATGGACTGTTCAGCCACCAGGGTTCTATCCTTAAGCATTACAAGTTGCCGCCAACAGGTGGCCACATTTGGTGGGAAGGAGGTCTTACCCTCTGCAGAGGTACAATAGGTGTATTCTAAAGCCCCACCGACAGGGCTAAGAGAATGACAATTTTCTTAGCAATCTGCATGAATTATGGGAAGGAAAAAAATAAATAAATAAATTTAAAAATTTAAAAAAATCAGGTAATAGATTTCCCCAGTTGCAAAAGACCACCAATAAAGTCTTTCTGCCTGCAACAATATTACAGCAATCTTCAACCACATTCCATAAGTGGCTTGCTTGCGAAGAATCAAAATCGTCACTCATCCTTCGCTGCACCACACACAAATCAATCATCCAGTCGCACTCCATCCAGGTACTTCAATTTGCAGCTTCTAAAATTCCTGGCTCTTCATGCCAAGACAAAACCAATTTTAACACAGAGAATGCATCCAGGACAGCAGTTAGACATGCCAGGCAACACCAATGCTTTGAATAGGGGGAATGTCAATCATTACACCGCATTTGTGCTCATGATGAATAAATGATTGATTTTATGGCATGTCAACCCAGCTTGGGTTATTTTATGCCTAGAGATTAGTGAATCATATTGTAAATAGCGAGTTTAATCCTCGCTGGATGCCCCATAAAAATCCTCACATAAAAAGACCTTATGTTAATCCGACCTGAAAAAATTGTTTCATGCTTCCATATCGATTTGTTTAACTTTGAGATTCATGGACATTTTTTTTTTTTTTTTTAAGTAGAATTTTTAAGCTATTTTGATATTTAAATATTTTTGCGAATATAAATCAAATCTTCATAATTTTTTAATAAAAGCTAGACTCGGTAACAGTGAATGTGTATATTTACTTTGTCTTTAACAGTTTTATTTTCGTAATTTCCTCCGGACATACATACAACTTTCCTTTATATGTGTATAGATGTCTATGAAAATCTAAATTAGAATTGCCTCAAAACAGCCCATGTTATGAATGTGTTTAAAAACCTGCAATGTGTCTTATATATCACTAAGAAATAAAGCTTTACATATATGGTGTAGTTAATTTGCATACTGGTTTTAACAAAATCGGGTTTAATAATTACTTGGTGATATTGATCTTATATTTTATTCTCCAATGAATTAAAATCAATCCTATGAATGATTTTATATAGAAACCTATTAAAATAAGTGTAATCTTTTTATATGCATTCTTATATTAAATTAGAAAGACTAACCAAATTAAATATTTCATTATGTCAAAATTTAAATACTTAGACTCTGTGGAGGGCGCATATTCTTGCTAGTATATTTAATAATGACATTTTTTAATCTCATAAAGTTCAGAAAACAATTAGAACAACAGACATGAAATAAACTTTAAAAAAGGTCCAACCATTTTATATTCTTTTAAATGTGATGAAACTAAAATAAAGTTCAGAATCTGAATACACCCAATATAAATGTTAAAACATTTCAATTAAAAAAAAAATAAAGATGAAATTTCCTGTCAAAATAAAAGACAAGAAATGAGAATAGACAAAGACAATAGACATGAAAACCTTTGGCTATGTAGACTTTACAAAGTGAAAATTATATCCTGTGAAGCATTTAAAATGCACACAAATAAGATGGCTACCTTTTTGTGGACGAAGAGAGACTCAGGAAAATTAAGTCAGAATTTTAATCAAATAGTCACCAACACAAAATGAATTGCTTTACTTTAATAACAAAAGACACATAATTAATTTTCATATAATCACTGAAGTAATATTCTATTGAGTCAATTATAAGAGTAGAACATCTATAGATTAATACTTGTGTTCCTTAAAGTACGACCGTTATCATCCTGCAACACCCTCTGGTCAAAAATGAGCATCCAAATCATCCAAGATGAAATGCAAAAAAAAAAAAAAAAAAAAATGTAAATCTTGATTACCTGGTGTTGCTTATCCACTAAATTCTTATTTAAGAATCATTACCTTAGCTAAATAATGGACCATTCCATTTTTATCATAAAGGGAAGAAAAAGGACATGCTACACAAAGATATAAGCGAGAGAGATGGGGAAGTTAGGTGGTGAGTGCATGGAAGTGATAATGCTAATCAGTTTCAATTGAAAGATGAGAAGCGAGAAAGTTAAATCAAGATTATACTTTAACATATTAAACTATTTTGCCATAGGTCTTAAGTAAACATATCAAACATAATAATTAGATTATTACTGTGGTATATCCACAGGTCCTGCTAATTGAATATTACAGCTAAAAGTAAAATCAGCATTCTTGGTCCCCAATTGATAAGCTCAATTTATCACGCGGGATATTAGTTCACGTGTCTCGTTGCTAAGTTACACATGTGGCCGAGACAACAGATCTCTCAATAAAAATAAGATATGCATCAATGAACATAGAAAGGGTATTACTTAGACTACTAAAACAATTGTTACGTATAATCAATGGTCAGCAATTGGAATCTTTTAGAATATTCTTAGGACTCTCTGACGCCAGAGTGGAGGGGGGAGTCCCAGAAAGTGACCCCAACTTCGGCACGTCGAAGAGATGTATTTTACCGGAAGGAATACAAATAATTCTGCTTGGTCATGTCACCGTAGCCGACCTTTGGAGAAGAGGAAGGCAAAGGGATGAACGGGAATACACCCCACCTCCTTTTTTGGGGGGAGAAGGAAAGAGATCCCTATCATCAGTTTAGTTTGTACTCGGGACCCGGTCAGCAAAGGATAGGATAGGATTCCTCACCTCGTTTGGGACGGGAGAAAATCGTCCCCATGAAGAAAATTTGACGACTATAGACAGTTGGAATCCCAATGCCATCTTCATGCAGACCAGATAAATAACCAAAGGAGGATATATCCCAGAATAATTAACAGAAGATGAACCAACCCACAAAAGCTAAGTACAAACTTCTTCCGTCATGAAAAATTGTTATTTAACATGAAAGAGATTCAGCCTAATGACTTTATTAATCCTAGCCTGTCGGCATCCGTTTCATCCTCCCCCGGCTTACAAATTCCGAATTAAAGATTATATTATAAAAATATATATTATGTCTTATTGTTCTTTGCCAAGTTTTTTTGCAGGTGCACCTTTCATTTCCTTTGGTCTCTGATGGAACAGCGTTGTAAACGTTGAAAGCGATAGGCGAACATAACACAATATAAGCCTGGAATGAAGAAATAAGTTGATTGGTTGGGTTTTACAGTATGTCAATCTCATTGGGTCATTTTATGCCAAAGATATTTTGTTTTATTCATTTATGATGGGTACCGTTTTGTTTCTCTCTACACACTTTTCTATTTAACCCATAGATTGGACCCTAACAGGTACTACCACTCCAGGTCCAAGTAGACCTAGGAGTAATGGTGATAAGGGGTACTCCACATTCCCCAGAGCTTCAGAATTGAAACTTCACCATTAACGTCATACCCAGGACACCAAGATCCTCAGCCACTGCCTTCTAGCACAAATGATAAAAAGGGTTAGGGTTTGCCATAAGGATATAGGATTGGGACAATCATATAGGTACTAGGGCTTGATGTGACCAGAAATAAAATAAGGTATAAGAACATATTGTGGGTCTCTTAAAAAGTAGTTTTGTGACACAAGGTCGCAAGTATGGACACCCAGAGAGGATTGAAATATCTATTCAGTAATAATGTATCTGCAAGACTAGCTTACTGACTATTACAACATGATGGGATGCCTACCAGCCATCTCCATGAGTATCCAAACCATCTTTTGTAGAGTAGCAAAAAATCTAAGAAAATATCAAAGCTTTTAACATCGTCTGCACAAACTCAAAAGACACTTTCTCATCACTTGCTTTAAATGAAAATAAATGAAAAAAAATGATGTATCACCCTCGACTGCTGCCCTGACCCACCAAAAGATCAATTAGGAAATCAACGGATTCTTTTATGCCAACCCTGACCCATGTCTTAATACCTATGATCTGGTGTTGCTTATCCACCAAATTAGCATTTTCACAACAAAAAAATTTTTTAGAATACCCTTAAATAGTTTTTTGGGAAAAGTGTAAAGTATTACCTTGTTTAGATAAAACAAAATATAGAACTATAGAGATGGTAAAAGTAAAGTCGTCAGTGTTGCCTAAAGTCGGTATCAGCCAATCAGTGAGGGTGTCATTTTCACTAGCACTAGACCAAGGAGATTGTTTTTGTGTCCGAGATGGAGCTCCACGCCTACCATCAGCTACTTTACCACATATCCCTGTGCTACTCATACGCTGATTTGGCGGGGGCCGGTATCGAACTAGGAACCTTGTGGTTTCTAGCCAAACGCTTAACCGACTGAGCTAACCTGGAAAAAAGTATTGGATAAAAAAAAAATAATGAAAGTTTGGAAGACAGGAATTCTGATCCTTGTTTCAAGTTACTTGTAGAGGATCGTAAAAGTCTTTTTAGAATAGACCCCAAAGCTGACATTTTATTGGGACCATTTTTTTTAGGTGGTCAGAAAGCACCACATTCTTAGTAAACAGGTTACTGAGAAAAAGATGATTTTGAACCCCAGCCTGCAGGGCGCTAACAAGAAATTATATTTCATTTTTCTTTAGCAGTATACTTTAGTTTAAAGAAATTATTTCTCATAAATTATAATATATATTGAACCTTTTAGTTATTTCTTCTCAAGTCCCACACATCATTTTTGCATTTAGGGTAAATGAGTTAGGTACACTAGAAACCCATTTTAATTTGTTTACATTTTGTAAATGAAGAAGGAGTTTTAAATGATTTAAATGTTAGATTTTGTAACCTGTATTAAGTGTAAATGTTTACTGTTGATTTTAAGATCAATACATGGTAGCATAGAACTTTTATTAGAAATTTGTTCTTTGAATATATGTAAATTTTGTTTGTTCCCATTTGTAAATGTCTTGCTTATGCAAATGTTTATTTCAATTGCAGTTTTCACAGCTGCATATGTCTAAATGTAATAAAAAGGTCATACATAATTTCGACAGTTCTTTCATGCACACCAACTTATAGTTTCTGGGCTTAGGATTCCACAAACCTCACTTGTCTATCAACTGCCTCCATACTTCTAGTGGAGTGGGAGGTGGGGTAATTTAGTTTGTTTCTGAATTAGGGGTTTAATTTAATTGCGGAAATAGGATGGGAATTGGTATTCCACTTGTTATATATGATGGTTATGGATACTAGTGTGGTAGATAGGTTAGGAACCGACTTCAAATCTTAGTTTGTATGTACAGCCTTTATGCTTTTTTAGTTTACTTTTGTTACTGAAAGACAAGAAAAGGGGGGGGGTAAAAAAAAAATTTGAGTATATAAGTTATTTTTATTCTACGTATTAACAATTTTGACTAAATCAAATACTCATTAATAGACTTAGGCAATCATTGGGAATGTTGTGATGTAAGCTGTGACAGTTTTCATTATAGACAGAAATACACCCAATCTATACACACCCGGTGGGAAAATTAAATAGATAAAATAAAACGTTTAATATTTCTTTTAAAATTAATTACTTAAAAAACATTCACTTCACTTTTTTTTTTTTTTAAACAAGAGTAGGGACCACCAAAACGTTTCTAACAATTTCTGATTTAATTATCCAGACTTATCTTTATGGAAAAATTAAAGTTTGTACGAGTAAAATATATTCTGTTTGTATTTCATAAATATATGGGGTGGGGGGCACCTAGTAGAAAAAAATATTTCCCCCAATATACATTTAGGAAAAAAAACTATTTTAAACAAATTCACCCAAAGGTGAATAAGTATCAAAATTTGTGAAAAATTTGACAATTATTTGATATTTCATAGAATTTTAATCTAGTAGTGTAGTAATGATACTGACTAAATTAAATACTCATTGATAAACTTAATTCCTGAAATGACCGATGTAAGCAGTGACAGTTTCAGTTACAGACAAATAGACACTGAATCTATTATTACTAGATATCTGTATTAACTTTAAAAGATGTCTTAATTTTATTTAATATTGCAATATCTGAATTCTTTCAAGCTATTCAATTGGCCTTTCTTTTTTCTCATTACTCGACATCTTGTGAATTCTCAAAATAAACCCAATCTTTAAAAGTGAAATCGTTTACAATTAAACTAGTTGTGTCTGCAATTAGTGATCAAAATTTCACTTGACTCATTTAAAATCAGTTAGATTATCTTGATTAGTCTAGACTAAACTCGCACACTTAGCCTACATAAACAGAAACAGTTCATTCAAACAGGTATAAAAAACAATATGCTTTAAATATATGCTCCTACATTTGGGGTGCTGGTAGGTGTCTGATGTAGTATGCATGGGTCACTGGAATTTTCGGGTCTTTCAACAACATACTTCCCTCGCCATGCTGACCCTATCAGTGAGGATCAAAACTGATCCACCTACCAATTTGAGACACAAACAGACATTTGACTTGTTTTTGGACGATTGTAAAATTCTCTACCGCGCATTTGATTGGCTGGTGCTAACAACCAGTCAAATGCACGGTACGCGGACAACACATTTCTTTCTTCAAAATGCTCACTTGACTTTTGGAAACATTTTTTCACGCTCAGAGTTGCGGAGACATGGAATAAACTGCCCGCATCTGTTGTAGGCTGCCGAAGCACTGAGTCTTTCAAAGCCTCCATGCTTCCTGTAGTCCGACACTATACCTGATGCCACTCCACATACATATGCACACACATACATGCATATTACTGTAAAATTCTGTGTAATTGACATGAGACTTTGAGGAGTTGTGGTGCACCTGAGCACTGTACACAATAAATTTCATTATTATTATATTAGTGAAGATAATGAAAAAAAAATAAATAAATAAATAAGAATAACGAGCTTTAGGAGGGAAAAGTTAAGTTAACCCTACATTAGACTTTTTTCCCCTAATTTTAGTTCAATTTTTTAAAATTTTATATATTATCTTATTCAATTTTTTGTTTTGCGAGAGATTTTAATTCTTTCCTCTTTGGTTTTCCCTTGCCGTCACACTCCTTTTCCTCTCCTCATATCTATAACATTCTGCTGCGTAACTGACAATGATCTTTGATGTTGTCAATAGTCGCTTATCCACTGATCTTTTTGCTGTTATTTCAAGGATTTCACAAATGTCCACGTTGAAATTGTGCCAAGCCTTTTGGTCCGCAGCCGTGGGCCATTTAATCTTTTTGCTAAATGTATATTTACCAACCTCTCCACACAAGCAGGATGCACAAGGTCAATTTCTTAAGCAGAATTTAATCAGGTTTGAATTCAGAGTTTTCCTTCTAAGACTGGTTACCTAACCAAGGTTAAAAAGCCCAGTCTACCCTACTATTTACCCATAGGAGAGAGAGAGAGAGTAGTTGGATGCATCCCCAAGGATATTTTATCCAGGATTTGAACTCAGGTTGACAAGTCCATTTCCTATGAATAACACTTACACCATGTGTCAAGTAAAAACAATATAATATATCTATCAATACAGATATAAAGTTGGTTGGTTGGGTTTTACAGCATGTCAACCAATTTGGTCATTTTATGCCAAAGATATTTTGTTTTACTCATTCTTGATGGGTACTCAATCTTTTTTAAACTCTTTTTTTTAAAACTTCTTTAAACACTTTTTTTTCTATTTAACCCATAGATAGGACCCTAACAGGTAATATCACTCCGGATCAGAGTGGACCTGGGAGTAATGGTGATGAAGGGATACTCCCCATTCTCCAGATATCTAAACTGGAACCTCACCATCATACCCAGGATATTAGGCCCCTCAGCCACTGCCTTCTAGCACCTATATGATAAAATGATTGAGAATCAAATATATGCTCTTGAAAGGACCAGCTGAGTGGAGAGGGCCTCTCTGACCGCCCGTCTAGCCTAAGTGGAGTGTTGCATGTCATGGACTGCTCATTGACCAGGATTCCATTTTCCAGCATCACCACCCACAGGTGGCCCCATTGGCAGGGTCTTACCTGTTTCCAGAGGTGCAGTCAGTGTGTGTGTGTGTGTATATAATATATATCACCAGATATTGCTTTTTGAGCAAAACTAATAAAGTATTGATTTATATTTGTAAAGATAAATAATAAAATTTAAATTGTAACATGGAAATTTATTTTTTTTATTATTTTATTTTAATGAAAGACATTAATTTTTTTTTCAGAGTGTCTGTGCACTTTTTCTGACACCCCACCAGATCATCAGAAGGTCTTTTACATAAGGATTTTAAATGGGGCGAGGATCGAAGTCAGTTTAGTTTTATGGCCAGTGTAATATTTATCATGGTACGAAATAGAATTAGTAACCAGAGTTCAAGTACTGGACAAGGCTGTTTGAATTTTACTTTGCTGCACTAATGCCCTAGGGAAAGGCATGAATCCATCTGCCCCCTCCACTCCTCCAGTTATGTGTAACTAGTAGGCCAGATTGGGTTCTTTAGCCATGGTAAGAACCAATCCAGGAGAAGAAAAAATGAATTCAACCAGCTATATTTATAACTTATGTCAAATCTGTAGCAGAGATTGAACTCACAACCTCCTGATCATGAGTGTTGGGATTGCTGTCACCCCTGTTGGCTGAAGTGGTTTGGTTGCTGAGAGGAATAAGTGCCAAGGTGAGTTCTCTCAGGGTAAAACGTCTTTTTCAGTGGAGAGATCCGGCTGTTATGGTTCCCTCAACAACATCCTCCTCCTCATGATGGAGGTGTTACAATAACATAGGAACCTGTTGACTTTACACCAGTGATCTGTCTGGACTCACTTCCTGTACATACTTCTAAATAAATGGCAATCCACACATTTGTTTTATGTATCCATGTGTTTTATTTAAACTTTGTGATATAGTTCTAACTCCTGTTAGCTATAATATCGCTCAACACCATCTGCATGCTTACGGAGATACAAAAGGAAAGGTTGGTAAATATATTCATGGTAAGTCAGGACCATTCTTATTAGTATACTTTAATTAGGATAGATTAAACATTTGATTAGCATCTTTTGTAGGATACATTCTTTGGCTTTTCCTTAGATGTAGGTTACTTCTGAGAGAATATTTAGAAATCTCTCAGCCCACCCCTCTTCATTTTCTCATTATGGTTGAGGGGGAGGTGATGGAGCCCCAAGCAACCACTAGATGCAACAATAGAAAAAAAAAAAAAAAAAAAAAAAAAAAAAGTGGAATAATGACAATATCAACTTCAGAAAATAGATGGAGTATTTTGTGCAAGTATTTCCAGTAATCTGTCCTGAGTATGATTAGTCTACCTTCTCACTTATGTGACGGGATTGGGTAGCAGTTTAACCAAGCAGTCATGGAAAAAAAAAAAAAAAAAAAAAAAAGAAAAAAATAAAAGACAAAACTGGAGACAAAAAATATTACATAAAGTTATGTATTGTATACAAATATGTACACTTAAGAAATAAGAAAAGGGTATAAGTAGCATTACCAGCAGTTTTGTGAAATCTGTGGACATTAACAAATTTGCACCTTATCCAGTTCAAATCATTATTTCTTGCATATTTCTAGTCCAATCTTAAAAATATTTATATGGTTGGAAAGAAAATAAAATCTTTCTAAATGATGTGCATGTATTTTTATCCATTGAATTATTTTTTTACAGCGATTTAAACTGTATTTTGCTTGGAACACCTGAAAATGTGTTATACAAATTTTTTTTCCATGTCTGAATTTTATGTGTTACATCCTTTTGTAAAAATCAAAGTGGCTAATCTTTAATATTCTTGAAATTTTACTCTTAATTAGGAGACATTTTAAACTACGAGCAGGAACTTTTTTCTGACCTTTGGAAGCAAAACCACAACAGACCAAAATTGACAGATTTCTTTAAAAAAAAAAAAAAAAATAAATAAAAAATAAATAAATAAAATAAAAATAAAAAAAGTTGATATCCCTACTTCTTATTCCTAAATAATGGGTTCCAGCATAGAGATGCATAAAATTTGAGTGTAGAATCAAAACATAACTTTGTATTCTTGTGTAAAATTGTATCAAAAATTGCTCCAAAAATAGGGAAATGAAGAAAATACTGAATTTCTTATTTTTGAATTGGTCAGTGATTGAATATATTCTTTGAGAAAAAAAAAAAAAAAAAAAAAAAAAAAAAAAAAATCGTGTCCACTTTTTTTACCCCAATTTCGGGGCTTTAAATTCTCATAACTTTTGAGCCACTGGGAATATTTGCATAATTCAAACAGTTCTGAACTCCATTCACAAAGTTCTATATAACCAAAATGATTAAATAACCTAAAGAAAAAAAATCATGGGAATGCTAGTATAAGAGTTCCATGTCTTTTGGACTAACCTTAGGTAAAAAAAATGTTAAAAATTAAGAGAATGTTAAGGTTTCAGGAGAGTAATGAAGATGTGACATTGTGGATCAACAGATTGGAAGAACCTGGCAAGAATCTAAACTAAGTGGGAAAATCTGACAACGTGGCCAGGTTTTTTGCCAGTTCCAGGGAGTCAGATCATAATTTTGGTCGGACACAGATCAGGAAGAGGGGAGAAGGAATGGTTTTTGGTGAAGTGTTATGTATGTAACTTTGACCTAGTTCAGGGTTCAGTTACTATTAGAAGATATTTTTGTGTGAAAAAGGATTATCTTCAATGAAGGCAGAACAATGACACTAAACTGTATCTGATGAGGATCAAGTTCTGGAGATTCCCTCATTGCCATCCTGACTCAGAGTGGTAGTACCTTTTAGCATGCCATCTAAAGTTCAATTAGATCTGTTTAAAAAATATTTGTATTTCATAGGAATACTTGATGCCATATGATTAAATTATTTGTATTAAGAATAGTTACTTGAAATATTTAACTGTGTGCAAATTATTTGTATTAGATAAGAATACTTGATATCCTAACTGAAAAAAAAATTCAATAAGAATTTTACAATGAATAATTCCTTAATCTCTAGGCATAAAATAACCCAAGATGGGTTGACATGCCATCAAAATCACTTCCTATAATCCAAGACTGATTAGATCTTTGTATTTGGATAAAAAATCAAAAATATTTTAAAAAGAAAACAGGTGATTTGAAGAGACTGAAAATGAATGTTTTATTTTTCATTTTATATCTTTAAATTAACCAGTTTGTTTTTATAATTATTCTCAGCTTTGATAAAAATTATCAACCTTGACATTCTCATAAACTGGTAATATTAGGTTTATAAAAATCAAACCACCCACCATGTAAAGTTAACTAAAGTTCTCAAAAATAAGAATACATTTACCTACAAATGTTAAATACCTCACAAAAATAAAATCTTCAATTTTTGTGTTGTATACTAGTTGTTAATTCAAATTTTTTAATTGAATGTCAATGATTTAAGAATCACACACACACACACACACACACACTTAAATTGTATCCATGCTGCCCAGTGTTTTTCTTTCCTCACCATTTCAAGCTAACTAGATACATTTCAATAATTTCTTAATTTCAAATTACACAGGATAGAAGTTAGACAGCTTTAGTTGAGACCCATAAATTTTCCATGGGGGCTCATTTAAAGCAGATATGTGCATCCCAGGACACAGTAAATCAAAAAGGTATCAGCATCACTGTACATGTTTAAATGTTAATACTTATAAAATCTAATCAGCTAAATTTTCAATTATTCTGAATAAAAAAAACTCTTCAATGGCAACAGACCATAATCTAAACATTAAGGCTTTGTTTTTTGTTAAATCTAGAGAAATGGGGAAAACTGAATATACTCAGCAAAAATTACACAGGAGAGCATATATCTAGGAGAAAAAGAAAACTGATATATGTATATATATTTTTTTACTAAATACATATATAGATGTATCATCAATGGTTCTTTTCAGCATCATACCCCCACCTCGCTAAAGTGACCCAGCCAAGTTGGATGCAGGTCTCAACCTGCATCCAACACCAATGTTTATCAGCCCTTCTTGCATTGCAGCCAGCTAATTTTAAATGGCTTTGGTTTTGTCCTTTAAATGTGGTCAGAATGTTATTTGACCAAAGAGGAACCATTTCTGGTTTTCTAAGATGGTAACTTTTCCTATAAATATGTTTGTCGTTAGTGTATCAGTTTTAGCCTGCTTTGCATAGACAAATTCTATACTAACAGTTTCTGTATATTCGTTACCCTACAGTTGTTTTTATACAGATTTTGTGTATTTTCTGTATCGACAAACCCAAATCTTTTGAATGTGTAGCTGAAATACATTTGAAGCAACATTTGCATTGATCCAATATTTCCACACAAATGATGAAAAATTAACAAAGCCTGGTTGTATTGCAAGATATTGCTTGGGCACATTATGTTTAAACCATGAAACTATGCTTGACCCCCCTCTCCCCAGATTGTTGAAGGCACTTTCGCCATCAAAGCAATAGTTATATGAATCAGGAGCTGGTTTAGCTCAGTCGGTAGAGCTTTGGCTTGGGAATCTCAAGGTTCATAGTTAGATACCAGTCCCTGCCAACTCAATACCGATTTGATAATCTGATCAGGTGCGGTAAAGTTGGGAGCTGATAGGTGTGGCACTCCACCTCAGCAAAAACAATATCCCTGGTCTAGCACTAATGAAATGAGACTCCCTGCAGTCCTGCTGATACCGACAATAGGCCACTGCCAACTTATTAGTTACACACCTCTTATGAATTTAAGAGTTAATGAGATTAAGTAAGTTCTTGTCTTCACTTAAAAAAAAAATTTTTTTTAAATTCAAAAAATTCAAAATCCCGTTTTACATATACTATCCACAGACAACTATCTTAACTGATATAATAGCCCTACATAGATTGAGATATGAGGGATACTCATGGCCAGCTTGATGGCTAAGGCAGATGTATATCTGCCACTGGTTCCTGTATGTTAATGTTAGACCCAATTAAAATCCAATAGCCTTGCCAGGTTTGCAAAGATTGGTGTAACAACATTTGTTTCCACCTCCCTGGGGGAGGGGGGGGACAGAGCTTAGTATATATACTAAGTCAAACACATGTGCGTTTTAAACATTACTCTTCCTATTCTAGTTTAACCGATATAAAAAAAAAAAAAATTTTTTTTTAATTCTAAATAGATTTATTGAAAACTAGCATAGTACCCATAAAATTGGAATTATTTACATCTGGACTGACACTTCTATCTAAAAGAATCAGTGTTGTCCTCTGGTGCAACGTTTGTTACTTAGATCCTCCCCTTGCAGTTCTAATTCTTACAGCATAAACCCTTTGAACTCAGCCCTTTATATGTACTTGTAGCCTCCAAGGATTTAATTAATATTCCACTACTCAAAATCGGATCCAAGAAGGGTTACAACACAAACAAACATATGTTGAACTGCTGTTACCCAGATTACATACATACACAGTATAATAGATATATTTTCTGCACTGGACCAGATAATTAATATTTCATTGTAGAAGGAAGAAGATTAAAAAAAAAAAAAAAAAAAAAAAAAAAGGTGAATTTTGTTAATATAAAAACAATTACTGTACTTGTCTGGGAAATTGATAGATAATTAAGACAAGAAATTGTCAAAGCTGTAAAAGAGAAACATTGATATTTCTATAAGTATATAAAAAAGATCTATTTATATACAGTTATATCCAAAATATTTACTGATTATTTTCCCTAGCAGGACCTGTGGATATAACACAGTATGATGATTTAATTAGGTTTTATGTTTACTAAATGAACTATTTTGCAATAGCTCTTATGTAAAAAGTATAATCTTAATTTCACTCTCTTTCAATAATGTTAAATTGAAACAGATTAGCATTATCTTTAACCTTGGTATGGTAACCAGTCTAGAAGGAAAACTGAATTCAAACCTGTTAAACTCCACTTAAGAAATTGACCTTGTGTCACATCCTGCTTGTCTGGAGGGGTTAGTAAATACATATCTTCCCTACCAAGAGTCCCAATCCGAGAAACAATCTGTGGCACAGAGATTGAAATCAAAATTGGTATAGCAATGGAAATGTTTGAGAAGCATTAGAGTTGAGATTGGAGGAAACATTTGAGAAAGGATTAAAACTCAACTCCAAGTGCTGCTGATTGGGGGGTCTGTAATGAAGTTGATTAAAGTGCTGGTAATTTTAAGACATTTCCCCTAAAATTTGCATTAGATAAAAAATAAAATTAAAAAATTAAAAATGGTAAAATAAGAGTCAAAGATCTGTTTGAGATAATGTAGTTGAAAATCCTTTTAAAAACATTGATGAATTGACTCTTGCATTGATATTGCAACTAAATTTTTGAAGACATTGGTTGTATAAAAGAATTATCAAAATGACCTTTTTGTACTGTATATAATTGGAGACTAATGAACTAACCTAAAAAGGGTTGACATGCTTTAAAATTAACCAACCTCTGGTAATCACTCCTTGTATCTCTTATGGAACTTTTTTTGTTTGTAAGTTGCATGCATGGTGTCATCAGGTATTACTTTTCCAGTGAAAATGTTATTTTCCGACAAGAGCACGTATACACTAAATACATACAGACTTCAGAATATAAATGGGAGAAGATAGAGAAAGACGGGGAGAGTAAGTATATTGACTGTGTATTATATCAGAGATATAATATAAATATTCCCTTATATAACTGTAATGGGTCTTATTTGTTATTGATTTGTTATGTTGAAACCAGGCGGAAAGGAAAAAAAAAAAAAAAAAGGAAAAGATTCCGATTGCTCATTTTCAAAGCAGGAAGATTCTGAAATTGTTTGTATGAAGTGACAACCAAAAACAACCACAGCAATCACTTTCCCAACTGCAAAAGTCCACTGACAAAGTCTTTCAGTCTGCAACAATATTACAGTAGTCTTCGATCAATCAGTTTCTTGTCCAACGCATGTCTGTTCTCATTAGGAAGATCAAACACAACTGCACCTCAGCCCGGTGTGGGAAGGTAGGCCTTAAATAATAAGTAACTGCATTCATCAAGATCTTACATTTCGGGCCAATTATGCTTAGCGCTGCCTGACCTGTGTGAAATTTGCATAGGCGCCAACGAGGGTGAGTAATCCGACTGAGCCATTACTCACAATCAGGAGGTTGAGAGTTCAGTGTAGTCACCTGCTACACACCCCTTGTGCAGGCCAGACATATGGACACTTCTTTCTTGGAGGTAAGGAATCTTCTCGTCTACACTCTCAGAATATAAAATTCTGAAAACAATTTTTTTTAACTTCACATTTCGATCAATTTAATCATAGAGTGCCGAATAACAAACTTAAGAATATAGCCAAACCTTTTTAGGACTGTGGTAATAGTCAACATAATAGTATGGTTTTTGAATACTTATATTCAAGACAAAGATGCAAAACTAAAAGGCCAATAATTCCTATTGACTTATCTTAAACAGATCCAATTCTTTTTATTCTTCTGCGTTTCTTTCATATCAAGAATTTTCAATATTAACAATCATTCTATTCATCATAGACAATTTTTTTTTTTTGGTTCAGATTATCTTTCATTGCCTCATTTGGAAATATTTGTTGTTTAAGTTTCTGTAATAATATCTGATTGTTACAAGAATTCAGAATTCAAATTGATATTACATTCTTTAACAAAATGAATTGTCTTTACTTTTCAGCATTTCATTCATTTGCCAAAATTGATTTAGAAATCAGTTTTAATGTCAACTAATTTTTTTTTTTCCATGGAATTAGTTCTGAATCATCTTTTTCAAAGTACCATTTTGATTGAAGTAAAAAGTTGGTTGGGTTTTACGACATGTCAACCCATTGGTTTATTTTGTGCCAATATTCATTCTAGATGGCTACTTGATTAAAAAAAAAAAAAAAAAAAAAAAAAAAAAAAGGAGATTTCATTTTGTTCTATTTAACCCATAGATGGGACCTTAACAGGATTGAACTCCCTATTCAGTAGTAATAAATCAGCAAAACTAGTTTGCTAATCATTACACTATAATGGGATACTCTATCTTTGAGAAAGGCATGAATCCAATTGTCCCCCTCATCAAAGCTATGGATAAGTAGTAGGGCAGACTAGGCTCTAACCTTGATAGCAACCAGTAGAGAAGTAAAGTTCTGAATTCAAACCAGCTGTACACTTAGAAAAAGGCCTTGCATCACATCCTGCCTGTGGCAAAGTTGGTTGGTTAGTTGAATTTTATGGCATGTCATCCCTTGTTGGGTTATTCTATGCCAAAGACATTTTGTTTTATTCATTCTTGATAGGTAATCAATTTGTTTTAAAACAACTTTACTATTTAACCCAATGGACCCTAACAGGTACTACCACTCTGAAGAAGTTGGGCAAATACATACAAGAATCTACCCGATATAAACACCTGTAATTAACTAGAACTTGTCCATCTTCAACAAGAACTGCTGGTCCACTCCATATATTTTCTGTTTATCTTTTATAGTAAATTGTCACCAGTACAAAATTTAATATCATTGCTAGGATGGAGATTCTGACAGTACATGACAGATTCTTTGAATAAAATAAAAGTCAAGAACTGTAGAGTATTGAAATTGGCCAGAATAATCCTAAATAAAAGTCACCATAAAGAGCAGAGTTTGTCCGCCAAGATATTTGGAATTTTTATATTTTTCCAAATTAAAAGTTAAAATAGGAAATAACTATGTATATTATAAGATTATTTTTAGCATTGATGCACTCGGCCACAGCAAAAGAAAGATCACTACCTTTATCATTGTTTTAGTTAGCATCTCACCAAGAACTTTATCATATATTTTATACAATGATGCCTTGATACCAGTTATCTTCATAATTCTAAAATAATTATGAGAATCCACCACAATTATCACGGAGGATAATCTTTGGATAACCATAAATATTAAGTAATCCTTTCTTAGAGCCACATATAACTGGAACAGGAATTTTGTGGTGGGATTGGGCTACTAGCTCAGCCCCAAGGCTCTGAGCTGATACACCCCCTACCAGTTGAATTCAGTTTTCCTTTTAGACCAGCTGCCTTACCAAGATTAGAGAGCAGTTTGCTCTACTATTGTAATGAATTGATACCAATGGATCAAAATCTACCTAATGCTAAGCATCCTTGATTTGTTCTGTTGCAGCTGCCATTTGCAGTTCTGTCACTGCGCATGGGTGGAACAAGCTGTTAAGACTAGTCATTTGCATGTGCGAGCAAATAGCTCAATAAAAAAACAAGCAACTTGAACAGATGGCAGTGCAGATTTGTTAGAGAAATTAACTGTTACAAGAATCAACTATTTACTCTGGAGGAGAGAACAGATGGAGTCATGTTTTTTCTCAAGAGCATTAGCATGAAGTGTAGAACAAACAGAATTTGAATCTTCACCCCCCCACACACACACAAGGAAGCAATGGATAAATAAATGCAGATTGAGCTATTTAGCCTTGGTTGGGCAACCAGTCTATGAGAAAAAGGAAAAACCGATTTCAAAATCAGAGGAATCTTGTTCGTAAAGTCTGTGACAGATTGGTTCTCCATTCTTCTATTATCAGCTCATCTAAGTTTGGCATCCCACTATGCATTCTTTAACTTTGATATAGTAACTAGTCTAGAAGGAAAACTAAATTCAAACCTGTTAAACTGTGTGTCACATCCAACTTGTGTTGAGGGGTTGAGTGAATGATAGATCTGTTCGCGATAATGTAGTTCAAAATCATTTTACATTGATATTGCAACAAAGTAGGAAGTGTTTATTTGTATAAAATGATTACGGAAATAGCTTTTTGTATTGTATATAAGAGGTTTGAATTCAGTTTTCCTTCTAGACTGGTTGCCTAACCAAGGCTAAAGAGTCTAGGTCTACTACTTAACCATAGTTAGGGGGGGGGGGGCAGACCCATAATCTGAAAGGCATTAGCACAAAATGAGACAGCACCAACCAGGATTTGAACTTGGGTCACCCATTTCATTTCCTATGACGTTAACCCATGTAACCAGTCTTGTAGTTCACATCTTTAACTGAACAGTTGGTTGGTTGATCCGATTTTATGGCATGTTGATCCCTGGTGGGTTATTTTATGCCAAAGAAGTTTTGTTTTATTCATTACTGATGGGTACTAAATTTTTTATGAACTCACTTTCCCATTTAAGCCATAGATGGGACCCTAACAGGTACTACCAATCCAGGTCAGAGTGGAACTGGGAGTAGTGATGAAGGGGTACTCACATTCCCCAGAGCTCCAGAATTGGAACTTCAGATAGAGTTTAATGACATACCCATATATGATAGAAAGGGTTGGGTCTTGGCATATGGCTAATATAGGTGCTAGGGGTTTATGTGACCAGCCGATTTATGGGGGGGGGGGCGATTGACCGTTTAGGCTAAGTAAGGGCTAAAGTGGAGTGTTACATGTCCTAGACTGCTCAGCCACCATGATTCCGTTCTTAAGCATCAAGGGTCACACCATGACCAACAGGTGGCCCAATTTGGGGTGGGAGGTCTAACCCTCTGCAGAGGTGCAGTCAGTGTATTCTGAAGCCCAGCCAGCAGGGCTTGAATAGTTGGGCAGTCATGTCACCTGTGACAGAAGAGCCTTCGTTTAAGAGTATGTAAAGAAATTAAATATTTTGCTCTAACTTTAAGTTCAGCCCAAAAAACATTTTTTATGAGTAGATAAGTTTTGACAAATCCATCAAAATAAAATACCATATTTGTTAGCTTATGTCTCCTCCTCCATTTTCTTTTAATAATATTAAGGTATGTTAACCCACAGCTGGGCTCAACATAACACTCTGGGTCAGATCAAGTAACTAATTGTCAAATAATATACTAACATTTAGTAGCTAATCCATGAGAAAATATTTTCAGATTGTGAATTTGAATTTGTTCTGTGAAAATTTTTCATTGTCTTTTCTTAATTATTTTTCTAAGCAATGTGTTCATCTTTTTCATCATCTAATGAGGTTTATTTACTAACTAGTTAGATTACACATCTAGTTAAAATGTATAGAACATTTTGTTTGGATTTTACAGCATGTCAATTTTTTTTACACGCATTTTTAATACTCATTTTTTTAATCTATTCATACCACTAACATCAAACCCAGGACACAAAACATTTTAATTGTTCAATATTAACTAAAAATAATTTAGTCATTACCTAAATAATCTGCAGATTGCCACAAGCTCCTGGTATCAATTTACCCTCTGCCATATGCAATTTCCACATGCTATGTGGGGGGGGGGGACTGGTATAATGGGATCAAAGGTTATGAAAATTCAAATACTAGTACCAACATGTATACAAATTTTTTAAAAAAAAAAAATAAAAAAAAAGTGCTGAATAGAAATGGTCAAAAGGTGAACTACATTTAATTATTTACAAGAATATTTTCTAGAGTATCATTCCTATCCTAGCCCAATTCTGTGAAACTGTTGCAATTCCTGACTACTGATTCCCTTCCTTCAGGACCTCCAATGTACAAATTCTATTATCTTTTTTTTATTTAGTTATTATTCAGAGAATAGTGAATCAAGAGTGGAGTTTAACAGGTTTGAGTTTTCCTTCTCCTAAACTTGTTAACTAGCCATGGCTAAAGAGCCCATTCTGCCCTACTATTTACCCATAGTTGGGAGAGTAGTTGGATGCATACCTTTCTGAAGGGTATTAACATTATGTGAAAGGCAAACAACCTCAACCAGGATTTGAGCTAGGGTTGAGGAGTCCATTTCCTACAACTAGCCCTTACACTAGGAGGCACCTCCAAGGAGTGGGTTAGAAGTTCTTCTAAGTGTGTATAGGAGGATATTTTATTTAACCCCCTACTCCAAGAGGATTCTGAAGATCAATGACCATGAATAGTAAGAATTAACAAAAATACTAAGAATAATTCACTCACCATCAGAAAAATATTGGCAGAAATTATATATTAAAAAAAAAGGTAAATACCATTTTTTTTATTGCTGAATTATTCTTGTTTTGTAGCACTGTGTGTGTGAATGGGGGGGGGGGGCAGTATTATTAATGTTTATTAACCCTTTCAATAATAGTCAGATATCTACCCAAGAAAATACTTATTAATCAATGATTATTCATTTTTGTAAATAACTCATTTTTTGGTTATCTTCAAGATATGCACTCCCAAATCTTGGGGCATTTTTCAATAAATGTCTCAGTGAATTAACTTTGTCACCAAAAATTTCAAATTGTCATTTTTCTCAATTTTTGAATTATCCCTTTTTTTATGAAACCGAAAAAAAATAAACATCAATTCAAACCACATGAAACGGCAACATGAAAATTCTGGGTGAATTGATATTTTCAAGAGTCTTTTTTTTTTTTTTTTTATGTTTGTCTATTTGCACCATTCATTATTATTCTATCAAAACTGGTCCAACTTATGTAACCCCTGGATTTTAATACCTACACAAAAGTGTTGGAATGTAAACCATGCTTTTATGATTTGGAAGAGAAGGAGGAGGAGGCATAGAATATTTTTTTTGCCTTATGTAACAAAGCAATTTACAAAAGACCTCAATGAATGGGCTCGCAGGGCAAGTGTAAATAAATATGCAAACTTGTTTCTAAATGTAAAGTCTATCCTATTCATATCAGGGATTGGCAGATTATGGATTTTAACGGCATGTCAACCCACAGGGTTATTTTATGCCAAGAGATTAGGGAATTACATTCATATTTTTTGTGCATGGTCCTATTGAATCCAAAAGGGAATTGAATAGGTGTATTTGCAAGAAGTGCTAGGTCATCTGCAGGATATTACCTGCTTCTTGCCCCACCCCCTTTAGTGGGGGAAATTCTTTCAGTAGATCTATTGACATTCATAGCACTTGCAAGAATATGCCTCCCCCCTGCCCAGGCGTAAGTATAAGCCTTATTGTAATGAAATATTAAATTAGAAAGACTTATGAAATTAAATAAGAATGCATATAAAAAGATTACACTTAATTATATTTAAAGTGACTTTTATATAAAAATCATTCATAGGATTGATTTTAATACATTGGAGAATAAAACAAAAATATTAGAGATCAATAATACCAAGTAATTATTTATTAAATTGGTTTTGTTAAAAGCAGTATGCAAATTAACCACACCATATATTATATAAACTTTATTTCTTAGTGATATACAGGACACATTGCAGGATTTTAAATGCACTAATAACATGGGCTGTTTTGAGACAAATCTAACAAAAGTTTCATAGACATTGTTAATAAATGTAATTTATTCTATGTATTAATGATTTTGACTATAAATTAAATAGTCATTGATAAACTTAAGCAATTTCTGAGGGTATTGTGATGTAAGTAGTGACAGTTTGGGTTACAAACAGACACTGAAATTGCCATTATAATAAGATGTATCTAGGTAGATTAGAGCGCCAATTTATCTCCTTGCAAGACTCCAGTGACAATGCCAAAGAAATGAATGTCACCATCAGGTGAGTGAGCCATTGATGTTATGTTTTTGCAGAGCATCATTATAGCAGTCTATGTTTCTTTGTGAAAGACTACATTCTGTAAGTATTTGCTCCATCTTTCCTCTGTGTATGGAATCAAATAGCTTGGAGAAACCTACAAAGTGTTGCCTAGAATTTTTTTGCACAAATCACAATGGTTGGTTGGATTTTATGGTGTAAAACCTTCAGCGAGACAGGCGCTATTGCACTTCAATACTGCATCTCTGTATCATTCTATCTGACCGTTAATCGTCCATGTCATCTGCTAGGACCTGTTGTACCTGTCAAATGCTCCCGCAGCCTCCCGCCGCAAAAGGTGAACAACAATTATTACAAGAGAGAAAAGACAAGACAATTTCAGGTGAACATCAATGGTCAGAGAGGTACCTAACTCGCATTCATCCACACAAGTCACTCCCATCAACTTCTAATTAGTCTCCCATGTCTTGTCGAGAGGGGGGCTACCCCCCTGTTCGTTTAAGGGACTTCTTCTAAACTGGCTTCTAGTTAACAAGGCTCTAAGGGAGATGTTACTGCTTCGCTGCCAGAGATCTAACTCTTTTAAAAATCCCAGAATCCTCAAATTTATCAATTCTCGTACGAAATCTCATCTTCCGAGATTTTATTGTTGGTTTAACCTACCATTAACTTCTCAAAGTGGTCAAAACCCAGACTGTCTAATTTGTGGAGTTATCACCACTCTTTATCTTTATGATTGGACTGAACTATCGAAACCAAAACACACACACACACACACCTGTGGGTTGGCTTGCTACTTATTCCTATATCTAACTATACAGTTACATATACACACACACACGGTTCGACTTACTACTACGTATCTATATAACTAACTGTACAACCACATATAAACACACACCTGCACTCTGCATCAGTGCGCCAATGCATATTGCTATAATAGCATGTCAACCCTTGCTGGGTTATACAAAGCCCAATGGAGAAATTGATCAAAGTAATAATCAAAGCATTAAAATGTCATTTAGAGTCAAGTCAAGACAGGTTTTCTTTCTTACGTGCAACTAGTACAACCTGTTCCATAGATGGAGCTTCTTAGTCTTGGAAGGCTGATCCATCTAGACAAGGAAAAGATGTTATAAAACCTCCACTGCCTAGCGGATATACCTCATTCCAAGAAAAGGCTAATCCCCAAAAATCAAATCCGGAGCTGGGGTCCCTAAGGTGGTGTGATGCTGAACCTCATCTCTATCCAACAACTGTGACACTATTGATGCCACACTACATTGTTTTTGCCTTTCCTCTGGACCACAATGGCAATGTAGAGAGGGGGGGGTCTGCTACTTTGACAACAGCTCATCCTCAATATCAACCCGCTCAAGCTACATTGTTCCATGTTTTTGGACATTATGCCATCATAAAAAAATTAAATCAATAAAAAGATACGAGAGAGTGGCAACTTAGAACTTTCCCCCCCCCCTCTCCTTGAGGGAGAAAAATTCATTTATTGGTACATATTTACCAACCCCTTTGCATGATTAGGGATGCGACATAAGGTCAGTTTCTTAAGTGGAGTTTAACAGGTTTTTAATTCAGAGATTTCCTTCTAGACTGTTTGCCTAACCAAAGTTAAAGAGCCCAGTCTGCCCTACTATTTAACCATAGCTGGAGGGAGAATATTTGGATGCATACCTTCTCCAAGCGCTATTGGAATTGCAAACAGTCCCATCCAAGATTTGAACTTGGGTCATCTAATTGTAACTTGGTAAGTTTAACATTGAGCTTCAAATCCTAAATGTTCATTTGGCTTTTAGTTGAGCTCAGTTGGTAGAGTATCTGCCTAGGAACCGCAAGGTTCTTGGTTTGATACCAGCCCTCACCAACTCAGCGTATGAGTAGCACAGGGATATGTGCGGTAAAGTAAGGAGCTGGTGGTAGGTGTGGCACCCCACCTCAGACGCCAAAACAATCTCCTTGGTATAGCACTAGTGAAAAGGGGATAGATTGACCGACTTTAGGCCACCCCGACAGGGTTTGAGAAATTACCACGTTTGTTTGGTCACATGACCAGGCAAACCCTAAAATACTCTTTCATGAACACAACTTGAGAAGCAACGGACGCCTGTGTTTCCAGACCCGAGAAATAGTAAGTGGTTTACACAATTGTTTAGAGTTTTCTTCAAACACATTTTGACTTTTTTTATAGCTCAGAAATTTAATGTTATATAGTATTAATCAATTTGTCTTTTTTCCTACCAAATATTTTGGGTTAGGCTATTCTTTTAGATAACACCCATTTCTTATAATGGATTAGGTTAGGTAAAAGTTAACACCTCACTAATTCTTATATCTCAAACAGAATATTCTAGCTTTGCATAGAAGACTTTTTACCCAGTGAAAGACCATTCATCTCTGAAAACAATTGGACAACTCCTTACATACAAACAAATGATTGGCTGATATTACTTATCCTAATCTTTTTCTTTCTTGAAAACATTAAGCATCTATGTATATCAATTAATCAAACACCTATATCTTATTTTGTATTAATTATCAACAAGACAACACTTGAAGAGATAAAGACAAACATTCCTTAAATATCTACAATAGGGAATTTTATTTGCTGAATTCTCCTCACTCCTCTTCAATCAACATATTGAAACTTTTCAAATTTAGATGGTGGCTTGGTTTTTATTGGCATGTCAACTCTTTTCAAATTTAGGACTATTTAAATAAATAGAGAGTGTGTGTGTGTGTGTGTGTGTGTGTGTGGCATTTCCATGACTCTCACAACCCATCCCTACATGCTCTTGGCAAATCCTCAGGACTGTGTCCACACAGAGCTGATCAACAAGACAACACTTGATAAGACTAACAACATACCTAAAATATCTACAAAAAAGAAATCTTATTTGGTAGGAATTTATTCTTTCATTTTCCAAAAATGGAAGGCGTGCATTAAAAAAAAAAATTCAAGCCAAAGCATCATTGACTGATGAAATGTCAAAGTTTTGAATGTTGATATGAATTTGCTGCTACAGACAGAACATACAGCCTAAGCAAAGTTCCTAGTGAGATGAGCGGGAACTGGAAACCCCTCATCACAATAGACAACACATTACTGAGAATTCCCGCACAAATTGCTGCTATATTAAGAATATATATATATGTCACCCTCAAAACCAGTTTCTTGAAAGTGACTGGTTAAGAATTACTAACAATGGCAACTAAAAAGTCTTGGAAGGCCACAAAATCACTATGTGTGAGGGCCTTCAATAACTCCACAAATCTATTTTATTCATTATTGTCCATTTATTGAAAATAAATTTCAACTTTCATTTTCAACAAATACAGAAATGATTTAAAAGAAAATATATTCAAGTTTTGCTAAAAATAAAAATTTAAAAAATAAAAAAAAAGTTAAAAATTAAATAAGTTTTAAAAAATACTTTTTATTGTTATGCTGCCTATGACCCTAAAAGAAAAAAAAAAAACACTTCAGATTTTATCTGATTTGAGTTTGCAAAAACGAACAAAAGGATAACATTTTTTGTTCATGGACTAAATTAACCTGAGGAGAGGTGAAGGCCCCCCCCCCACAATCATTCCATGACTGGGGTATCTTCTGCTATATGTTACTAATAACTTTGCTACTCTGTCCGGTCTTTTCTGACAACATTTGCTATTTCTTTAGCATCATTCAATTATTTTGCTTAATTTCATTTTTTTTCTATTTAACCCACAGATGTGACCAACAGATACTACCACTCAGGGTCAAAGTGGACAAGGGGTACTCCACATTCTCCAGAATTCCAGAACTGAAACTTCACCATTAGATAGAGTTTAACATCATACTCAGAACAATAAGACCCTCAGCTACCACATAGCTTGACATGACCAACTGTCTAGCCTTAGCCACTAGAGTTCATCCTTAAGCATCACGTGACGCCATCCACGGCCAACAGGCAGTCCCTGGGGTAGGTGGGTGGAGAGCTTACCCCTCTGCAGAGGTACAGTCGTGTATTCTACGGCCTCAGGCGACCAGACTGTTAAGAATCTTAAAACCAACTTATAAAATTTGACGAAAATATTTTTAAATAAATGTTGTTCAGTTTATATTTTTGGGAGCACAAGATAGATTTGTGAGTATAGGTAAAATGGCACAGGTGAAAAAAAAGAAAAGTGGCACAATTACAATAAGATTATTGAAATGTATATTTTTTAAATTCCAAAATCGGATTCTAATAGAATTTTCTACTTTCTTTACTTTTATTGTTTTTAAAGACATGCGCCAACCCCCACCCTTAATTTAAAACTAGTCACAGCTGGTAGATAAATATTTGTCGAGAATTAATTACTTAAGATTTCTTCTGTGAAACGGCTGTCAATCTTATATTGTGTACATTTCTTTGTAGAGCTTATTTCTTAAGGGCATTCTAATTAAGAAAAATTATTAACCTAAGAAAACAAAAATAGTATTAAGTTTTTAGATCTTAAAAATTTCGATGATTTTGTCGCTAGTAAAAATATAACAAACTTTTTACATCGAAATAGTTGTAAAGTCAGGAATGTTTACAATTTACTGAATTAATAAATCGATGGCGTGCGTCTAGCATTTTTCTTCTGTATAAAACTCACCGACCACAGTGAATGTATATTTTCACTTGGGTCATTATTACCGTTGTTCACCCTTTTCATCATATCAGAACTTTAATCATTTCATAATTCAATTCTGGGAAGATTTTCACCAATGGAAATTGATAAATCGATTTTATTTCCTTGAAAAACAGAATTTTAATTTTTCTAATAAATATTCATTAAGATGGCCCAAAGATCGTCTGCTCGCGACAGATTTGTTTTAAAAACGAATTAAAAGTAATTAAATCGATTATTTAAGGTCAAACTTTTGTCTAAAACGGTAAGTAGTAACAATGACCATCATAAAAAAAAAAAAAAAAAAAAAAAAAAAAAAAAAGAAAAATAATTTAATTTAACATTCGCGATAGCAAAAAAAAAAAATTACCAAAATCAGGTAATTATCCGATTTTAATGAAATTTTCAGTATCGATTTATTAATTAATGACTTTTATAATGCATCAGTTATTTTATTTCAAAACTAAGTATTTTTGCCATGAAAAATGAATATATAAAAATGTTTAAATATGAAAAGCATGGTGTTAAGTTTAAAATGTTATATTTTTTTTTAAAAAGTATACGTTTTGAAAAACTATTGAAAATGTACCCCCCCCCTTAAGCAGAAAAAATATCGATGTATAATTTTCTTTTATAAGATAATAGGCTATTAATAATAGCCAATTAAATAATTATCGAAATGAGTAAAAAAGAAATCTCCAAAAAATTTTTTTTTTTTTTTTTTTACATGAGAAAAATTTTCTCATAGAAAAGCCACCGTAAAATTTTTTGTTTCTATTCATAACTTCGGTCTTTTATCCTCTATTTATACTGTAATTAGTACCGAAAATGACCAACTCGCAAAAATGTTACGCACCCAACACAAGGGGGGGGGGGTCTCAAAATTAAGTGACTTGAAAAAATGAGAAAGTTTTGAAATAAAATAAATAATGTATTATAAAGATCATTCCTTGATAAATAAACACTGAAAATTTCATTAAAATCCGATAATTCCCTGATTTTTGGTAGATTATTTTCTGTAGGGGGGGGGGCTATATTCATTTTGTCAAAAACTGATTTTACGTCAATTTTGGGCCTCCCTAATATTCATTTATTAGCAATTCGAAAAATTATGCCCGAGTATTAAGGCTTAAGCCCTTCCACAGGTCTCAAAGTACAGCGATTCCTGAAAATTAATTTGCTCCTATTGAAATGGGGAATTATACGTCTTATTTTTGTAGTTTACCTGTATCACTCTTTAAAAAAAATGTATACAATACATACACTCGCATAACTTTTCTTTAGAAAAAAACAAAATTATTGGGGGAGGGGGTCGATATAAGGAGTAAAAGACTACTCTAGATCTTAATTTTCGACTCCAACGAAAATTAAGATCTAGGGCAAATTCGAATATTTTTAGAGCAAATTCTTTCAGGCCCTCAATAAAAATTCCTCACGTACGTCAATGGCTGAATTTATATAATTATATAATGACTATTTACTTTAAAGATATAGGTAAGAGGCTTGACAATTGTCATATCTATTTTTATTAAAATGCCCTCCAACCTATTAAATATTTTTAGAATTTTTGATTTTATCGTCTGTCCTAGAGAGTTGAATTCTTTAACTTTCTTGAATTGGATCTAGTTTTATTTCCACTACATTACAGGTGAACATTATTTTTAAACATATATTGATATTTTCTCCCCATTCGAGTCATTTCTGACTAAATAATTATAATAAACCGAGATTTTCCGATGACTTAGTTCTATTATTAAATAACTAAGTCATCGGAAGTCTAGGATGGTTTAAGAGATCCTCAGTTTATATTCACATTTTAAAGTTTTTCATCTTTCCACAAAAAGGTGTGTACGAGGGGGGGGGGGGGACACATGTCCTTCTTCAGGATACCAGTGGTGATCCGTGGATAGATTTTAGGATTAGGGTTCGAACAGTCAAAAGTAAAACTTTTGAAGTAAACAATTAAAAACACTAGTATTGTTAAACACTAAAGCATTTTTAACTATTTTATTTCAGTTTTATTTTTAAGGAACTCATGTAAAAAAATAAATAAAGAAATAAATAAAATAAATTTTTAAAAAGGAATAATTATTCCTTTAAAATTTCTTATTAATTCTTTTTAAATCAGTTCCTTAAAATTTAAATTATCATTGAAATAAAATAGTTTTTAAAAAAAAATGGTTAAAAATGTTTTATTTAAAAATAACGATAAAATAAATTTTCAAAAATATTTACGATTTAAAAACTTTTGAAAATTGATTTTTATAGTTTAAAATTCTATATTTCCTTCACTTTAACATAATAGGTGTATATGGGGAAGAGAAAAATTTTTTCAAGAACAAGGCAAATTAAGAGTTTTAAATAAACTTATAGGAATCCATTTTTTAATAAAAATTAAGAATTCGTGACCCTGTTGATACTTGGATTTTTTGTAGTAAGTAAAGGGTTTCATAGTTTATAGAGAATTTGGACGACTAAAAGAAATAAATGTTCAACATGAATGTAGAAATCATTTAGTTGCAAATTAGACAAGAAATTGTCCTATTAAAATAAAATTAAAAAATCGTTTCAAATATTTCTTATTAAATTTTGTCACATTCTGTGCCATCTTTGCTGGTTCTTATATAACAAAGTTTGTGGTTATATAAAATGGTTTGTAAAACAAACCACTTGAAAATTTCGTTTTGTTGATTATATAATCGGTCATAAAGTGGGTTTTATAGAATTTATCGGTACTAACTTCATACAAAAGACATGTTTTTCATAGATATTCATTAAATCAAGAGTAGTAGATATTTAGTAAAACCTAACCCATTCGCCATAAGGTAGCAAGTATAAGACATCCAGTGAGGATCGAACTAGCTTTTCAGTAGTAATGGATATAGGTACCACCAATTTTCCCTGTGAAATTTACCCCCTCCCCATATTTAACGCAATGAGACTTGGATAAACGTAAAGATTATCTTGAAGTTTTTTGTCCATTCGAAAGAAAATTTTTAAAAACTGATGATTTTTTTAAATTTCAGCTTACGGAAATAATGAAAATTATGAACCAAAAACAATGATTACATTTTTGCACCGTTAAATCAATTGAAATTTAACGTAGCAAAATAAAAAAAAAAAAAAAAAAAAAAAAATAAAAAAAATCAATGGTCCGATTTTCACGAAAATGTCCATAATTACTTATCTTTTGATGAAAATATGTCCCAAGTAGTTTTTTCCTAAAATATATTAAGGGAAATATTTTTTAATGAAATCTATCCCCACCCCCATTTCATGAAATATGAAAAAAAAAAAAAAAAAAAAAAAAAAAATGAACGGACAAAAAACGATTTTTACTTTTTTTCTATAAAGATAAGTGTCTGAATAATTATATCAGATCTTTAGAAGTTTATAAGTGAAAAGAAAAATGAATACAGAATTCTAAAAATTATCAATAAAAAAATTTTTTTAAATAAATAAAAAACGGAGTGTTTTACTTATTTTTCAAGATAACGGCGAGTAATTTTCCTCAAATCGGACAATTTGATCTTTGAATTAACTGTTTTTCTTTGTAACAACTGTTAGTTATTTTTTAAAAAGTTCAAAAATATTTACGTTTCTTCCTTCAATATGGCCTAAACTGATCACGTGACGTATTTTGGTGGTACCTATTTTACAAGAATTGATAAAAGAAAAGTATTAGCATATCATGTAACCACATTAATTGCAGGTAAAAAATAAAAATTTTTTAAAAAAAGTCAACACGATGGTGTACACAGAAAAAGAAACATTAAAACTATCAAAGTCACACGAGTTTCATTTTCACCTCCACTCATTTCCCAAAAGGGCAATTGTTAAATAAATAATTGACAGTTTTATAGAACTTGTCGTACAAGATTCATTATGTACTAGTTACTTACAAAAATAGTAAATAGCGATCTAGGGCCGGATTTTCACATGTAGGGACTACAGGTTATGAAATATGAAACCCTTTACTATTTTAGAAAAATAAAATTCATAATTTTTTTTTATATTAAATAAAAATTGAAATAAAAGGAATTTGTTTTTTTTTTTAAACAAAATTAGACCCCAAGCTAGAGCTTTTACAGATTATATATGGGTGGATTCCCGGCGGGGTGGGGTAGAAATAGTTTTGTGCCTTTTTTCTTAGAAAAAAAAAAATGCAATTTAAAAATTTCAAAAATGAAAACAGTCACGTATAAGAGTCATTTTAGTCTTCCTGGTTATATAAGTATTTACAGGTGGGTACCTGGTTATATAACAAACCCTTTTACTACCGTGTCCAGTGAAAGGAAATTTATATAAAATGTTTTTAATGTGGTTACTAGTATTACACTTGGAAAGGCGATTAATCGGAAAAAGTGTTTTTTCTTTAAATAAAAATAATAAAGGGTACGTCTTGGATAGTGCAGTCCCTAATGAAATTTAGGGCGTTTCTGTTTTGTTCTGCCTTTTATAAGGGAAAAAAATTGTTCTATATATATATATATATATATATATATAATATAAAACCAATTGTTCTGTACGTTGGTTAGATTTGTGTTTATAACATTGAGAGTACTTAAAATGTTTCTATGGTGTCGTAGTGTGCTACTAGATATTCCAGAAGGGACCGCACTATCCTAAAAGTACAATCTAAATAAAAGTATTTCCTAAGGTAATAATCGCACAATGAAATTTTTTTCTTAAGCAAAGTTTTTTTGTTTTTGTTTTAGATATAATGGGTTATACTTATATCATTCAATAAAATAATTGAAGTCTATAAAATATATTAAATGGATCTTATTGAACATTGCTAAATAAAATCAATACCAGGGGTCATAAATTAAACTTTTAGAAAATCTTTGCAAAACAAATATAAGACTAAATTTAGTAACTGTTACTAAATCTATAAATATTTAGTGAAAATAAAGGTTTTTTTAAAACATTCCTTATATTTAAAACTTAAATAAGGAACAGCTGACAGGTCTCAGACCAAATATACTAGCTGAAGAAGATATATAAATATAAATATTTCACTTCAAAACTTTAAAACTATCAAGTTTAATAGTTTTGTTTGTACCATTAGTTGTTTGTTTTTGTTTTTAAGGGAGAATTAAAAAGAAAAGTAGAGAAAACATAACAATATCGACTTAAAAGTGAAGACTTTTCAGTTCCAAAATCGAACAATAAAATAAAAATAAAAATAAAAGGTTACCGTACGTATCCAACCGTAATAGCAAGTATCAAATCGTTAAAAGCACCTCAGACAAAAATAAATGTTCCTCTTCTTTGGAGAGCGAAAAAGAAAGACCCTTCTTCTTTTTTCCCCTTTCCGCCTGTTGATAAGTTTAGTCGTATTTTTACGTACCGTGCGTAAATGAATGGCAATAATGTGAGGGAAAGGAAGACTAAAAGAATGACAGTCCAACTCTAGGTGCGTGCTCGAGTGGTTATATTTATGATGTGGGATGGGAAAATAGGTGGGTTTTCCTTTTTATATACACGTTGCTCGAGTTACGACAACAAACTCAAACGGACCGAGAAAGAAAGGAAAGAAAAAAGATACTACTACTAATAATGATGATGATGATTTTGGAATTTTACATATTAGAATGGTCGTCAGCGCGCGTGCGTGCGTGCGCTACGTGAAGTTTTTTTTAAATCGCGCGTTGGGACGCTAAACTTAAAAAATAAAAAAAAAACATTTTGCTAAAATAAATAAATAAATAGAATACTGACTTATTCCCACGATATTATCAAAACTATCGAACTAATTACCATAACATATTTTCTAACTTTATTTGATTGTTTGATTGATTTTAACGACATGTCAACACGTCTAGGGTTATTTTATGCTTATAGGTTAGGAATAGGCGTTAATTGTACATTATATTTACATTTTTTGTATTGTTGTTTCTTAAGAGTTTTTTTGTTTGTTTGGGTTTTTTTTTTTGTTTTTGTTGTTTTTTTTTTGGGGGGGTGCACACAGTTATCATGCATTTGGGTATGCCTAAAATTTCGGTATGAAAGCCGCCTCCTTCTTTAAACTTTTTTTTTTTTTAATCAAAATTTAAAATTGTCACTGATTTTTTTAAAAATTGGCACTTATTTTTTTCCCCTTAAGAACAGAGCCTAAACTTACAAAATGTTTTCCTAGGAATTTCTTGATTATAACAATAGCTTAAATTACTTTAAAAAGAGCTGATCTTCAAAAGAAAAAAAAATGCAAAAATGCGCAATTTTGACAGATACTGATTTTAATTTATAAAACTATCCCATTTTAAAGACTATTAAACAAATAATTTTTACATGTGACTTTTTTTTAAAAAAGATCCTCCAATCTTCATAATACAGCAAAAATTACATTAAGTTGTATTCATTTTCCGAATTTTGTTGAATTTTAATTGTTTAATTTTAATTCTAACTATTAAAAACACTTGAAATTTTGGCCATGCCTACGTATCTAATATAAATAATTTGCTCACACTTTTTTGAAGTAACTAATGACAATCATTTGTAAACAATTATAACTTTAAGTAACTATTCTTAATACAAATAATTTAATTATATGATATAAAGTATTCCTATCTAATACAAATAATTTACAGTTATATGATATCAAATATTCCTAACAAATTCAAATAATTTATTTGACTCATGAATGTGATCCTAACATCTACTACCACTCCAGATCAGAGTGGACCTGGGAGTAATAGCAATGAAGGGGTACTCCATACTCCCTAGATCGGCAGAACTGGAGCCTCATAATCAGATGCTGTTTAGTGTTATACTCTGAACACCCGTTTTGGGGATGTCTTACTCCTCTACAGGGGCTAAGTAAGTAAGTAAGTAAAGTTGGTGGAGTAGCCTATAGTCAGTATCAGCTGGACAGCAAGGGAGTCTATCCCCTTTTCACTAGCACTAGATCAAGGAGTTTATTCTTGCTGGGTGGAGCTCCACACCTACCGTCAGCTCCCCAGTTTACAACACAGAACAGATTACTCAATCTGTGCTCTTCATCTGTTGACTTGGCGGGGACTTGTATCGAACCTGGAAACCTTGCGATTCCTAGGGGGTGCTCGACTGACTGAGCTAAACCGAGTCAGTAAGTTCTAGGCCTCACTAAGATTAGTTGAGCATTAACAGTGTATCAATTTAATTATAATGATAAAAACAAAAAGTATCCACTTTACTGGGATTCAATGTGACTGAAGTTATGGGTGAATGCCGGGGGTCCAGTGGCTTCAGCCCTGGACCTTACAAGCTATTATCATTGATCCCAGGGGGCCACCTTCCAGGCAACACCTACCCCCTAGATTTAAAGGGGCAGGGCTGGATTTATTGTCCAGTGCCTAAGGCACCCCCATGAAGGGGAATGCTGACAGGATCAACACATTTTTTGCACCTGCCACCCATGAGTCACAGCTTGTGAGTGGTCCCACATTAATAGGGCCTTGTGCCTAACCCGTACACGTGGAGTACATGGTAAATATCATGAGTCATTTAGTTGTACCATTCAGTTTATTATAGTCAACCTATGGTCCAACTTATATAACCCTAGTATCTTATCACTCACACAAAAGAGCTGAATGTAAACCATTTTTTTTTTTTTTTTGGTCTTATATAAGAAGGCAACTTACGTAAGACCTCAAATTTCATGACTGGGCTTGTAGGGTTTGTTTACATAAATATGTGAACTTGTTTCTATATGTAAAGTATATCCTCTTTGGGGATTAGCAGATGATTCATTTTAACAGCAGGTCAATCCGTCTAAGGCTATTTTATGCCTAAAGTTTAGGGAATCACATTTATTTAAAGTTCATATTCATCCTCTTCAGGAATTAGCAGATGACTGATTTTAACAGCAGATCAACCCCACTAGGGTTATTTTATGTGTAAGGAGCTAGGGAATCACATTCATTGTCTAGTTTGTTTTTGTTTTTTTGGGTCCTATCATATACAAATAATTTTTAAGGAGATATATTTGACCTGTAGATAGGACTCTAACAGGTACTACCACTCTGAGTCATAATGGACCTAGGAGTAATGGCAATGAAGGGGTGCTCTATACTCCACAGATCTCAAGAACTGGAGCCTTACTATCAGATGCAGTTTAGTGCCATACCCAGGACTCGAGTTTGGAGGGGGTCTTACCCCTCTACAGGGGCTAAAGTCAGCAAGTTCTAAACTTCACCAAGAGGGCTAGAGATTAGTAGAGTATTATCAATTTCATTATAATGATAAAAACAAACAGCTTCCATCTCACTGGATTGTTTTTTTTTTGGGGGGGGGGCTTAAACAAGCCATTTATATTGCCCGGGTTACCACAGAATTTATTATACAAACTAGCAAAAATATGTGCCTGTCAGGCACAAGTATTTAAGTTTTAATGTAATAGAATATTTTATTAAATCAGAAAGACTAACAAAATGAAATAAGAATGCATATAAAAAGATTACATTTATTTTCATTGATTTCTATATAAATTATTAACTATTATTACTTTAAACTTATTTAAAAGAGACGCGGGGAGGGGGGTATATTTGAAGAACAGAACAGTTTGAACACTATATCTTTCCATCAATTCTGGCTTTTATTGCCAATTTTTTTTAATTCAACTATTTAACTAAATCAGACATTAAAATTATTTCTCTTTGGTAATGGATTTTTCAAAATTATCAAAATTAAAACAAAAAATTAGAAATTAACAAAACTAAGCAAATATTTATTAAAATCAGTTTTTTAAGATCAATATGCAAATCATCATTCCCATTCACACTATTATACACTATTTGGCTGTATATATAAACGCAATTGCGTATTATTGATAAGGTCAACAGTATTAATATTTTCCTTATTAATTGAGATTTAAATAAAAATATAATAATGGTGAATGTGATGTAAATAACTAAGGAAATTGTGACATTAGGGGTGATATACTTTCGGTTACAGACAGACATACACATTATCTCCATTATAATAAGATATCTGATATCACAAACTTTTTTTTCTTTTAATGATTATATGAAAAGATGAGACCTTAAATTCTGGCTACGACAGAACTTTAAAAAAAATGAACAAACATGGTTATATTTTAGCACTGACAGCATTTGAACCTTGTCAATATATATCATATATATATATATATATATATATTTAATTTTCTGAGTTTTTAAAGATCAATGTTTATTATAAACAGCTACCAAGGTTTCTTGTTAGGGCGCAATCATCAGGTCGTTAAATTAGATCCCATGGAGTTTATTGAAGATCTTTTCTTAAATCTTTTAAGAAAAGATCTTCAATAAACACCATGGGATCTAATTTAACAATCTGATGATTGCGCCCTAGCAAGAAACCTGGGTAGCTGTTTATAATAAACATTGATCTTTAAAAACTCAGAAAATTAAATAAATATTAGCTCTCACAATTTGTGATTGAGCACTGTATTTTCTTTGTTTCATCACAAAAAAAAAAAAATTTGTTTTTATATATACCTATATATATATATATATATATATATATATATATATATATATATAGGATTTTGAAAAATAACGACATCAATAAAGATCAGCAAAAATTTTTTTTTTTTTGAAAGAGAAAATAGAAACTTTAGGGCCCTTTCGACTGGTGCTTTGTCAAAAGTAACGACCGGTAGATCGTTGGTAGGTCATTACTTTTGACAAAGCACCGGTCGAACGGGCCCTAAAGTTTCTATTTTCTCTTTTCTTTGAAAAAAAAAAAAAAATTTTGCTGATCAATAAAGTATGTCGTTATTTTTCAAAATCCTATACAAATTCAGCTGTACCAAAAATTTGTTTATATATATATATATATATATATATATATATATATAATATATATATATATACCAATCCCTGTGGATGTAACACATGGTCAATTCTTTAAGAGGAGTTGAACAGGTTTGAATTCAGTTTTTCTTTTCCTAGGCAGGTTGCTTAACCAAGGTTAAAGAGTCTAGTCTGCCCTACTATTTACCTATACTTACTCCATCTCATGGAGGGAGAAATATTGGATTCATACCTTTTCCAAGGGTATTCACACTGTGTGAAATGCAAACAGCTTTGTCTAGGATTTGAACTCGTCTCATCATGTCCATTTCTTACAACCGTAACCATTACACCACACAACTCAAAAATATGTATCACATATGAGTAAGTAGAAAATAACTAGTATAACTAAGCAAAAGAATGGTAGAGAATGTTAAAGTTTGTAAGGAAAAAATAAGTAGAAACCTTGTCTATCTAAAGCATCAGCAATATCTACACTAGGGTAGGTCAATTTTGGAACTGTAATGTCTCCAATGTGGTGAAAGTTGCAAATTAACATAACAAATTACTGCACAAAATAGTTTTTTTCGAGACCTTGCCTTCGTTTGAGGAAACAAATTTAAATCTTTTAAAATGTTATCACTGTTACAGCTTAATTATTAAGTAAAACACATATGCACGCACGCGCACACATACATGTATATTATTACTGTACACTGTTCATGTTCCTGACACTAATACATTATTCTATGTACTAGACATGAGACTTTTATGAGTTGTGGTGCACCTGAGCACTGTACACAATAAATTTTATTATTATATCTGAGGTGTCGATGGTGATGAGGTGCATATCTTCAATTTGAATTCAAGTTATAATATTTTATTCATTTTGTTTAAAATTATAACCTTTTTTGTTTTAAATATTGAAATTGCTAAATTTTCTAACAATTTCTAGGCTAAATGTTTTGAAAACAAGGATTTTTGGTGCATTTTAGTAGACAATCCTTGATGTTATTTCCTTAAACAATGGTGCAAGTAAGAGATCTAATTTTTCGTATTAGTACCAACACACAACTTTCATTATTTGAGAGAATATGATATTTTTTAAAAAGTGAAAAATCAACCTACCCTAATGTACACCAACCCTAACAATTTTTTAAAATAAAAAGTTATTTTTCTTCTGAATCAAAGGTGTCATAATTTTCTCATTTCTCATCATCATCATCATCATCAGTTCATGATGACTGCACGGGTCCCTATGACTCTCTCTCACTACTTGTCCCTATTTGTTATCGCTCCTGGCAGGTCTTCTGCACTGCATCCATTATCCCCACAGAGTTGATTGATGTAGGTTTTTGCTGGTCATCCTACACTGGTGTGTCCATGTGTAGGTGTACACAGAAGAATTTCACTTATGACTTTGACCTTGCTTCCTCAGCAGTGTCCAGCATGTCTTGTTTATCTTACTTGAATAGTTTGTGTGATAGGAGGTAAGTGGCTGTACTGTTGCTTTTTTGTGGGGTGCTGCTTCCAAGATTTGTTCAAGTAGAACATTATACAATCAAAATAAATCTTGAATAATTTTAATGTTTTGGACTGTTCTCTTCATCTTTATTGTAGTATGTATACAGGCTGCTGTATCCTCGGGCCTTATCCCAGTGTTCATTGTTTACCTTAGACTAAAGTCATCACCAGACGATGACCCTGAGTACAAGCATGGTTTCAGAGCTTTAATATTGTTACTACTGATTCAGCGCGCAGCTAGCAGCATAAAATACCACCAGACTTATTTTAGTTTCATTTTATGCTGCTAGCAGTGCCCTGAATCAGTGGTAATGATCTTAAAGCTCCAAACTATGCTTGAACTCAGGGCTATTGTCTGATAATGACTTTAGTCTAAGGTAAACAGTGAACACCTGAACAAAGCTCAAGCATACAAAGGCCACCTGTTGGCCATGGGTGGTGACTTGTGATGCTTAAGAACATTATCCTGGTGAATGAGCAGTCCAAGACATGCAACACACCACTTAGGCCCTTACTTAGGCTAGACAGGCGATCAGAGAGGGCTCCTCCGATCAATCAGTTGGTCATGTTAAGCCCTAGCACCTATATGATTGCCCTAACCCTATTGCCCTTAAGCCAAGCCCCAACCCTTTTTATCATATATGTGCTAGAAGGTGGTGGCTGAGGGTCTTCGTGTCCTGGGAATGACATTAAACTCTATCTGATAGTGTGGTTCCAGTTCTGGAGGTCTGGGGAATGTGGATCACCCCTTCATCACCATTGCTCCCTGGTCCACTCTGACCCGGAGTGGTAGTACCTGTTAAGGTTCTATCTATGTGTTAAATAGAAAAATGTGTTTATAAAAAAAAATGAGAATCCATTAAGAATGAATTTTTTTCAAAACTTTGTCAGCATTAAATGACCCACTGAAGTTGATATGCTGTAAAACAAACCATACCAAATGAAACCAAAATATTAAAATTATTCATATCATGCCTCATCTCAAAAATAGAGAAAATAAACTGAATCTTGAGTTAAATCAAACTTTACGGACCTAAATTCCACCATTGTATGTCACCCCGCTAAAAGAAAAAAATACCAAAAATCATGGAATTAATTGAATTTAATGAAATTTTCAGTTTTGATATATTAATGAATAAAAGATATAATGTACCAGTTATTTTATTTTAAAACTTTTACATTTTTTCAGGTCAGTTATACCACATATCTTTGAGAATCTGTGTTACGCCTCTGTCATTAATATATCAACATTGAAAATTTCATTAAATTCGATTAATTCCTTGATTTTGGGTATTTTTTTTCTTTAACTATCTTATTTCAATGATAATTTTAATATTTTTTTTTTTTACATTAGTTCCTTAAAAATAAAATTGATTAAAAAAAAATAAATTAAAATTATCATTGAAATAAAATAGTTAAAAAAGAACAGATTAAAAATGCTTTATATAACAATACTAATTGTTTACTTAGTCTTACTTTTGACTGTTCGAACCTTAATCCTAAAATCTATCCAAGGATCACCACTCTGGTATCCTGAAGAAGGACATGTCTTCTCCCCCACATACACACCTTTTTGTGGAAAAATGAAAATCATTAAAAGAATGTGAATAAATATAAACTGAGGATCTTGAAACTATCCTAAATTTCTGATGACTTAGTTATTTAATAATAGAACTAAGTCATAGGAAAATCTCAGTTTATATTATCTATTAATAATGGAGATTACGTCTCTATTTGTCTGTATCAAAAACTATGTCACTGCTTAAATCACAATTACCAAAGTCGTCAATACATAAAGAACAATTATTACTAATAAAGTAAATTAAAGCTATTCCTTATAATTTAATGTTTGAATTCTTTACATTATAATAAATAAACTATATATTATTTAAATAAATAAACTATATAAACAATGAAATTAATTAAAAAATTGTATTACTTTAAATGTAAAAAAAATTATTTGTGAAATTTGTAATCAATTTTTAAAATTATTTTTTACTCTTGCCCCTTTTTCAGTAACAAGAACTTAAGTAAAAGTTTACAAATAAATATTTATGATTTTGCGTAAAATTTATGTGTAAAATATTCAAAATAATTATTTAATTAATAATTAATAGATGGGCACAACATTTTATTTGAGGAGGACAGAACTAAGTTTCATTTCAAATTGTCTTATTTTTTTACTCCTTAAATAAATTTGATAGTTTACTGACTACAAACTCTCTGACATTGAATTTTTAACTCCCACCACCCTCAGACAATATCTTTCAAAAATTAATTTTCACACCGCACTGAGAGTGTTTTTTATTTTGCTAGTAATAATTATTTAGTCAGAAATGACTCGAATGGAGAGAAAATATCAATATAGGTTTCAAAAATAATGTTCACCTGTAATGTTGTGGAAATTAGAAATACAATTCAATGTGGTGGAAACTAAATACAACTAGAAATACAATTCAAACTAGAAATACAATTCAATGTAGTGGAAACTAGTCGCATGTAGTGGAAACTAGAAATACAATTCAATGTAGTGGAAACTAGAAATACAATTCCATGTAGTGGAAACTAGAAATACAATTCAATGTAGTGGAAACTAGAAATACAATTCAATGTAGTGGAAACTAGAAGATCCAATTGAAGAAAGTTAAAGAATTCAACTCTTTAAGACAGATGATAAAATTAAAAATTCTAAAAATGTTTAATTATAGGTGGATGGGGGGACATTTTAATAAAGATATAGATATGACAAGCCTCTTACCAATCTCTTTAAAGTAAATAGTTCTTATATAATACCACCCATAGGTGTAATTTGCCCTAAATATTTTCTAATTTGCCCTAGATCTTCAATTTCATGGGAGTGTCAAAAATTAAGAACGAAAGTAGGTATTTGCCTCATACCCCACTTGTATGGGCTGGACAAAAAGGTCTCATTTTTATGTGGGCTAACAAAAATTGCGTTGATCCCGTCAGCATTCCCTCAGGCGCTGGGCAATAAACCCAGCCCTGCCCCTTTAAGTCAAGGGGGCAGGTGTTGCCTGGGGACGAAAGCCCCCTGGGATCAATGCTATTTATTGTATTCTACCGGTCCAGAGGCCGAAGCACACTGGACCCCCGACCAAGGTAGAGTTCAGGAAAGTATTCTTTACAATACATCGCCCCCCCCCTAAAATTCTTTGTTTTGTTTTCTAACCAGCATAGGCGGATGGTCCTTCACTGGAATCTGAGTGATAACATGTTTCATCAGGTCTCCAGGACTCTTCTGAGTATTCTTGCTGATCTTACCAATGCTATTGTTTGGACGGTCTCAATTCTTCCTCTGATTTCCAATTCTTCTAGTCTGTTTTGTAAATTTTGGGGGACCATTCCAAGTGCACCAACTACAATTAGTATCACTCTCACCCTCATATTCCACAGTTTTTTCAGTTCTCTAGCATGGTTCAGGTATTTGTCTATCTTTTTATTTTCTTTAATTTGATCCTGTGATCTGCTTCAACTGCAAAATCTACCAGGTGACAAGTTCTCTTTTTCAACCAATCAAACGAAAACTGACAAATTTCCGCAACACTTTCAAAACTGACCCCTCGAGGGTACCCAAAAAGCATCTTCCAAACGATATTCCTTCAAGGAGAATAGCAAATTGTTGAAACTCCGTCAGTGAATAGACTAATAGAAAAAAAGTTTTCAAAGAAAATAACTGGTGGAAAGGTAAATATAAATTCTGGTTTTGGGGCTTTTGACTTAAGTGTTGTTACCTTTTTTTGGACAGCGTGTCTCATATTTAACAACATTCGCCTCAGGTGGTATAGGATGTTATGAGTTCTTAACATCCTATACCACCTCATTCCACCCGGCCAGAAGTCACATTCATTTTCCTAATCTGCCTCAAATGATAGACTTTGTTTTGGTTTTAAGTGAAATAACAGGTAACTTTAAATGAAAAGGCCATTTTTAGCATTTTTGATAGATCCTTATAGGAATGGGACTCTGGACTCTGGACTCTGGACAGGATGTTAAGAGTTAAAGGATTAATTTTCTCATTTTTTGGGAAAGGTTGAGAACCAAGAAAAGTTACTTTGATGAACCAAGAAAAGTTTTAACACATGGTAAATACAGGATACAAAAAAGAAGTGTTTCTTCATTTGAAAAGTCTTGTCCTGCACGTGTAAAAACCCCACTGGTAGTATATAATGGAACCTGAATTAAATACAATGGTAGTATTACCATTCCATGCAAAGATAACAGCTCAGAGTGTCACAGCAGCACATTCAACATAATGGATGTCATACAAGGACAAGCAGTTGTATGATGTTAGAATTTTATCCTTTAGGTCAGTACCTTAAAATAAAATTAACTACCAGCATATTTTACATAAGGAAAACGAAAAAGATTACACAGAGAAATAACAGTATACACTGCTGTAAGCCTAAATAACCTTTTACTAATTACAGAAAATTTTATTTTTCTTGCAAGGTAGTCTCCTTGCTAGGGAATTTGAAAGTCCCTGTGTAACCAACAAAAATAAAATACAGTACAAAGAAACACAAAAAAAGTAAAAAGAAAGGAGACATCTCCACACTTGACAGTAAGTCTCTTAAGCCAGTAGAACAGTTCACTTACCTAGGTAGTAATATCTCATCCACAGAAAGCGATGTTAATACATGAATAGGAAAGGCATGGGCGGCCACAAACAGACTATCAGTAATATGGAGATCCGATCTCACTGACAAACTAAAGCAACAATTCTTCCAGTCTGTGGTTATATCAGTGCTGCTGTATGGCTGCACCACCTGGACCCTGACAAAGTGCCTCGAGAATAAGCTAGATGGTACCTGCACAAGAATGCTGCAAGTAGTCCTGAACAAGTCTTGGAAGCAGCACCCCACAAAGAAGCAACTATATGCCCCCCATCTCACAAACCATCTGGGTGAGATGGACTAGACATGCAGGACACTGCTGGAGAAGCGGGGATGAGCTCACAAGCGACGTTCTCCTGTGGAAGCCAACACATGGACATGCTAACGTAGGATGCCCGCTAAGGACCTACATTGACCAACTATGCGAAGACTCTGGATGCTGCACAGAGGACCTCCCAGGGGCCATGAGTAATAGAGAAGGTTGGCAAAAGATTGTCATGGATATCCGTACTGCGCGCGCGACATGATGATGATGATGAACAATGAATAACAATAAGCTTATTTCTTGGCTCTAAGAATGCTTTGTTTCTGCTTCTTTTAAACTCAAACCAAATAACTTGAAATAAACTACACTCACTTATTTCTTGGCTCTTAGAAACTTGCTCTCTTGGTGAATGGAAACTATCAAATTGTCTGAAAATTCCCATTCTTCACCGCCAACTGTAGACCCTAAAAGCTGCTTAAGCATAGCATTTACAGAGCTTGACAAACGCATCCCATGCTAACGCTTACCAAACCAAAAAGAGCCTGGGAATTGGACTACAAGAGGTTAAATACCCCTGCTCCCACTACCACTTTGTTATCAGTAGCAGTGCTTCTGACCAAAATTGACATTTTCCCCGTACCACTTTTGTTATCAGCAGCAGCAGCAGCAGCACAAGCCCTGTATTTTCCAAAGGGCCATAACTAACTTCTTTTCTTTTATAAAATTTTCACAAGGACAACCTTCGCTAGGGCAACTTAAATGAATAGAATTACACCAACAGAATGAACGAAAAAGATACCACAACAAAAAAGTACATAATCTACCACCACTGATTATGCAAGGGAGGTACATGGTGTACTGGTTAGAGACGTAGAAAATGGACTCGTCGAAGCCACAGTTCACATAACACTAATACCCTTGGGAAAGGTATGAATCCACCTATTCTCCCTTTAGCTATGGGTAAATAATAGGGCAGACTGGGCTCTTTAACCTTGGTTAGGTAACCAGTCTAGGAGAAGGAAAACTCTGAATTCAAACCTCTTAAATCTCCACTTAGAGTGGTCACTACAAGAATAGTCTCAGGCCTACTTAGTCATCTATTTCACTAATTAAAAAAAAAGATTGTCATCATAATGGAAAATGGCAATGAGCCACAATATTAACAAACTGTGCAGAACCAAGTGTTGGGTCAGTAAAATGTTTATTCCTGTGTGTGGGGTTAATTGAGGGAGGGGCTTTCTGTGATTGGATACACCAATCACATGATGAGCCCAGAAGTTTTGGCGCAAAATACCAAAACCCTCAGATACATTCCAGAACAACTCCAACAAGACATCGACCTGAAATCCTTTCCAAGAATTCACTAAGATACCAGGTATCTTCTCCATCACACCAGTAAGTCTCTCAGACTTAACTCTATACACAGGAAGGATTTTATATTGTTAGTCATTGTTTTATTTGCTCTTTAATAAATTTTTAGAATTAAACTAAGTTTTAAATCATTTATTTGTTGCTGTTAGTCTAAGAATTAAATGCAATACTAACACTAATACAAGATCCTATATTCTCGAATTCCCAAACAGATCTTCCAAAAGACAAAATGGAGTTCAAATAAGAGAGACTACCAAAAAAATTTAACACTTCAGACTGTAGACATCATATACTCTCCTCTCTGATCAGTCAGCTGTTCACATCAAGCCCTAGCACTTATATGATTGTCCCGACCCTATTGCCCTTATGGCAAGCCCCAACTATTTTTATCATATATGTGCTAGAAGGTGGTGCCTCAGGGTGTTTGGTGTCCTGGGTATGACGTTAAACTGTATCTGATGGTAGGGTTCCAGTTCTGGATCTCTGGGAAGTGTGGAGTATCCCTTTATTATTCCCAGGCCCACTTTGACCCGGAGTGGTAGTACCTGTTAGGGAACCATCTATGGGTTAAATAGAACAAAATGAGTATTAAAATGTTTTAAAAGATTGAATTTAAAAACAAAATTGAGTACCCATCAACAATGAATAAAACAAAACTTCTTTGGCATGAAATAACCCAATAAGGGTTGACATACCATAAAATCCAACCAACCAACCAGTGTCCGTAAAATATGTAAATGTATATTAAATGCAAGTTTAGCTCAGTGGGTAGAGCATCTGTGTCGGAACCACAAGGTTTCGGATTCAATACCAACCCTCGCTAACTCAGGCGATGAATAGCACAGCTTCGATCTGAGCTGTAAAGTGGGGAGTTAATGGTAGGTTTGGCGCACCATCTCAGATGCAAAAACAATCTTCCTGGTTTAGCGCTAGTGAAAACGGGATAAACTCCCTTACTGTCCAGTTGATACCGACAATAAAAACAACAAACTCTTACGAAACAACTATACAAAAAATGTAAATATGAACGTGCAATAAACGCGATTCCCTAACCTCTAGGCATAAAATAATCTTAGACGAATTGACATGTCGTTAAAATCATTCAATCAATCGAATTTAGAAGACCAATCTTTAAAAGAACAAGATCGCCCCCCCCCCCAAAAAAAAATGAACGTGCAATACTAAATAATAATTCTTCCAAATTAATATTGTTACTCCTGCTCGAAGTTGTAATAGTTGCATTCCCGTTGGCAACAGAAGCCAGAGTTCGATCTCAACAGGTCCTTCCCCTATATGGAACATTAGGTTAACAGTTCTGTGATAAACAAGCTTACTTACCTCCGGCGAAACGCATCTGCTTAGCTTGTCAGGTTTTACCTGAACTAAGCTAAAGAAGCATAGTCGTCATTGACGAGCAGATTTATAAGGTGTGGTCTCGTTCTGTCTCGTTCGTGGCGTGAGTATAGTGTCGCCCATGAACATTATGGCGACAGTATAAAAGGAGCTCATTTCTTTGCCTGAGCAGCAGCAATCTAAGCACGAAGAAAGACTGTGAGCGTGAAGTTATTGCGACTAGAAGACACAAGTTCTTTTCTTAAAGACTGTGCTTAACTAAAAAAAAAAAAAAAAACTTAACTAAGATAATGAGAGAAAGAAAGAGAGAGGGAGAAGGGATAATAAGGAAGAAAGATGAGGATGCAAGAGATGTGGCTCATTTGTTTGATGACATTTGTTAAAGGATTTTCTGTTGGTCAGGATTTTTAATGCTGATTTTCAAGACTAGCAGGGCGTGCGGTCAAGTCACACTGAAAGCACTGTTTCCCGTTAGATCAACAAAGTTAAGCATTGAGGACCCTGTTGAATACTTGAATGGGTGACCATTTAAGCAAGAGCAGTTACTGTTAGAAAATTCATCAAAATGATTTGATTCGGCATTAAATGACCCGAAAAGGGTTGATATGCCGTAAAACAAAACAACCAACTAGCCAAGACTATCAGGCTTTACACACTCGCAAGACCGGTGCATTTTAACCTAGGCTACCCCAGTTCCCACTGATTAATTTGGGTTTGTGTAGGATTACATAGAGAGGGTGGGGTCTGGGAAACTGGGAATGAAAAATGAAATAAAATGACAAAGGGGAAAAGAAGAGACGAGTTTGAGATAAAAGAAAGATAAATAAAAAAAAGAACACACGGGGAGAGAATAAAAGAAATAAAAGATTAAGAAGAGGAAAGAGAGAGAGACAGAGAGAGAGACAGAGACAGAGAGAGAGAGAGAGAGAGAGAGAGAGAATATATATATATATATATAATATATATATGTGTGTGTGTGTGTGTGTGTGTGTGTGTGTGGTTATTTAGTATTGGAGAATTGAAAATAAAGTGCCCGATTATGGGTGTAAGAGCTGTGTTTATTTTTTATAGATTACAGTGTATTTAAGGTGCGATTGTTATTTCAAAGCAACGTATTGTGTTAAGCTATGTTAATTATTAATTATCATATTCTATGTTATCATCACCCTTGGCCAGGATTGAACCTGCAACCAGTACTTAGAACTGTATTAACTCAACCCTTATATCCGTTGCACCATGTGTCCAACTGAAGAAAGTCGGCCACATCGGCCGAAACGTTGTGTATATAACAATAAAGATGGGGAATAAGTCCGAATAATCCAAATAATACAAATTATCAAGCCTCATTTCAAAAATTCAGTAAAATATTAAAGAAACTGGTTCTGAATTAAGTCTTCGCTTTAATAAACACAACTAAAAAAAAAAAAAAAAAAAAGATTATTAAGGATGCTGGGTTAGATTTCTATACTCGTTGCTCTATCGAGATACACGAAAGGAAATAAAGAAAGGACACTCCATAGTACAAACGTCGTACTATTTATTAACGCAACATGTAACAAATGTTAAAGTCATATAGGTCAATTCTACGTCTACATACACGTGGGAGAGGGTCATAACAGATCAATAAATCCTTGATTGGTCACGTTTATTGATCTTAATATCCAATCTCCGAACTCGCAAGTCGTCTGGTCCCTCAGATAGTTCTCTGGGAGTGTTTTGGGTTTTCTTTTTTTTTTCTTGTCACATGACCTGTTTTTGGCGGTAAACATGCCTTAGCTGTTGCTAGTGTGTTCCCATCGGGATAATTCCTATAATTTCTCACTAGTTAAACATTTTACTCTACCAAATCATTGTTTAGTTAATGCTATATACATTCTTCGAACGTTTTCAATTAATTCACGATATAATCGCTGAAAATTTAAAAGGAGATGTATCCTTATATTAAATACACACAAAGAATTTGTATTATGGGGTAAGAAGAGGTTTGGGGTGTTTTAAGGTTTAATGTAGCTAGATATTCTGGTTGCGTGTTCTTAGGGTTTTCTCTTTTTACTCCATCTCATTTGGTGGCCGCGCTGAAAAGAAGGAATTTAAGGAACGAAAAGAAAAGAGACAAGGCAGAAGGTGGCTTTATGACTTAGACTTTATTGAACGGGTCATAGTTGCCCGTGGCAAGGGGATATCCCCTTGGCCGAGGAAGCGACTACACTCAGTTAAGGCCTTGAATGGCCGAGATATTATTTTGGGTGTCGGGGACAGTCCCTTTTGTTGCACCTGCGCAGAGGGTTTTTCCGGTGAAGGCCGATGGGAGTTTGTTGTTTTTTTATTCTATTTTTTTATTTTTTTATTTCTTATTTAATCACCACAGTATAAAACACCGCATATCCATTTTTCTTGTGTTTCCATTTCTATTGAAATGTATTTATTGTTATATTTTATTGAATGTTATCATTTCTTTCTTTTTACAGTTTTCACGGTGTTTATTAAATAAACTTGATGAAGGCGTTAGCGTTTTTGTTTCCACGCAGACCAGCAGCATTTACAACCGGGGTTCGATTCTCTCCTATGAAGGGGGGCAATCAATTTCAATATTAAACGTTTCCTTCCCACATTACATATAAAAAGACAGTAATCATTACAGCCCCTTATTATTAAAAAAAAAAGAAAAAAAGAAGATAAATTCAGACCAAAAATAGGTTGTCCGAAAAGTATCTAGTATCTATTATTAAGAATTCTTGGGTATGGGGGTTATCGTCCTTTGTCTGCGAGCCTCTGTTTCAAACCAACCAATCATGAGCCAGCATAGTTTGGCGGCAAAGCCGAATAAGCAGACTCGTTCTACCTCTTCTGATTCAGCCCTCACCGGAGACAGACCTAAAAAAGGGTCGCTCCTATTCTTCAACAGACAACCAGAATCGGAGTCGGACACAAACAGAAGTCCATCATATCCGAACTTATCAGAAGGCCGTAGCAAAGGGCTCCGTTAATACCCCATATCTCAGGATACACCAGTTAAGTGACAAATATCATTATTTGCGCGAACGAAACTAATTCTTTATATGTAATACAAGTCTTTATTCATTCTGTTGTTCGTTTATTTCTTTGACTCTTAACCTGTCTGACACACTCGTGGTTAACTCCATTACAAACCTCGGAGTATTGTCGCTAGTGTCTTATTTTCTTCATACTATTAGCATAAATGAAAATATAACCGACAAAGGACAATGAGGCGCATTGTGTTACGGTTATCATCATAGAAAATGGAATTAGTGACCCAAATTCAAATCCTGGACGAACCCGTTTGAGTTTCACTTGGCGTTAATGCATTTGGGAAAGGCATGGATCCTTTTGTTATGGGTAAATAGGGTGAATTCAAACCAGCTTTACTCCGCTTAAAGCACCAGTTCCCGCTAGATCATCGAAGTTAAGCAGCGACGAGCCTGTTCAGAACTTAGATGGGTGACCATTTAAGCAACAACATGTACTGTATGTAAAGTGGGTGCTCTTCCAATATGTGATCTACCGAATAGTTTCTAATCCAATATGTGATCTACCAAGTTGTTTACATTCCAATATATGATCTATTAACTACCCATTATTTTCCCATTAAACTAACCCTAACCCTGACCCTAACCATATCTTCTTTTTTCCTAGCAGATCACATGCCATGAATAGTAGATCAATAGCATATCACAAACCTTCGGTAGATCACATATTGGAAGAGCACCATAAACTGAATATCAAAATGACTTGATTCGGCATTATATGGCCTGAAAATGGAAGATAAATTCAGACCAAAAATAGGTTGTCCGAAAAGTATCTAGTATCTATTATTAAGAATTCTTTGGTATGGGGGTTATCGTCCTTTGTCTGCGAGCCTCTGTCCAAAAATAACCAACCAACCAACCAACAAACTCTGCATAAAAATTGATCTTGTATTTTAACACCGCTAAAAAAAATAAGGTAATTTTTAATTTTGGTAATTTATGAGGAAGTGCGTCCCGGTCTCCTGCCTCAAAAATTGCTACCCGGTGACTATTAAAATAACGACCCAGCTCAGTCTATTCACAACTATCCATCTTCATATCTATCTATCTATCTATCTATCTATCTCAATTTGTTCATATTTATCTATATTACTTTAAATACTAAGATTATTTTTTTTATTCGTGTTTGTTTAATGTCTTGTTCTTAGTTTAAATAAACAAGAATTACGACAAAAAAAAGAAGCGACCCCCCCCTCCAAAAAAAAATACATTTACTTGTCGAAAATATCTATCTATCTATCTCCATTTGTTGGTATCTATCTATATTATTTTGTTTGTTTATCTATCTATCTATCTATCTATCTCAGTCTATTCAAAACTATATATCCATCTTCATATCTAAACAAGAATTACGACAAATTACGATAAATAAACAAGAATTACGACGAGCTGGGGTTGTTATTTTGATAGTCACCGGGTAGAAATTTTTTATCATGAATTACCAAAATTAAAAAAAACGAAAGTGAAACAGTCGAGAAAGTTCAAGAGTGCTCATTACGATGCTTATGTCAAATTGCCAAGTTACATAAAGGCCGCGCAACCTGTTCTTAATGTATTCAAAATAGCTGGATACATTTCGGACAGACATTGTAGAGTTTGTTTGTTATTTTTTTGTTTGTTTTTTTTTTTTTTCGCCTTTATATCTTGAGAAATATTTCGAGAGAATTGTCTTAATATCCTCACGCCAACAAGTTTGTAAGCGACTGAAAACAATTTGTAGAAAGAAAGAAAGAAAGTTTGTGAAACGGAGATAAAGAGAAAGAAAGTGACTGTCATATTTTGTTTTGTTTTGTTTTGTGTTCTACTGATTCATGTCTGTTCATATGTGAGAAATCAAAAACACCTGATAGATAAAATGCTAGATAATATATGGCACATTTATTTATATCAAAATAATAAGAGGGTACCCTATCCCATAATCCTTTGTAAAATATCCCACTAATAAAGTCACGGGCCTGGAATTTCATTCTTTTCTAGATGATTGGCACAATTATAGGGACTTGAATCACAAGGTTCCTTGTTCGATACCAGCCCTCGCCAACTCAGCGTATGAGTAGCACAGACATCTGTGCGATAAAGTGATGAGCTGATGATAGGTGTGGCACTCCGTCTCAGACACCAACACAATCTCCTTGGTCTAGCGCTAGGGAAAAGAGGATAGACTCCCTTGCTGTCTGGCTTATACCGACTTAAGGCCACCCCGACGACTTTACTTACTTTATTAATACTATAACGATTTATCTTTATATCAGTACTCATGTTCTTTAATTTTACGACCATTATCATCTTGCAACACCCTCTAGTTAAAAATGAGACCGTCCAAATCGTCCCAGATGAAATCCAAAAATGTAAATCCCGATTATCTGGTGTTGCTTATTTGCCGAATTCTTATTTCCTATTAGTGTCATCACCTCAGCTAAATAATGGACTATTCCGTTTTTATTATAAAGAAAGAAAGGAGAGAAAAGGACATGCTGCACAGAAAAATATAATAAGAAAAAAAGAAAGAGTGGAGGAAAGATAGAGAGATGGGTGAGCGCGTGGAAACGATAACGTTAATCTGTTTCAATCGAGCATAATGAAAAGATGAAAAGAAGCAAAGAAAGAAAAAAAGAGTGAGAGGAAGTTAAATCAAGATTATTCTATTTTTACATATTGAACTATTTGGCAATAGCCCTTAAGTAAACATATCAAATGTTGCAATAATTTAATATATTGTGATATATCCACAGGCCCTGCTAGTTAATACTATAAATACAAATACGAATTTGTTATCGACAAAACAAATGGTATATGATATGTGTTGGCATCCTTCCGTCTACTAAAGACGATGGTGTAGTGTCCACTTTTTATTTGCAACTGGGTGAGTGGCTGAACATACGATTTTTTGAATGGCAATCTCTGGTGCAGTGACTGCAAACAAACGGTAATGCTTACCGGAGTTGCTGTTGTCTCTCTTTCCTTTTAGCTCTCTTTTCTGTGGCGGATTCTTTCCTCTCTTTTTCATTACTTTTCGTTTCTTGTTAGACGAGGAGGCGCCAGGTCGCACGGTCTTCTGCACAAGCCTCCCATGTGTTGGTGTTGATGTGGCATGTCTACAAGAGGGATCTTGCAGATATCTTTAAAGTGCAGGCGTGGTCTCCCTACCGATCGGGTGTCCTCTACTAATTCACCATACAGTAGGTCTTTGGGGATGCGGCCTTTGTGTATCCTCCTGACGTGACCAAGCCAACGCAGGCGTCTCTCGCAGATGATAGCGGGCATACTGTTCATGTTTTCTCTTTCCAGCACGTCTGTGTTGGGCACTTTGTCCTGCCAGCGTAGGCGTAAAATGCGGCGTAGGCATCTGAGGTGGAAATTGTCCAGTTTTCTCACGTAGCATGAGTATGTGATCCAGGCTTCGCTACTGTATAGGGGGGTACTGAGAACATACGCTTTGTAGATGCGCAGTTTGGTTATGTTAGTAAGGCTGGCATTGTACCAGACTCTCTGGCTCAGTTTGGCCATGACTACCACCGCTCACGCGATTCTGCTGTTGACTTCACTGTCAGTGGAGACTGAATTGGCAATGGTGGACCCAAGATACTTGAAGCTCTTTACGGCTTCCAGGCTGTGCCCGCTGATGACTATGTTCGAAGGGATGTCTACACCTTGTGCCATGACTTTTGTCTTATTAAGATACGGTGAGCCCGAACTCCTTGCAAGCCTGTGTGAGTCGACTGACAAGCTGTTGCAGGCCGTGCTCAGTGTGTGACGTTAAGGCTGCGTCATCAGCGAAAAGCATTTCCCGAATGAGGACCTTCGTGACTTTGGTCTTAGCTCTAAGGCGACCGATGTTGAGCAACTTGCCGTCAGCGCTGGTGTGTATGTAGACTCCCTCGCTGCAGTCCTTGAAGGCGTACTGGAGAAGCAAGGAGAAAAATATCCCGAATAGCGTAGGTACAAGGACACTGCTGACTGGAAATTCTGACTGGAAATGTATATGATATGGCATATACTATATGCACAAACTAGAATCTATCCTAGAAAAGGAAGACTTAGGGGAATTCCCAGGACATGAAGACCCTCAGCCACCGCCTTCTAGTCCATATATGATAAAAAGGGTTGAGGACTTGCCATAAGGCCAATAGGGTCGGGACAATCATATAGGTGCTAGGGCTTGACGTGATCAGCCAATTGATTGGAGGGGCCTCTCCGACCGACCGTCTAGCCCAAGTAAGAGCCAAAGTGGAGTGTTGCATGTCATGGACTGCTCAACCACCTGGGTTCCATCCTTAAGCATCACGGGTCACCACCCACGGCCAACAGGTGGTCCCATTGGGGAAGTCTTACTCATCTCGGTGTATTCTAACGCCCCAGCCAACAGGGCGACCTACACAACTATTTGACCGTTCTATCGACTGGTTCCGTAGTATTCTACGACTGCATATCTGCAGAGGGGTAAAATCATCCCATTGGGGCCACCTGTTGGCCGTGGATGGTGACCCATGATGCTTAAGGACGGAACACTGCAAAACTACACTTTACTTGTTCAAGACGATCAATCGGCTGGTCACATAAAGCCCTAGTACCGATATGATTGCCCCGACCCTATTTCCATTATGGCAACACCAAACCCTTTTTCATATAGCTGCTAGAAGGCGGTAACTGAGGGTCTAAGTGTCCTGGATAAGACTTTAAACTGCATCTAATTGTGAAGTTCTAATTTTTAGCTCTGGGGAGTGTGAAGTACCCCTTCATTGCTATTACTCTCGGACCAACTTTAACTATAGGGGTATTACCTGTTAGGGTCCCATCTATATGAATAGATTTAAAAATTAGTTTAAAACGTGTTTCAAAATGAATACCCAACAAGAATGAATAAAACAAAACGTTTACGGTATAAAATAACCAAAAGTTTGGCATGCCGTAAATCCAAACAAACAACAAACAACAACTATTTGAAGAAATAGTACAGAGATATACTGTTCATACTTTAGATATTTCGCTTAGATATATCTTACTTATATAAATGAAATGTGTAATCCCCTAGGACACATGTAGACTCTTTGCTGTGCATCTTACTGCATTTCCTGCAACTTCTAGTTTTTCCAACTTTACTGGCCATGATCGTCTCGTGTCGTTGCTTATTTGACTCTCAATTAGGACTTCCACTTGTGTACGTAATACTGCCTCAGGGCCCAGTCTAAGAGGTTCAAAATCAATCAACAGGGAGAGAATAAAGACAAGACAAAGACGAAATCAGGTGAACATCAAAAATGGTCAGAGAAGTACACAACTCGCATTCATTCAGTACAGTCATTCCCATCTGCTTCTATTTCATCTTCTCCTATGTACTGCCGAGAAGGAGGGGGAACGCCTCTGTTCCTTTAAGGACTTCTGATAATGTTGTCTTCTCTGCTACTAAGTTTAAGGGCGATCTCTCTCGTCAGCTGCCCAACAACTAACTGGCTTCCAACAACTAACTCAACTCACTGCCATCCGAAAACTAAAAAAACTAACCTCTTAGCTGGGACTTTGTCTGTATAATATATAAAATTCCACCCCCACCATCTCATTCCTGACTACCCTTGCTGGACACCCAATCTCATCTCCAGATGTTTTTTTTTGTTTAAATACTAACAATAATTAGCACATTACTCTAAATAAAATTCAATGAACAATTAACAGAAATAAACCATCTCTAGACATTTCGAATCTGCGGGATATCAAATATCTTCCTATCACTCTTTTTTTTTTATTCATTCCTTAGTCATATTCACTCATGTATACACACATGATTCACTATCTCCATCCACACACATGATTCACTATCTCCCATCCCACACACAGACACTCATGTGTAAACACATATGTATCCATAATCTTACATACTATTTATTCACATAACTAATTATTACACCTATATATACACACTACAACATGATCCACTAGATGCATTCTGCACCTCTGCATTTACCGCCATGCATAGCATCATAAATGTCACACTCCTTAGTTTTCTTCTAGTAAAAGGGTGTTGGGTCAGTAAAATACGTTTATTTCTATGTGCGGGTTAAATGAAGGAAAGCCTTTCAGTGACTGGGCATAGCAATAATGTGAGATACCCAGAAGTTTTGGTCCCCGTATTCTATAGACACCTTCAGACCAGTTCCATGACAAGTCGACCAGAAATTATCTCTGAGAGGGTTGACTCAAATAGATCCCAGGTGTTGTAAGGGGAGATATTTTCCTTACAAGTAAGTTGAACTCATCCAACGAAACATAAATAATACGGACTACACCCTCGGAGTGGTCGAGTAATAACTCGTCTTGCTACAGAGATTTAATTACTGTTGTTAAAGATCTGCACGTTGGACTCTATATTATGTATATCTTTTGTACCAAAACAGTAATAAACCTATGTCAACCTTTATTCCGGATTTCAATGTTGTTATTTGATAACTCAGACACAACTCCAGCTATCCTCAATTTCCCTCTCCACCAGACTGGTAGGTCTCTCAAACTTGACTCTATATATAGGAAAGACATTTCTATTGTTAGTCATTGTTTTGTTGTTTAATAAACATTTAGAATTGTACTAAGTTTTAATTCATCTATTTTTTGTTGTTAGCCTTAGAATAAATATTATATAAATAAAATATGTCATATTCCTTAGTTTTCTTCTAGCAAAAGGGATATCTATATCATACACAGGATAATTGAAAAGTAACGCTCTATTTTAAACTATTTATGATTTTTTTAATATGCAGTTACATTTTTCTCAATTCTTTAATGTATGTTCCTTAATAGATGACCCCCACATTTTGCTATTGTTCGTGAATGGCTGACTTAGCATTTTCCTGGGAGATGGATGGGTAGATGTGGTCCGCATGAGTGGTCGGCCAGAAGCCCTGATTTAACACCCTGCGACTTTTTTCTTCGGGGTTGGTTGAAGGAGTAAGTTATTTCTACCATTCTTCGAGTTTCCGGGAAGATTAGTTGATGCGATTCCCAAGCGGCTTGAGAGGCTAGAGGCGAATGCTGGTGTCATATAGAATTTAAAATTTTTAAAAAAAAAAAAAAAATACATGTGTATAAGTACAATAGAGTGATCTACCCCTGTGTCTAGTCTGAACAGAGGGATCTGCCCTTGATCAGATAGACAGTATAAATAAAACAATGCAAGTGGCCATTGGAAATTTTACTCTTGACGTCTGAATCACGTCTTTCGTACTTTATACCATGTTATGTGTGTTTTCCTCATATTTATTTTTTGTAAAAATAATGATTAAAAAATAAACAATAAGATTTTTAAAATAGGGAGTTACTTTACAATCAGACTGTACATACTCTCACTTGTTTTCCTCCTTTAAGAATAAATATAAAGTTTATGAATGATTTTTATGTGGTATTCCACAACAGGTATCTACGCCGTCACAAACACATTGTTTATGAATTAGATAGGAATTCAGTCACATTAATTTCAAATTATTCTTTCTTTACATCAAATTAATAACAACATTAACAGTTTTATTGCTTTAATTTGTGTCTCATGCAATCAAAATTGTTTTGTTTTAAAGAGTCTAGTAATTTAACTTCCTTGTTACCTGTAAACACATTTAATACTGTTTCCCCGAAAATAAGACCTATCTGAAAAATAAGATCTAGCGTGATTTTTCAGGATGATTTTAATATAAGCCGTCCCCTTAAAATAAGCTCTAGTTGAGAGTGGCAGAAAGACGAAAGGTATAAGCATTATTCAAAATCCCATCATGCGACGCAGACACTGGACATCTGAAAATAAGCCCTAGTGCTATATTTCTGAATGAAAACTAATATATAAGCCCTGTCTTATTTTCGGGAAAACACGGTATACTCTACGAAACCAACGACTTTGGAAGAACTTGAAAGACGAATACGATATTTTATTTCTGCCATTCCACAAGAGTTCATGGGAAGATCAGTTGATGCGATTTTCGAGAAATATGAGTTTACATAATACATGGTGTGGTTAATTTGCATACTGGTTTTTAACAAAACCGGGTTTAATGAATAATTACTTGGTGTTATAAGTAAAGTCGCCGGATCTCTAATATTATTGTTTTATTCTCTAACATATTAAAATCAATCCTAAGAATGATTTTATATAGAAACCAATTAAAATATAATTAAAATAAGTGTAATCTTTTTATATGTGTTCTTGTTTAATTTCGTTAGTCTTTCTAATTTAGAATTTTTCAGTACATTAAAACTTAAATACTTACGTGTGAAGGGCGCATATTCTTGCTAGAATATTAAATGTTAAATATTCTTGCTATCTACAAATTATTTTATCTTTCCTTCCGTTCTGTTCCGTGTTAGTATACCACGGATATACTAATGCAAATATTGGTGAGATCCATCAGGGTGTAACGATTAACAATCTTATCTCGCAGATCCATTACTACTGAATAGCGAGTTCGATTCTCGCTGGATGTCCCATTCTTGCGACCTTGTGTCACACCCTGCCTGTAAATACCTACTAATGCTAATATTGGTCCGTGGAGATTGGGGACTGGAATAAAATATCTTCCCCATCACCAAACATCCAATGAATATTTAAACCAAATAAGTGTTGTTTAAATAGGAATCATTACTTTAGGGTAACAAATAATCCATTATTAATTTCATAATCATCCCCAAAGGCTTACTGTATGGTGACTTAGTAGAGGGCACCCGACCGGTAGGGAGACCCCGTCTGCGCTTTAAAGATGTCTGCAAGAGGGACATGAAGACATGCCACATCGACACCAACACATGGGAGGCTTATGCAGAAGACCGTGCGACCTGGTGCTTCCTCGTCAAACAAGGAACGAAAAGGAGTGAAAAAGAGAGGAAAGAAGCCGCCACAGAAAAGAGAGCTAAAAGAAAGGAGAGACAACAGCAACTCCAGCAAGCATCACCGTCTGTTCAGCCACTTGCGCAGTTGCAGATTTTTTTTAAAGTGGACACTACGCCATCGTCTTTAGTAGAAGGAAGGATGCCAACACAACACAACACATGTATGATTATTAGTTAGAAATTGCAGCAACATGGCTTCCTTTTGGCTATCGTTTATTATAAGTGACACCCACACGATAAGAATCCACCTTTCCTCATTAAAAACAATTTTTGCATTAAAATGTTTACATTAAAATCTGTTTCCAATAATTATGTAGACCAAATTCGGTAGCTCGACAGCAAACCGTCTGGGCATCTACAGGGAGCACACAATCCTCACTAGGTGCCCCATATTTTTGGCCTTGTGCTAAGCTTAGTAAATAGCTAACGAGAGGAAACACATTTCCCATATATATATATATATATATATATATATATATATATATATATATATATATATATTGTAGAAATTTATATGTAAATTAATCTGGCCTCTATGGTGTAGGGGAGATAATTTACAGGGAACAAATACGCAGAGAGACAAATTGTGCATGAACTTCAAAGAAACATGCGTACGACGACAAAAATGCTACAACGGGTTTAATAGGGTAAATGTACAACAATGCATACAAATATATACGTTATAACAATGTTTTGTCAGGGTCTTCAAAAAAGAGACCGTGGGAGGTTTTGCTAATAGTCAGTTGAATAATAGTCAAGTTGCAAAGTGAATAGAAAGTTGCAAGAGTTAATCCTGCGTGAGTCGTTGAAAGACTCCAAGTATCAAAGGTGTCATGGGAGTAGCTATATTCGAAGGTTGTAGAGAAATTGTCGAAGGTTCTTCTAAATTCTCCTGTGCGGAAATGATAGGCAGTTTTTATCCCGACCGTCAAGGGTTTTCTGATAAAGTATCTTAATCCGTAATTCAAAGGGAAACGGACCAGATTTCCTTCAAGGGTTTAATACTCTTTGGTCCGTTATGACCTTAAAAGAACCAACAGAAAAGAAAGAGCAACAATGCACCTACTTTAGGTATCCGCTAAAGGGGACGCGGTGAAAAGACAGCTTTGTCCCCTAAAGGAAAGGGTGGAAAAAAGGCTGAGAGGGAAGCAGTGAACGCTTTTATGGGCAACATCACGTGATCATAAGGACTGCTGTAGTCGGTGTAGCCGGAAGCGAGTCCCTTTCTAAATTTAAACAATATACCGTGTTTTCCCGAAAATAAGACAGGACTTATATTAGTTTTCATTCAGAAATATAGCACTAGGGCTTATTTTCAGGGATGTCCAGTGTCTGCGTTGCATGATGGGATTTTGAATAATGCTTATATCTTTCGTCTTTCTGCCACTCTCAACTAGAGCTTATTTTAAGGGGACAGCTTATTTTAAAATCATCCTGAAAAATCACGCTAGATCTTATTTTTCAGGTAGGTCTTATTTTTGGGGAAACAGTATTAAATGTGTTTACAGGTAACAAGGAAGTTAAATTACTAGACTCTTTAAAACAAAACAATTTTGATTGCATGAGACACAAATTAAAGCAATAAAAATGTTAATGTTGTTATTAATTTGATATAAAAAAAAGAATAATTTGAAATTAATGTGACTGAATTCCTATCTAATTCATAAACAATGTGTTTGTGACGGCGTAGATACCTGTTGTGGAATACCACATAAAAATCATTCATAAACTTTATATTTATTCTTAAAGGAGGAAAACAAGTGAGAGTATGTACAGTCTGATTGTAAAGTAACTCCCTATTTTATAAATCTTATTGTTTATTTTTTAATCATTATTTTTACAAAAAATAAATATGAGAAAAACACACATAACATGGTATAAAGTACGAAAGACGTGCTTCAGACGTCAAGAGTAAAATTGCCAATGGCCACTTTTATCGTTTCATTTATACTGTCTATCTGATCAAGGGCAGATCCCTCTGTTCAGACTAGACACATGGGGTAGATCACTCTATTGTACTTATACACATGTTTTTTTTGGGTAATTAAAATTCTATATGACACCAGCATTCGCCTCTAACCTCTCAAGCCGCTTGGGAATCGCATCAACTGATCTTCCCGGGAACTCGAAGAATGGCAGAAATAATTTACTTCTTCAACCAACGCCGAAGAAAAAAGTCGCAGGGTGTTAAATCAGGGCTTCTGGACGGCCATTCATGCGGACCATGTCTACCCATCCATCTCTCAGGAAAATGGTGATTCAGCCATTCCAGAACGACAATAGCAAAATGTGGAGGAGGACACATATTTAATTGTCATATATTATGGAACCTTCATTAAAAATTGAGAAAAATATAACTGCATATAAAAAATATGAATAGTTTAGAATTGGGAGTTACATTTCAATCACCCTGTATATAAAATAGACGAATTAAATAAACAAATTTTCTTGAATATCAATGGTTGTAACGGTCCTAAATTGACTTATGAACTATATTTTTTTTACATAAGAATTTTTGTTTACCAATTTAACTACCACCCCAACATCTCGTCATTGAATAATTTAGTTGTTTTCATAAATCCCATTTATCAGTTACTGCTGACCCTTCAGCGTTAGAATACACCGATTGCACCTCTGCAAAAGAGTTAGATCCTCCGCCCCAATGGGCCACCTGTTAGCCATGGGTGGCGACCCGTGATACTTAAGGACGGAATCCTGGTAGATGAGCAGTCCATGACATGCAAAACTCCACGTTAGCCCTTACTTGGCTAGACGGGCGGTCAGAGAGGCTCTCTCTGATCAATCGGCTGGTCATGTCAAGCCCTAGCACCTATATGATACTGCCCTTATAGCAATCCCCAACCCTTTTATCATATGGGTGCTAGAAGGCGGTGGCTGAGGGTTTTCGTGTCCTGGGTATGACATTAAACTCTAACTGATGGTGAGGTTCCAGTTCTGGAGGTCTGGGGAATGTGGAGCACCCTTCATCAAATTTGCTCTCAGTCCAGGAATGGTAGTACCTGTTAGGGTCCCATCTATGGTTTAAATAGAAAAAATGTGTTTATAAAAAATTGAGTACCTATCATTAAATGACCCATCAAAGTTGATATGCCGTAAAACAAAGCAAAGCAAACTGCCGAGCCCTTAAATCTACTGTGGTCTATAAGACCCTAATGGAAATAAGTAAGGGAAGCAGAGCCCATATACAAACCCTACTTAATTTCACTACTACTGGTCACAGAGGCGACACGGTAAGAGTTTGTATGAGACACTACGTGTCCATTTCTTTCTTATATTTCCATTTCTTTTGAAATGTATTTGTTGTTATCTTTTATTGAATGTTTTCTATTTCTTCTTTGTACAATTTTTACGTTTTTTTATTGAATAGACTTGATGACGTCAATATGAAAGCGTTAGCGTTTTCTTTCCGCACTGATCAGCGGCAGTTACAATGGTAAAAGCTATTCAAGCATTAAGATGTTGTTTTAATGTAAGAAGTGTTCAGTTAGATAGTTTGATAGAACTGTAGAATGCACTGAAAAGTTTATGTAAAGAATAATAACATTTAGTAAGTGAAAAAAAAAGTTAATACATTTATATGCGACATTTCACAAAATAAAACACGTACCTATGAACAAACATTACAAAAAAAACTAAATAAAAAAAATGTAGTTTAGGGATATTTGTAAATTGGTCCCGTAATCGCTTTTGAAACTTAAGAAGTCTGATGACAAAATCTACCACTAGCAAAATTAACACAGCAGTCTCCAATATAAACTCAATAACATGCTCCAAAGTGTCTCGCCTCTTTCCCTGTCACGCTTGCTGTTTTTATGCACAGCTTGATCTGGAAAAAAATTGCTAATTCTTATGGCTCTGAGATCACGTTTTTTTTTAGCCATATTTTCTTTCTTTCAAGCCTTTCACTCATTTTGCACGCACCCACTTTGAGCTCCGAGATACGTAATTTCTGGCACTAAATTTAGTTTCACTGGATGAATACTGTGACTTAAAGTGAAGGGAGACAATAAATATTTGTTCCTTTGGAAGAATTGCACGTGGACTGTCACATGTCAGTCAAAAAATATTCTCGTACTCTTTTTGTCTCTGTTCTTTGAACAGTTAAGACATTGTTCCCTGTCCTGCCATTGAACAGTAGAGGCAACATGTTTAAGACCCTCTTACTGTCCATCATCACCATCATCATCATCATCATCATCAAGTAAACGTTTCTCCATTTTTGTGGCTATCTCTCTCTCTCTCTCTCTCTCTCTATCTCTATATATATATATATATATATATATATATATAAAGTTAGTAAAGTCGTTGGGGCGGCCTAATGTCGGTAGCAGCCAATCAGCGAGGGAGTCTATCCCCTTTTCACTAGCGCTAGACCAAGGAGATTTTTTTTGCGTCTGAGATGGGGCACCACACCTACCATCAGGTCCTTACTTTACTGCACAGATCCCTGTGCTACTCATACGCTGAGTTGGCGAGGGCCGGTATCGAAGTAGGAACCTTGTGGTTCTACCGACTGAGCTAACAGGCCCCTATATAATATATATATATATATATATATATATATATATATATATGTAAAAATTATGAAGATTTGATTTATATTTGAAGATATTTAAAAATCATAATATACATAGAAATAACATTGAAATTCTACTTAACAATCTCCAGCATTTTAAATCTCAAAAGTAAACAAATCAATACACCAGGGTTTTCCCAGCCTTTCTACCCAGTCAACGCTAGGTAGTTGCTTCTAGTTGTACATATTGATTTAGGAACAAGCAGTATGTGGGAAGCATTCTGCTTGTTCGTAAAACAATATGTACATATTTTAACTGCTGGAACACATTTGTGTATTTTTTTCCAATACTACTTGTATGTATATATTAAATGTTTTTGTATGTGTAAATGAGATTATCTTGTCTTTCCCTCAGTTTATTCAGAGCTCATTTACATTTAGACGAGTCCCGATTCACTCCACTTGTTGACTCTACCTCGGGCGCCATGTTCTTTGGGCTGACCTCTCTTCAGGGCTTTCAGTTTGGTTGATTTTCTTTGTTTTCTTCTTACAGGGCTGGATATTGCTTTTAATAATTCAACAAGACTTGGTTATTTTTTTATGGTAATGAAGCTTTATTTCCCCAGCCCATGTTGATTCTGCAGCGGGAGAAGATGGACCCTGGGAGCTGACAATAACGTCTACCCTCCTTGAAAGCCAAGTCGAATCTGCTATCTTATACTCACGCCTCTGTAATGACATTTTTAAGGGGTCAAATAAAAAGGTCACTAACCGTTCATAATCATTGAGTAACTTTTCATAGGACCCGTTATTTTAATTAATGGACCCTAATCAAAATTCTAACTACAGGTACATTCAGAAATTATGACTGTTCAGAAATTATGTAACACCACACCATGTTCTGATTACCAAATATTATTTTTATGAAGTGTCATGTGTCTTTTTTTTTTTAATCCAGAATTTGATTTACTCACTTTATCACAGACAATATGTGTATTGCCATGAGGCTGAGGTGGCAATGAAAGTTTATAAGTTTCTTGATTTAATAAAAAATTATGATGAGATGGTTTACAAATCCAGCTTTTGATAATAAATGATTATGGACGAATTTGTATTCTTAATTCTCAAAACCATCTGGCAGATTCACATCCTTACATAAGGCATGCTTCAGTTCTCCATGATAGTAAATATATAAGTAGATTGTATATATTTATATAGAGATATGAATAGATAGAATATATAGATAGATAGATGAAACTTTCTCAGGAAAAAATTTTTACGGGGAATCCAGTGGTGGTATTCATATTTACCTCTAAATTCATTTTTGGTCAATAGAAACCAGATTACCGGCTGTGGTATGAGAAAATAGGTTCATTAGTTGGTTTTATAAATAATAATGGAATTTATTGTGTACAGTACTCAGCTGCACCACAACTCATCAAAGTCTCATGTCTAGTACATAGAATAATGTATTAGTGTCAGGAACAAGAATAGCGTACAGTAATAATATACATGTAAGTGTGCATGTGCGTGTGTATGTGTGTGGAGGGGGGTATCAGGTATACTGTTGGTAGATTTCAGAAGCATAGAGACTTTGAAAGATGCAGTGTTTCGGCAGCCTACAACGGATGCAGGCAGTTTATTCCATGTCTCGGCAACTCTGAGCGTGAAAAAATGTTTCCAAAAGTCATGTGAGCTATGCTGTTTTTTGACTTTGTAGGCATTCCCACGTGTTAGAAACATGGAGATCAAAAAGGTGCTCAAGGTTGCTGTTGTTTTGGGTCATTTAGTGCAGGGTCAAGTCATTTTTGATAAACAAAGGACTCAAGTTGTTTACAGTACCTGCTGTTTCTTAAGTGGTCACCCAATTAATGAGAAAATAGGACTGAACCTGATAAATTTGCACATTTAATGAATTTCCATATTGAACATTTTGATCATTAGGAACACTTGCATTAATGATAATACTATTGATATTGTGTCTCACTCCCTTTAAAAATGTATTATTATTGCGTTATTGTTAAATAGGGGTTAACATGCACAAACTTCCATTGTAACAATAAGCACATCAATAACAATAAGCACGTTTGGTTTGGATTACGGCATGTCAACCCTTTATGGGTCATTTAATGCTGAAACAAATCTTTTTGATAAAAGTTTCTATGTTTCAAGTTCTTAAAATCTTCAATTATTATAAATAATTTTAACTTCATTTGGTTTGGTTTGGTTTGGTTCGGTTTGGTTTGGTTTGTTTAATGGCAGAGAAACTCTGTGAGTTATTTAATGCAAAAAAAACCAAAAACATCTGTTAGGGTTAGATAAAAGTTGGTACTCAAGTTTCCAGACCAAGTAACCAATAATCAAAAATTGCCTGTTAACAAACAACTGGAAGTTGACAGTGAAAAGCAAAACCTGTCCTTTTGAATCTAGCAAACAGCTTGGGTGCTTATTGGTTACTTGGTTCTTTCCTTTACATGTGTATTTTTGTAGATGTATTTCATGGACGTATTTTATAACTGATTCACAATTTTTTATATATTTCTATTTCTTTCAAGAAAGACAAAATTAATCATGTTAGTATTCTTAAACAGATCACTCATGGGATCAAGCGATATGGTGAATGGTGAGCAATACAAGACTTAAAATGTGTACACTTAAATTTAGCTGGATACTATATAATCCTGGCAAGGCTGGGAAAATACAGGTTGTATATAGAAAGATAGGAACAATGATTTTACAACAGTTAAAGTAAAAAGAATGGTATACACTGAAATGCTTACAAATTAACATCTGCGTTGCAATGATAGTCACCATTGTTTGAAGAAATTTCAATCACAAACGGACAATGTCCACCATTCCATACCATCATGCCAACTGAAATGGTATGACTACTGCAGCTCAAAGACATACCCCTCCACTTACTCACCACTATTGCGACAGCAATTTTAAATCCAGATAATTCTGCCAGATCACATACATGCACACACACACACTGCCAGATCACATACACGCACACACACACACACATACATATACATATATATATATATATATATATATATATATATATATATTATTGATCAAAGCCTGAAGAAGATACCAGAAGATCTGAAACACGTGTTGCATATGTAAGATAAAAAGAATTTAAAAATTTTTTTCTGAAAACATAATACATTTTGCAAACCTTCTTTTTTATAAAATATTGAATTTTCTCCCGTTGGAACAGAACAACATTATACATATATATATATATATATATATATTATATATATTGTGTGTGTGTGTGTGTGTGTGTGTGTGTGAAGAGATGGAAGTGAATCTGACGGTAAGTAGTATATTAAGAAAATTGAAAAACACAGGTTTTAACTTACCACTCAACTTATTTAGACCTGTTTTTTTTCTATTTTCTTAATATACTACACATATATATATATTTTACTTCTAAACTCTACCGGTATGGGAAAAACTCAGATAATTCAGTTTTTTTAAAATAAAATAAATGTCAAACTGACATCTGTGGAAAAAAAAAAAAAAAAAAAAACGTCATATCCATACTTTCTGAAAATAATCATCAGTATTGTATGGAGTGGCCAAAAGAAAAAAACACTGGGGGAGTTTTCTAAGTTGTATATGTTAAAAGTGCTCAATACATTAAGTAGAGCATGATTATAAGGACCTACATGAGTCAGACACTATCTAGCTATGTTTAACACAAATGGTTCTTCAGGATAATCCTGAAGACCCATTTGGGTGAAACCTGGGTAGATGGTGTCTGACTGATGTAGATACTTATATATATATATATATATATATATATATAAGTAAAACTATATATATATATATACATAGTTTTAACCAGGTAGGATTTCTCACTATTTGGGCACTGTGCTAGAGTAAGTTTGATAAATATCAAAAATATCAATATCCATGTTTATATATATATATATATATATATATATATATATATATATATATACATATATATGTATCTGATAAGTTTATTTTTGTGTATATTATATATATATATATATATATATATATATATATATATAAATGTTGTTCTGGTTACAACGGGAGAAAATTCAATATTTTATAAAAAAAAGGAAGGTCCGCAAAATGTATTTTGTTCTCAGAAAAATTTTGTTCTCCTGAGAACAAAATACATTTTGCGGACCTTCCTTTTTTATAAAATATATATATATATATATATATTATATATATATATATATTGTAGGGCCGGTTTAGTTCAGTCGGTAGAGCATACAGCTAGGAACATTAAGGTTCCAGGTTTGTCATCAGCTCTCACCAACTCAGCATATGAGTAGCACAGGGATCTTTGCAGTAAAGTAAGGAGCTAATGTTAGGTGTGGCGCTCCACCTCAGACACAAAAACAATCTCCTTGTTCTAGTGCTAGGGTAAAGGAGATAGACTCCTTAGCTGTCTGGCTGATGCTCACTTTAGCCCACCCCAACAATTTATATATATATATGTGTGTGTGTGTGTGCGTGTGTGAATGTGTGCGCATGTGAATATGTGTGTGTGTGTGTTATCTATATATCTATATGATATGTTTATGGGAAAACAATTTTTTGGTTGTTCAGAAGCATGGAAGAAATGAGTGAAATAAATCATTATATATATATATATATATATATATATATATATATATATATGTGTGTGTGTGTGTGTGTGTGTGTGTGTGTGTGTGTGTGTGTTGGATGCATTGTTTAATTGAATGTACTAGTAGATAAAATACAAATTGACTTTATATATATTTATTGTCATACAACTTGGTTCCACTATGGAGTCAAAAGTAATGTTGTTGTTATGGTAATACAATGTATTACTCAAATAAAAATTAGAAAGAAAGAAAGAAAGAAAGAAAGTATGACAGGAAGAAATCAAAAAGAGAATAAATTAGATAGAAAGAAGAATTGAAAAAAAGTTAAAACACAAAATGACACAGAGAAGAAAGAAGACTGAAGTATAGAAAGTTATAGTGAGAGGGGAAAAAAGAACAAAGAAAGTGAAAGAGTAAGAGAGGGGGGAGGTGGTAACCTCTCTTTGTAGATAGATTAAATCTATGTTAGTTTACTTAATAACATTGATTACTAGTAGTACTAGCAGAGCTACCTGGCATTGTCCAGGATATAAATAAAAGTTAAAGAATAAATCACTTATCTATATTTATATATATAGATTAATAAAATTTATTGGTTATTTACTATAAGTCCAACATAAACAAAGCGGAACCACTCTTGACTGATAAATTATTTATTTATTTATTTATTGGTTGACTAGGAAAAAAGAAGACAGGGTTAGGGTTAGGGTTAGGGTTTAGGGTTAGAGTTAGGGTTAGGGTTTAGGGTTAGTTTAATGGGAAAATAAATAAATAGTTTATCAGTCAAGAGTGGTTCCCCTTTGTTTATGTTGGATTCATAGGAAATAACCAATTTATTTTTCTATGTTTTGGTTTTCTTATATATTTTTCTTTATATATTTTTGTTTTTAAGTTATTTATTTTTATTATTCTCCTTGTTTGATTTTTTTTTCTTTTATTTGGAATGACTCAATTCAACATGGGTGAAATAGGAATTGGGAGGATAAGCGACACCAGATAATCAGGATTTACATGTTGGATGATTTGGACAGCCTCATTTTTAACCAGAGGGCATTGCAAAATAATAACAGTCGTACAATTAAGGAACACGAATAATAATGTATAGATAGGCAAAAAAGTAAAAAAATGTTCATTACTTCTGTCCCATAATATTTGTTACATTTTAGATATGAAAATTATATGCAAATGTAACAGCTGTTATGGGACAGGGGCATATTATCATGGTGTGATCATTTGTAAATAAGTCCCAAATATCAATTACTATTGAGGAGTGAGTATGATACTCACTAGGTGCCCTCTTCATGTGACCTTGTGCACATCTAATACCAAAAGTAGCAAATGTAACAGCTGTTATGGCACAGGGGCATATTATCATGGTGTGATCATATGCAAATAAGTCCCAAATATCAATTGCTATTGAGGAGTGAGTATGATACTCACTAGGTGCCCTCTTCATGTGACCTTGTGCCACATCTAATGCATGCTTATTTTATTTTACTCTAAACAACCTGGGACAACCTGTATAGCAGATAAAACAGAAGCTTTATAAATAAGTCCCAAATCACTGAATGAACATATTTATGAAACCTGGGTATATATATGTATATATATATATATATATATATATATATATATATATATATATATGAGGAAAAAATGAGTAAAGAAAAGAAATGTAGATGATAAAAATGAATTTTATTGATATTACTTTTAATCGATATCACTATATTACTTTCAATCGATATAATGATATCGATTAAAAGTAATATCGATAAAATTCATTTTTATCCATCTACATTTCTTTTCTTTACTCATTTTTTCCTCATATTGTCGGATTCATTTCTCATTCTCTCATATATATATATATATATATATATATAGTGTGTACAGAAATAACCTACTCGAGTTTCACCATAAGGATCTTCAGGGTTAAATCCACTGAATTAATCAATATATATATATATATGAGGTAGGTAGAAGGATGGTGAACAAGAAATGAAAACTCAAAACAAATCAAAGAGTTGAAACGTTTCGTCCGAATTCATGAATTCATGAATACATGAATTCAGATGAAACGTTTCAACTCTTAGATTTGTTTTAAGTTTTCATTTCTTGTTCACCATCCTTCTACCTACCTCATACTGTCGGATTCTACTACATCCATCCTATCTCCATATATATATATATATATATATATATATATATATACCTGTAGTGTGAGATGGTCACTATTTCAGCTTTTGTGGGAATGGTGTACCAAAGGCAGTATTAATTGGTAGAGTGCTCAATATAAAATAGAGCTGTTATATAATATAATAAGATAAATATATAGGTTTTACATATATATATGATATAATAAGATAAATATATACGTTTTACATATCTATTTATTTAGTGAATGTTCCTTTGTCACCCAATAAATAGATATATAAAACCTATATATTTATCTTATTATATTATATATATATATATATATATATATATATATATATATATATATATATATAGTCATATTTAGTAGTCAGATAGGTAGATTTGGGAAAAATTTATGTACGACAACACCTCCCATTTTCTTTAAACTTTTATGAGTGCATATCACATTTGTGCGTCCGGGCCTCCTGTCCTAAAAAACATTAGGCAGTGCCTGTTCAAAATGTGACCTGTGCTAGTTTTTTGAATTAAAAATTATGTGACCTTTTTTTTAAATTAAAATAAAAAAGATTATCTAAATATTCTGATTTTTTATTTGTATTTGTTTAATGCATTGTTTTTATTTTCGAAACACGGTCGTATTTATTTAGAAGTTCGTGACAGTTTTTTTGAATTAAAATAAAATGAAAATACCCCCAAAAAAGATATTTTAAAAAGGGGGGATATTTACATTTACTTGTCGATAAAAAACCAGGGGGGTGCTGAAAATCATTAACTTGTTGATTTTAACACCTTCAAACCACTAAAAAAAGTTATTTGTCGATTAAAAACACTTTCAAATTGCTAAAAAAAAGATATTTTAAAGAAGGGGAAGTTAAAATATTTACATTTACTTGTTGAGAAAAGACTGGGGGGGGGGGAATACCGCTTTCATATTGCATTAACTTTTTGGGAAAAATACCTTCAAACGGCTAAGGAGTTCATAACTAGCACGGGTCACATTTTGAGAAGACACCACTTAGCGTTTTTTAGGGCAGGAGGCCAGGACGCACAAATGCGATATGCACACTTTTATGAAGAAAATCTAAAAATGTAAATTGTCATTTTAATTTTTGCTTCTTTAAGAACAGAGCCTAAGCTCTCCAATTGGACATATAACATAGTGGATAAAGGCATTGGGTTAAGACAGTTCTAAGCGACAGTTATCTCTAGGCTGCAGGTTCAATCTTGGTCAGGGGCAGCAGTAACATAGAATGATAATTAATACAGCTTAACACCCTGAGGATTGAATAACGGGTTGAGTTCAAAGTTCTGTGATGGCTCCCGATTATGACAAGAAGGTTCCAAAGTTTGAAAAAAAGGTTCCCGGGTTCGATAAGGTTCCCGAGTCCAACAAGAAATACCAGAAGAAGTTCGAAATGTAGTACAATTAACAATAAAGATGGGGACGATAGTCCGAATGATCCAAATAAAGCTTCATCTCAAAAAAAAATTACATAAAAAAAAACATTTACTATGAATTTCTTAATCATAACAATAAAATGAATCACGTTAAAAAGAGCACATTTGCAAGAGAGACAAAAAGAAAACCGTCAAAAGCACCATTTTGATACACCAATTTTAATTTATAAAATTCTCTCATTTTAAAGAAATGTAAAATAAATGATTTTTACATATGATTTCTTTAAAAATCCTTCCTCTTTATAATACAGCAAAAAAAAAAATTATGTTCAGTTTATACATTTTTTTTTCAGAGTTTTGTTGAAATTTTTTTTTTGGGGGGGGGTATAAAAAACATGGGAAATTTTGGCCATACCTACAGATGGATGACCACTTTGTAAGAACAGGTTGCATAAGCAACCAGAAGTCTGTATGTCACACTAAGTAAAGCTTAGTAAATTAAATCTTTAATGTAACAAAGGTGGAAATTATTTTACAAATTGTCAGTTTAGTTGTAAACAATTATTTATGTTTTCTTTAAGATGCCATTATATGTCAAGATCTAATACAACTTTTGTTTCTTTTTTTTTTTTGAGAAAAATTAAAAAACTGATCTATAGATTAATACTCGTGTTCCTTAATTGTATGACCGTTATCATCTTGCAACACCCTCTCTTTAAAAAATGAGACTGTCCAAATCGCCCAAGATTAAATGTAAAAATGGAAATCCTACTTATATGGTGTTGCTTATCTGCCGAATTCTTATTCCTTATGTCACCTCAGCAAAATAATGGATCATTCCATTTTTTATTATAAACAAAGAAAGGTAAGAAAAAGGACATGCTACACAGAAAAAATATAATAAAGAAAGAAAATAAGAAAGAGAGTAGGGGAAAGATAGATAGAGAGGGTGAGTGTGCAGAAGTGATAATGCTAATCTGTTTCAATCGAACATCATGAAAAGATGAAAAGAAGGAAAGAAACAAGAAAAAACGTGAGAGAGAGAGTTAATTCAAGATTTTTATACTTTTTACATATTGAACTATTTGTAATAGCTTTTAAGTAAACATATCAAACGTTGTAATAATTAAAGAACCAGTTCCTGCTAGTAATTATTAATATTTCACTCATTGTGAGTTTTTCACAATAGTTTTAACAAAAAAATCCTAAATTTTTAATATTAGATATTTTTTACTTGCCTGGACCCAAAAAAATGTTATATGTCGGGGTGGAGGGATATATGTCCCCCAGTTTAAAACCACAGCTTTAAATCCTGAATAATAATAGAATTGTAGTTTTATTGAAGACAGATACAGCAAGTACTTTTTTGAAAACTTTTTATCATGAAAGTATACATGGAATTGGTAGGTAAAAGTGGGTGTTGAATAGTCATTGGCTGAACCAAATGTTATATATCCACAATATTATATATGGTATATCCACAGGTCATGCTAGTAATATCTAATCATCAAAAGCAAAAAGAACAAAACGTTTTTAAAATTTTGATGAATTGAAGCATTCTCTGGAAACGGTCTTTATCTTAGTCAAGTGTAATAACCGACCGCTTATGACTGAGGCAGTTCTGCTTTTATAGCATTACGTCATTTACATATAATACTACAAAAATATCAAAAATGGTTATCTGAAAGTAAAGTGGAATAAAGAAAAAAGGTTTTGGATTTTAAAAAAGAATTTATTTACCTGGTTGGCTGCCACGAGTAATTGTTGATGAAGGGACGATAGCACTGGGTTGGCTTGCAATGCTGGGAACGCTGGATTTAGCTTTTGCTACCATCTTGAGAAAGACGCAAGAACCTTAGTTTTTATGAATCAGTAAAAAAAACACAGCTCTCCTTCTGACTGACTCGAGTGATTTCAGTTGACTGTTGGGAAAATTGGTAAGAATTCTCACCGACAAAGGATTGTTTAATTAGGACTAATTAGTACTAGTTAATTGTAGCACCTTACCACCTTTAGCTTTACCTATCCTTTTAACTTATTTTGGTAATTGGTTCTTGGTATATATTTTCTTTCTGGATGTATACAAGAGAGATTCACAAAGGTGGAGGGGGAAGGGGTGGAACTAAGCAATAACAACAATGACAATAATTACCTTAGTTCTTTCTTTCTTTTTTTCTTTTTTTTTTTTTTTTTTTTTCCCCAAAGGGTGGTGGTGGGAAAGAAGGAAGTATTTGCAGAGAATCACTTTAAGCAGGAATCGTAACCTTGACAAGGACAAATTAAACGTTTCTTTTAATTTTTCTCTTCCTCTGTCTTGGTTTTTTTTTAATGTTTATTTTGATCGGTTATTATATCAGTAGTTCACCCCCAAAAAAAAAGAAAAAAAAAAAGAAAAGAAAACTGTCCACTCCAAATAAGGTAAATACAGTCAAAGACTTTTTTTGGACAAGATTTTAATTACATTGTCTGTCATTTGTGGAATCAGTTCCAAGATTGGCACTGCCAATTTGAATCGAGTATTTACCATCTCAGCAGGAAGATTCACTCTTTTAAAAGTGTTAAAAAACTTTTAATTTCAAATTGTATCTGTCACCTTAAGGTGTACCAATCAGACATATTCCTTTTTCCCCTCTTAGAGAGACCTGGAAATTTAACCAATTAAACATGGACACTGTAAGGGAAACAACTATGTAGGGATCAATATCTAGGGACCAATATCTTTTAGACATCCCATAATGTAACAGAGATTCCACAAGACAACATAACTTCTGCCCAGGATAGAAGCACTTAAAGCATTTGGAGGGAAATTTTTTCTATAAAGAATTGTTCTTTGACACTGGTTACAATGCACAGGTAAATTTATTTTCCCAACTTTCCTGTGAAATATCTGGAATTTGTAAGACTCCTTATTGTAAGTTATCAATTGTTTTGTTTTTTAAACCCTTTATTGCAGTATTTCATGGTGCTTCATATGTGCAATAAAATCACTGTTCATTCAAACATCAGTTGAGTCTTGTGTTTTAATTTTCGGACCAAGTTCATTTTAAGCACCCCAGGGGCAACCTGGATTCAGAAGGACATGTTTTGCTTTGCACTGTCAACATCTAGTTGTTTGTTAGAGTTAGGGTTAGGATTAGGGGTTAGGGTTAGGGTTAGCAGTTAATTTTATAATTTAAAAAAGAAATGTGTCTAAAAATCGTCTGGTACAAAGAACCGGATGTTGATGGTGCAAAGTGAAACATGTCCCTCTGAATCCAGGTTGCCCCTGGGGTGCTTAAAGGTAACTTGGTCCTAATTTTCTAACAGAAGAATCATCAAGGAGCTGCTACACCAATAAAATAAATTTGCTTCACTTAATCTGTAGAACAGGAAATGAAAGCAGAAATGACAGAAAAATTAAAAACACCTGGAAGATAAAGATGAATTTGATTGTTGTAGGGATTACATTCCTTACTTGCCATGGTTCTTATATTGTATGCTTGGGGACATGAGAGGAAATTACCTCCTTTATCTGCTCGTAGGTGCTAGGTAGCATAGTGAGCAGCAATATAAAAGGAGAAGCTGCAAAGTAAAACCCTCTTTTACCTTCGAGCCTTGACAGAATTAACATAAGTTATTCTAAATAGTTAAATTGTACATTCTTTACTTGCCATGGTTCTCATATTGGACACTCTGTGACAGCATTCGTCTCGGGTCGGTTGAGCTGGCTCCAACCAACAAATTCACCTGTGGTGAATTCAGGGTCAGAGTAACAATGTAATAGAAAATTCACAACTGGTCCCTAAACCCTGCAAGCATATCCTGGTCAGGGGAAGGAGATGACCTTGTTTGCTGCAAATTTTCCGCAGATGCAGTGACAAAACCCATTGATTCCTTGTTGTGATGTTAGTCCCAACAGTAAAAAGAAGTCAAGTCGAGATAGGGTAAAATAAGACAAGTGTATTTACAATCATGGTACATGTACGACTAGCTTGTCGTTAACGGGAACAGTCCTCCCTTTACACTCGGTGTCTCACTATTTATAGTGAGAACTGGTGCATGTTCTCCACTGTAGGAACGGCCGGTACAACATTCCTGACGATGATGGAGATGCCCTTTAGATTTTTGACAGCCTTTTTGGCCGAGTTGTGGCCCTAATATCACTGGGTGCCAGACCATTTAGCACATTTGTTACATAATCTATGCGGTTGCATAAGATTATTGTCAATCGCCTGTATTTCTAAAGGGATGGCCCTTTTCATATCACGGGCGGGACTTTCCATGGAATATTACAGGAAGCCCACGAAATACGTGAAGTTACGTGGGACCTGGTTGGGTCCTCAGTTTCAGTTTGGACGTCGGGCAGAGATGTACTGCCTTAACTGGAACTCACTGCATACGTGCGCTATGTTAGTCAGTTGTTTAGTTACATGAAATGTTTAGTTAAGTAAATAAAAGCTTAAGAAAATAACACGGTTTTGTGGTTGGTGAATGTCTTGGTAACAAGACTGATCTAGAAGAAGAAATGAGTTAAGTGCGACCGACCACCAAGACGAAGTCCAGATGATAGAAGAGATGTTAGAAGAGACGCTAGAAGAACTTAAGATGTCAAAGACGCTAGAAGAAGAATAGAAGTAAGAAGTAAAGAAAGAGGTATACAACACATTAATTCTAAAGTCTAACCCCTCCTCTTTGCGATAGGGCCATGTAAACTATTGGACACTTGGGGTACACGAGAGGAAATTACCCCCCTTATCTGCCAGTAGGTACTACATAGCAACAAGTAATATAAAAGGAAAAGTAGCAAGTAAAACCCTTTCATCTTCTAGCAATTAACAGTGCATCACCTGTACTTTCCACTCTCTGATATGGCTCAGAATCATGAGCCACATCATCACCATCTATGACTTCTCATGTGGTTTTACAAGCACTGCCTCTGCACCATCATCAACATCCACTGGAGTGACTTCATCACCAATATTGATGTCCTTGAACAGGTGAAGTGTGACAGAGAACACGAGGTGAGTGGCGAATGTCAAGGCCTGCCGTATTCTCGAAGGAAGTGGGCTAGGCTTTGCCTGACATGTCGAACTGTAGAATCGAACCCGCTTCCTTCAGAATGCAAACATTGTCACTGAAGTCGAGAAGCTACAGTCCCGGATGTAAGCGCCAGGTGCCCGGATGATAGCTATGAGGATTCCGCCGATCGGGTTTGGCTCGAGAATCTTGTGTGTGGGGCGCAGACACCCGGATGTTGAGGAGAAATTAGTATAAGTAGAAGTGTAGTGACGACAGGAGTCGAGTTGCGATTTTGAGTTGCTGAAGATTTTACGACGACGGATTTTTCAGCTGCTGAAGATTTTGAGTTGATAACAATTTTTTGATGGCGACAACATTGTCAACAAGTCGAATATTTATTATTTTTCCCCTCTATTTTTTTTCTCATTCTAGATGAAGATCACCACCATTGAGACCATGCTTCTAAAATCCCTGCTAGGCTGTACAGGACATGTCTCCAGGATGTGTAATCATTGCCTGCACAAAATCACATTCTATGGTGAACTCCCCCGGTTCATTTCAGCTTCCTTTTGGACAAAGCATAATTCGTGGTTGTATTAGCAGGCAGGAGGTGGGGAGGAGGGGCATAAGCTAATTATGTAAGCTAGCAAAAGTATGTACCCTCTGCACACAAGTATTTAAGTATTAATAGAATTAGATATTATATTGAATTAGAAAGACTAATGAAATTAAATATGAACACAAAAAAGATTACATTTACTTTTACTTTATTCTAATTGAGTTCAATATAAAATTATCCATAGAATTGCTTTTGATACGTTTGAGAATAAAACAATAATATTAGAAAACAATAACATCAAGTAATTATTTATTAAACACGGTTCTGTTAAAACTGGTATGCAAATTATTCACGCCATAAACTGTGTAAACATTTATTTCTTAATGATATATAACACACATCACAGGATTTTAAACACATTAATAATACTAGCAAATATATGCACCCTTCGGGTGCAAGTATTTAGGTTTTGATGTTATAAAATATTGTATCAAATTAGAAACTGTTTAGAAAATGATAAACTGAGGGGGTATAATCGAAAAATAGAACAGCTTTAGATTTAACTCTTCTATCATTTTCTTTCACTCCTGTCTTTCATTTTTCCTAATTTATCTATTTAGTTAGATTATGAAGTATTTAATAAAATTACAGTTCTTTCGTCTTGTTTATGGATTTCTTTTAAGATGTATCCCCGAAATCTTTGCTCAGATTCGTTAAGAGAAAACCAAACAATTAGAAATCAATAATATTATTAGCATATATTTATTAATATCAAATTTTAAATGTCAATATGCAAATTAGCCTTCTCGTTCACACTGTAAACCGCTATTTTGTTGTATATATAAATACAATTACATGCTATTAGTAGGTAGATATGGTCAACAGTATTAATAAGGTATAACAATTTTATCAATAATTGAGGTTTAAATAAAAATAAATTCATGGTAAATGTGACGTCAATAACTAAGGGAATTATGAATTGAATAGTGATTTAGTTTCGGTTACAGACAGACAAACACACAATCTCCATTATAGTAACTAGCAAATATATGCCCCCTTCGGGTGCAAGTATTTAAGTTTTAATGTAATAAAATATTATGTTAACTTAGAAAGGGTAATGGAACTAAATAAGATGCAGATAAAAAGATTTGAAACAGAGGGGGAACAACTAAAACTTGCTTTTTCTTCCCTCCCGTCTTTCATTGCTAAATTTCATAATTTAACTATTTAGTTAAATTAGGAAGTAAAGAATAGAATTACTGTTAATATTGTTAATGGATTTATTGGAGAGATTTTTGCTCATATTCATTAAGATAAAACCAAACAATTAAAAATCAATAATACTGAGCACATATTTATTAAAATCAAATGTTTAATATCAATATGCAAATTAGCCTTCCCTGCACACTGCAAACCACTATATTTTGTATATATAAATACAATTGCATGTTAATAATATGTGGATATGGTCAACAGTATTAATAATGTAAAACAATTTTATTAATAATTGAGGTTTGAATAAAAATAAAATCATGGAGAATGTGATGTATAATGACTAAGGGAATTGTGACTCGATTAGTAATATAGTTTCGGTTACAGACAGAAAAACACACAATCTCCATTATAATAAGATATGAACTGTTTTGAGGCAAATCTATCTCAGACCTTTATAGATACATTGTTGATGAATAAGATGCTAATGAAGATTAAATAATGATTATTTAATAACAATTGAGAATATAACTAAAGGAATTGTGACGTTGGTAGTGATGTAGTTTTGATTACAGACAGACAGACACATAATCTCCATTATCATGTAAAAGTATATAAATACATTTGAAGTTAGCTGAGTTAAAACAGGTAAGTAAGTAGATGAACTTTTACAACATGACAGGCCTAAGAATAATAGTAAAACTAGTTTATCTCATAATTTAAATAATTTTGTGGAAACTATTTCTTTATTCTTATTTTAGACTAATAATACAAGATTGTGTAATTTTAATGAGTCGACACTTGCTGTGGAAATGGGTCATTTTTATTCAACTTGATAACAGTAAGATTATTTTTGTATTTCAATCAACTGCAAAGTCACTGTATATATTTGTGGGGATTTTTAAAAATAATAATAAAATTAAAATAAATAAAACAAAATTAGATTAAAAAAAAAAGAGACAAATGTACCAATCTCCCATGAGGCCTCAGGCATGAAGAACTCATGGGGCATGCACAGAGAACAACCCAATTCCTGGTGCCAAAATGGAATCTCTTTCTCTTTTAGACCAGGACTTCATTGGGTGCACTGGCTTGGTAGAAATCTCCTCTCCAAGAAATAGTTGTAAATCTACAAATAAAAGTCTAACCCTAAGACTAACTTTGTTTTTGTCTTTTCTCTTCTCTTCTTTAATTCTTTTTCAGCCTGACAACCCACAAGAAAGAAAGAAACTCCACGTATATTGGGGATTTAAGAAAAGAAATTAGCAACAACCAATGAACACACACCAAAGACCACCGACAAACCAAAGCTGCCCTACTATTTAATCCGTTGCTGGAGAGAGAATAATTGGATGTTTACCTTTTCCAAGTGTATTAGCGTTATGGGAAATGACATTAGCCTTGTCAAGTGATATATCCGGGTTAAGGGATATATTCTGAAGTTGGTATTTGGTATATTATTCCAGTAGTAATTGGTATGTCGAATAGCAATCCGTCTGTCGTGGTGTCGTCTAGCGAGTAAGTTTAGCTTGTAGGCATTAGGTATAGGACCAACACAGTGTCGACTATTTATACATGACACTGTCCAATCAGATTATAGTGAGCGGGTACCAAGGTATTTACATATTCATTATATCATCAAGGATTTGAACTCATGTTGCCGTGTCCATTTCCTATGACAATAACTATTACACCACGGTTACAAAGTCACAGTAAAACATATTTTGGTCCAGTAGCGACTGTCTGCCCCTGCTGGAATGGACTTATGTCCAAAAGGGTTATCTTCCCTTGCCACCAGAGTTTTGTGACTAGTATGTTTGTATGTTGTCATGGATGTCATGTTCCATGTGCTCAGACAATAAAGTCTGTATTGTCGTCGTTGTACTTCTATGTTCAGATTTATTTATGTATACATTCACCTATGTTGGATGGTTACTCTGAGCCTTCTAACATATTATCAGAACCAAACATTCAAATCTTATAGTCCTATATATGAATTTTTAGTGGAAGAGCATGGTGTAATGGATAAAGTCATGGGAAATGGACTCGTCACGTCGAGTTCAAATCCTGGACTTAGCTATCTACATTTCACATAGCGCAAATACCCTTGGGAAAGGTATGAATCCTACTCTCCCTCCAGCTATGGGTAAATAGTAGGGCAGATTGGGCTCTTCAGCCTTGGTTAGGCAACCTGTCTAGGAGAAGGAAAACTCTGAATTCAAACCTGTTAAACTCCGCTTAATAAATTGACCTTGTGTCACATCCTACTTGTGTGGAGGGGTTGGTAAATATATATATATATGAATTTTTAATCATCTTGTTGGTTAATCTCCTAATTAGAAGAAGAAGACAGTTTATCCAGTCCAACCAAAAATATCAAAGGTGACATTCATAGAATCTGTGATGGGAGACTCATGATAGTTGGAGTATTGTTTTCGGGGGCAACACTATTTCTTCCCTGGATATTATTTACACACTTTCCACTTGACACTTGTCACTAGCACCGTCTTGCTTCAAAGTCAGACTGAGATCTCTGTCTCAGGCGACACTGAGTTTATATTGCTGTGGCTTATTTTTTAAGCTCTCTGGCAAGATCCTGGTATTTATCTTTTTGCTTTCTATTATTTTTATTCTGTTGTCCACTAGATAACAAGTTCTTTTTTTTTTTTTTTGTTTTTTTTTGTCAGGCAAACCAATCAACATGGGCAACTAATCATATGAATAGACTATTCTTTTATTGCGAACCTCTTTTTTGTCACATCTGGTTTCAGGAAGCCATTTTTTTTCTCTGCATCAAAGGAAAGCAATACATATTCTTTTTTGGCCATCTCACATAAATCATGGACCTACATGCAAAACAAGTCCTTGTTTGCTTCATGAGGTAAGTCTCTTCTCTTGCCACATGGAGAACCTTTTCTTTTTTTTTTTAAGATCACTCATTAGGTCTGAGCCTATTCTAATAGTGACCACCCCAAGCGGAGTTTGATAGGTTTGAATTCAGAGTTTTCCTTCTCCTAGACTGGTTGCCTAACCAAGGTTAAAGAGACCAGTCTGCCCTACTATTAGGGTATTAGCACTATGTGAACTATAGCTTTGTCCAGGATTTGAACTCAGGACAACAAGACCATTTCCTATGACTCTAACCATTACACTATGGCCTTCAACTGTGGTTTCCTCTCAAGCAATGAAAATAAAAACAATTTTTACAACTCAAATTTTATTAGCAGAGTAAAACTACATAGAAAAGAGAAATGAGAAACCAAAAAAAAAAAAAAATGAATGAAGCTGTGCAGCTGCATGTGCATATTGTAGTAAAAACAGAACCAATGCTTAGACTTTTAGGAAAGATTTATTACACTTTACTCTGACTACGATCTGACTGACATTTTCAGAGTGCTACTTTTATACATCTCAGATTTCCAAGGGGAGGTAATTAAGGGGGATTATTATGATTAGTACACACAATATTATTAAAAACAAAAAGGACATTATTGTAAGAGAAATAGCTTGAGTTTTTACTGATCAGATATGACGGTACCAAATTGATTGATTGATTGATTTTAATGGCATGTCAACCCATCTAGGGTTATCTTATACTTAGATGTTAGAGAATCGTGTTCATTGTACATACGTTCATATTTATATTTTTTTTCAACTTCCTTAACAAAACTGAACTTCTGAACAGAACATAATTTGTGGTTGTATGAGCAGGTGTGTGTGTGTGTGTGGGGGGTGTCATTAGCTAATTATGTAAGAGTATATAAATACATTTGAAGTTAGCTGAGTTAAAACAGGTAAGTAAGTAGATGAACTTTTACAACATGACAGGCCTAAGAATAATAGTAAAACTAGTTTATCTCATAATTTAAATAATTTTGTGGAAACTATTTCTTATTTTAGACTAATAATACAAGATTGTGTAATTTTAATGAGTCGACACTTGCTGTGGAAATGGGTCATTTTTATTCAACTTGATAACAGTAAGATTATTTTTGTATTTCTGGGAGTAATCGCAATAAAGCGGTACTCTAAACTCCACCCAGATCTCCAAAACTAGATCCTTACCATCAGATGCAGCTTAGTTTTTATCAGAGCAAAACTATATAGAAAAGAGAATACATAAGAAAATAAGATGAAGGTGTGAAAAAATGGTTATCCTGGATGTGACACCTAGGATACCCCCCCACCCCAGGGGCTGTAGAATCTCTCTAGAGGTGCTACTGAGGCCACCTGTAGGCCATGGGTGGCGAACTGTGATGCTTTAAGATGGAACTCTGGTGGCTGAGCAGTCCATGACATTCAACAGTCCATTTTGGCCCTTAATTAGACTAGACAGGTGGTTGGAGAGACACTGTCCGATCAATCGGCTGGTCACATCCAGCCCTAGCGCCTATATGATTGTCACAACCCTATTGGCCTTATGGCAAGTCCCAACCCTTTTTATCATATATGTGCTTTAAGGCGGTGGCGAAGAGTCTTAATGTTTTGGGTATGACGTTAAACTCTATCTAATGGTGAGGTTCCTGGAGCTCTGAGTAATGTGGAGTACCCCATCATCACCATTACTCTCAAGTCCACTCTGACCCAAAGTGGTAGTACCTGTTAGGGTGCCATCTATGGGTTAAATAGAAAAAAATTAGTTTTAAAAGAATGTGTTTTTAAAAAAATTGAGTTTAAATAGAGAAAATTGATTGGCTATGCCTATTCATTATGTAACAAGAAGACCAGGGCATAGAAATTGCTCATCAAGTAGTAAGCATCTGTTTTGATCTAGTATAAAATATTATCTCATACCAGGATTATTTTTGTTATCTTTGATATCAATAATGAAATAGAAAAAATGTAAAAGTAGAAATAAACTAATATTTACTGATGACCTCATTATGTTTTTGTCTACCTTTTATTTTTTTATGAGGTTTCGTAAGTATTTACCTACAGGTAGGATGTGACACAAGGTCATGAGGATGTGGTATTGTATGAGGTGGCCTAAGAGTTTTAAAAAAATGAAGAATTGGATCAGTGAACCAAGTTTGAAATTCCAGCTGAGACAGTTTGTGTTTGTTTCATACTGTTGCATAATTGTGTGGGTGGCATAGGGCTTTTGACAAGCCCTGTAGCGAGAGCTCTGAGGGAATGGTAAATGCCAGTGACGGTTACTGGCTCCAACTGACCTCAGAGGTGAGAATATTGAAAGTCATGTGAGATTTAGTTAGTCAGTTTACAGCCAGACTTTAGGTAGGAGAGATGTATCCCACTTCGGCTGATATCACTCCACGCGATGAGTTAGAAAGGGCAAATAAAGTCTTTGATCAAAGCCATGAGTCTTGTTGATTATTTATTACATGACTTTAACACATGCCCTTAGTTAGAAAATGAAGAAAACTAACAGAGAAGACTAGACAAAGAAGTAAAGCAAGAACTTAGACGATGATGGCTGGAATAGAAAGAGAAGAAGGAAACGAAAACATGGCAACTAGATGAAGAACAACCAAGTAAGTTATCTATCTGTCTATCTCTCTCTGATGCCTCTCTCTCTGTCTGTCACATAAGAACTCTTGTTATGTGCCCGACGAGAAAGGGGTATGTAACAATACTAACCCATCGTGTAATGGTTATCATTAGAGGAAATGGACATAGTAACACAAATTCAAATCCTGGATGAGGCTGTTTACATTTCACATTGCGCTAATACCATTGGGAAAGGTATGAATCTAAATATATCTCCCTCCAGTTATGGGTAAATAGTAGGGCAGACTGTATAATTCATTTTCCCATTTATATTTGGAAAGTTCTATTGTCCCAGAAATACTTAGAGCCTTAAGTGACTGGCCATATTACCAGTCACCCAATCGCCAGTCCCTTGGTTCAGATTCTTTGTTACATAATCTATGCATAGATTATTGTCAACCCCCTGTATTTCTGAAGGGATGGCCCCTTTTCATATCATGGGCAGGACTTTCCATGGATTATTACAGAAAGCCCGCGAAATACGTGAAGTCACATGGGACCTGGTTGGCTCTCAGTTTCAGCTTGGACGTCAGGCAGATAAGGCCTATCTGCCTTAGCTGGAGTTTAGTTAGAGGAAGATGTTAGTTAAGTAAATAAAGGTTTAAATAAATAATATGGTTTTGTGATTGATGAATGTCTTGGCAACAAGACTGACCTAGAAGAAGAAATGAATCAAGGATGACCAACCAGCAAGAACAGAGACATTAGAAGAGATGCTAGAAGAAGAACGTAAGATACCAAAGATGAGCAGAAGAATAATAGAAGTAAAGAAAGGGTATACAACATCTTCAAGGTGTACCATCGTGGTAAAATGGTTAGCAAGCTAGTCTTGCAGATCCATTCATATTCCCATGGAGGCGAGTGGTGTAAGGAAATGAACTCGTTGACCCAAGTTTCAAACCCTGGATGAGGCTGTTCACATTTCACATAGCATTAATACCCTTGGGAAAGGTAAGCATCCAACTACTCTCCCTCCAGCTATGGATAAATAGTAGGGCAGAGAGGGCTCTTTAACCTTGGTTAGGTAAGCAGTCTAGGAGAAAGAAAACTCTGAATTCAAACCTGTTAAACTCTGCTTAAGAAATTGATCTTGTGTCACATCCTGCTCGCGCGGACGGGTTGGTAAATATGTATACTCATATTCACATTTACACTTAATACCTACTTCTCCAGTCATTCTTCCAATGAATTTATTACATCAAAATGCCAGGGTGTCTCATCGTGATGTAATGGTTAGCAAGCTAGTCTCACAGATCCATCCATATACTCATATTCCCGTTTATGCTCATTACCTACTTCTTCAGTCATTCTTATATGAATTTATTACATCAAAATGCCAGGGTGCCTCATCATGGTGTAACAGTTAGCAAGCTAGTTTTGCAGATCCATTACTACTAAATAGCAAATTCGATCTGATCCTCATCAGACGCCCCATAGTTTCGACCTTGTATCACATCTTACCCTTAATGAACAGGTTGAGTAAAAGCCCCCATTTAATCTCTCGCTGAATTATAAATCATTGAATGGAAATTTCTTATTATATTGTTATATATTTTGTGGGGATTTTTATACGGCAACCAGCAAGGATCTCATTCACGATAAGTAATAATGGATCTTCGAGACTAACTTTTTAAAGATCTCCCTCTACCTAGGCGATGCCGGGTAGCCACTTCTAATCGTAGTTTAATGGTTAGCAAGCTAGTCACGCAGAATTAAAAAAAAAATTAAACATATTTCCTCTATTTTGTGACGAGAGTTATTTTCTGGCGAAAGATATATAGGTTTTTACCCAACCCACTCACCACGGGTAGGATGGGACACAAATTTGGAGCATCCAGCGAGGATTGAACTGACGAAAGATATAACTGTATGTGTCAACTACATCAGCAAAAGATCTACCTATACCAGAAAGTGGCAGAAAGCTTTACACTGTTACTACTAAATAGCAAATTCGATCCGATCCTCATCAGAAGCTCCATACTTTCGACCTTGTATCACACCTTACCCTTAGTGAACAGGTTGAGTAAAAGCCCCCATTTAATCTCTCGCTGAATTATAGCTTTTCACTCTTCCTAAAGTTTTATTCTTTTTGAGTGACTTGTTTTGCCTTTGTACTTCCTGTCAATTCAAAGATTTTGTAACCTAACCCCATAATAACCTCATGACCTCTGACATATGATTAAATTGTCAATTTGACCTGGCTCTGAAACTTTCAAAATCAAGAATAAATAAATTAAGACCTCTTTCTTTCATTACAGTTTTTTTAAATTATTCACACTCATGCAAAATTTATTTTTAGAAATATTTTCATTTTTCTTTCTTTATATATCTTATCTTATTATAATGGAGATTGTGGGTTTGTCTGTCTGTAACCGAAACTATATTTGTATACAAGTTACAATTCCCTTTGTTATTTACATCACATACTCCATGATTTTATTTTTTATCTAAACCTCAATTATTAATAGAATTGTCTTACATTATTAATACTGTTAACTATGTCTACATACTAACAACATGCAATTATATTTATATATACAACAAAATAGCGCTTTACAATGTGAACGGGAAGGCTAATTTGCATATTAATATTAAAAAATCGAATTTAATAAATATGTGCTTAGTATTATTGATTTCTAACTGTTTGGTTTTATTTTAATGAATATAAGCAAAAATCTCTTCAATGAATCTTAAATGAAATCCATTAACAAGATAAAATAACTGTCATTTTATTCTTTACTTCCTTTTTAACTAAATACTTAAATTCGAAAAAATAACAATGAAAGACGAGAGTGATGGAAGAGTAAGTTTCAGTTGTTCCATTTTTTATTATACTCCCTCTGTTTCAAATCTTTTATTATACTCCCTCTGTTTCAAATCTTTTTATCTGTATTCATATTTAGTTTCATCAGCCTTTCTAATTTAATACAATATTTTATTACATTAAAACTTAAATACTTGCACCCGGAGGGTGCATATATTTGCTAGTTATTATAATTGAGAGTGTATGTTTATCTGTAGCCGAAACTATATTACTATTCAAGTCACAATTCCCTTAATTATTTACGTCATATTCTCCGTGATTTTATTTTTATCTAAACCTCAATTATTAATAAAATTGTTTTACATTATTAATACTATTGGCCTTATTATTCACACTCTTGCAAAATTTATCTAAAAAGATATTTTCATTTTTCTTTCTTTATATATCAGTTTTGGTCAGAAAAGAAAAAGGTATCCTTTTAATGAAAATATTTCTAAGAATCACAAATTTGTTTAGCTCAGTCGGTAGAGCAACCACCTAGGAACCACAAGGTTCCTGGTTCAATACCAACCCTTGCAAACTCAGTGTATGAGTAGCACAGGGATCTGTGTGATAAAGTAAGGAGTTGGTGGTAAGTGTAGCAGTCCACCTCAGATGCAAAAGTGAAAAGAAGATAGACTCCCATGCTGTCTGTCTGATACTGATTTTAGGCCACCCTGACGACAACAACTTTATTTACATACCTCTCAGGATGTTACTCAAGATCAATTTCTTTAGGGGAATTTAGGTAATTTATGAGGAAGTGCGTCCCAGTCTCCTGCCTCAAAAATTGCTGCCCGGTGACTTAAAATAACGACCCCAGTTATGAAAGAAAACAACCAACTTAGGGCATTAAATGTATTTTAGGCGGGGGGAGGGGGCTTCTCTTTTTTGTCGTAATTCTTATTTATTTATCAAACAAAGTAAAAAAAAAAGAACAAATTGAGGTAGATAGATAGATAGATAGATATCCATCTTCATATCTAAACAAGAATTACGACAAATTAAATAAGAATTACGACAAATTTCTATAAATAAATAAGAATTACGACAAATTACTACCAAGGTTTCAATGTTTTGTGTGTGTGTGTGTGTGTGTGTGTGTGTGTGTGTGTGTGTGCGTACACTTGGGTGACCCTTATTTTTCAACTTTCTAAAAGTTTAGCTCCCACATCTCTATCTTGTTACAATTAATCTGTTATATAATTTTCTCTTAAATTAAAAACTTGTTGAGACTTATTGTTGGTATTAGAAGGATAAATAGCAATAAATATTATGAGGAAAGTAACTTGCAAAGCTGGGGACAGGATGCAGGTATAGGGCAACACACCTTCAAAATTTTGAAGTCGATAAGGGTTGCCTTGTTATTGTCTGCTTGAGATAAAATTTTGCATAGATTATTTTCTTTTGTTTATTGGAACAATGTGTGTGTGTGTGGGGGGGATAAACTTTTTGAAAGTTGAAGAAGAGAAGAGAAGAAGAAGAAGAAGAAGAAGAAGAAGAAGAAGAAAAAATCAAGTGCATCAAAATGACTTTTCTTCCTTTACCAACATCGAGTTTTTTTGCCTTTTTTTAAACTCCTTTGAGAGATTTTTTTCAGCACTGATTTCATCAACAATGACACTTAAACATGGAAGGATGATTCTGGTTATAAAAGTGGACTTGAAAAAAAATTGAGAAGACAGGTAAATTCATTGAAGATTACAATAACATTCTCACAAAAAATGATTGGTTTGATTTGGTTTGTTTTATGGCCTATCTACCCTTTTTGGGTCATTTAATGCCAAAACAAGTCATTTTGATTTATAGGGATTAAAAAAATATGAACATAAAAATAAAATAAAAAACAACAGACTCCCATGGGACCTTGACTGGAAGAACCCTTTTTGCGCATGTCCGACAAAAGGGACTGACTTCCTACCCCCAAGATAATACCTCGGCCATTCGAACTGAGGCCGTAATTAGGTCTAGTTGGTCATATTAGCCTGGGAGATTTTCCCTCGCTACAGGCCACTATGACCTGGTCAATAAAGCCTAAGTCATAAAGCCACCTTCTGCCTTTGTCTCTTTCCTTTCTCATTCCTTTTCATTCCTTAAATTCCATTTCAGCTTACCAGCCCAGAAGAATAAAGAACCAGCTTTTATTGGGGACAAGACACCAGTACAAAGTAACCTAACATAGCCCCATAGATTAAAATCTCTATGTTTCAAGTTCTTAATATCTTCAAATTGGTTTAGATAATTTTCATTAACTTTATTTGGTTTGGTTTGAATTCATTTGTTTAATGGTATAATAACCCTGTGGGTTATTTAATGCCAAAAAAAAACTGTAAGAGTGTGAGGTAAATGTTGATACTCAAGTTTCCGGACCATATGACCTTTAGGCACCCCTTTTTCGATCTCGTTTCATCAAGACATTTTTTTTATTTTCACCGTCAAAATCCGGTTGTTTGTAAGGGGTTAGGGTTAGGGTTAGGGGTTGGGTTTAGGGTTAGGGGGCAGTTTTATAATTTAAAAAAAAAATCATCTGTTAACAAAGACGGTGTAAATAAAAAAAATATCCTGATGAAATGAGATCGAAAAAGGGGTGCCTAAAGGTCATGTGGTCCAAGTTTCCTTTACTGGTGTAATTTTTGTAGATGTATTCTATATCTGATTCATAATTTTCGATATATTTTTATTTATCTCAAGAGGGATAAAATGTTATCTATGTTAGTATTCTTAAAAAGATCCCTCATATTATTTGTGTTGAAATATTTCTTTCTGATTGGAGTGAAAACTCCACACTCCATGAGGAAATGTTTGACAGTGTTTCCCACACTGTGGTTGATCCTCCTGCTTGAGCATAAAAGAGTGCATAAGTCTTGTTTGGCCAATGTGCAATTCCTCTCGGGATTTTCTATATCCAAATCTCCCATTCTAATGGAAAAATGAAATGGAGAAATAATTTGTTTTACAGATTGTTACCAAAACCATAAAACATACCCAACTGGCACAAAATCCTTTCTTCTGCAAAAATAATGTTCAATATTCAGTGTTCAATGTTATTGATTCTATAGAAATTATTGTAAATAAAGATGCATTTCTCTTATAGAAATTGTCTGCTTTATTAAGAAACACTAATATTTCTTGAGTTTTTCATGTTATTTCAGGAATTTTTCAAATTAACTATTGGCAAATTTGATTCAGAATGTTTTTAAACATTTGTTGGAGCTGCCTGAATGTGTCTGTTATGACCTCATAAATAAAGCTGAGTCATTTCCGGTCATCAGCACACACAAATATTTGACATGCGCACACATACACATACATCGACAAGCGCCAAATTTCCGAAATAAAATTCAATTATTATTCTGTTGTCAAAGAGTGTTGACTTGTTTTATTCTCACTTAAAGAACTCACAGTTACCCTCTTTATAAGGTGGGTTATAAAAAGGCTTAACCATAAAAGTGTCCACATGAATTTCTCTAAAAAGCAAAAAGCAAATGGTTGAGATAGGGAACAGTATATCGTTTTTGAAGGGAATTAATTGGTGTGTATACTATATTCCGACTTCAAGGCATCTGACTGTCATAGTTGTCTGAAAATTTCCCCCGTTTTATTTTATTAGAGCAGGATTAGTGGATGGAAGCAGCAAAAATGTTAACTTTTGGAAAGTTACCTACTGCAAATGGCCACCCTAGTGTGTACACATGACTGCAGATATTAGTCATGGCTTAAATATATTCAGATATGTTTGGAAAATCATTTAAAATATAAAGGCAGAGCCATTATTATAGATATTATGCAGTATTATAATTAAAAAAAAATTTTTAAGGTAAGCTACACTCTAGCTTCACCACTGGGTAAGTCAGCTTTTTTCTATCTAAAGAATTTTTTTTTTTAATATAGGGATACATATTCCAGCCCCAGTGGAGACACATGGTGTAATAGTTAGAGATGTAGGAAATTGACTCGAGTTCAAATCCTGGACAAGGCTGTTTGTATTTCACATAGCCCTAACTACCCTTGGGAAAGGTATGCATCCGACTACTCTCCCTCCAGCTATGGGTAAATAGTAGGGCAGATTAGGCTCTTAAAGCTTGGCTAGGTAACCAGTCTAGGAGAAGGAAAACACTGAATTCAAACCTGTTAAACTCTGCTTAAGAAATTGACCTTGTATCCCATTCTGCTCGTGAGGAGGGAGTTGGTAAATATATATATATTCCAGTCCTAGGTTAGACATCATAGTTTAATTCAGCTAGGAATGTTGACTTTTCGAGAAGGTATGTCTATTTTTAGAATATTGGTGCCACACAATTTTCATTGTTTTATTTATTCATCTTTTGGTATAGGTGGGCATTTCTGACCTTTAATAATAGAAGCCTAATTCCTTGGGACCAGTTTCTAATGAACATCATACTCACCTTCACAAGAAGGCTGTGTCTAGTGTCCAGTCACCAGCGAGTAACCGAATACACTCTGTAGCAACTGAGAGGACATGGTCAAGTATTCAATATATATGGATAAAAATATACACACTAAAACCACCAGCCAATCAAAATCCTGGAAATAGACTTGACCATTCCACAAAGTAGAATAGCCCAAGCTGCTATTTAAACCACTTATCAAGTCTGGATTCTCAGAAGCAGATTCAGTTTGCAACACAGTTGAATACTGATCAATCTACACAAATCTCTATGTTATGTAACACCTTTCTATTGTATTTAGTAGTAAGGGCATTACCTAACAACTGCAATAAAACCTGATTGAAGTTGGTAATTTCTCCATACATTTTAATACATATCAGATATTGCTGCTTTTAACACCAGAAACAAATTTTGCATTTGAAAAATTCTAAATTATCTTTCAAAATTTTTTTTACCTTGCTTCATATTTTAATTTTTTCCTTTGAATGTAGCAATAGATAAACATGCCACTTTTCTAAAATAAAAATAAAAATTCTTACATTATATCAAAATTTGCTGTGTCCTGGAAATGATAACAAACTGCATCCAATGGTGGGGCTTCAAGTCTGGAGCTCTGGGGAGTGTGGAGTACTCCTTCATTGCCATTACTCCCAGGTCCTCTTTGGCTCGGAGTGTTAGTACCTGTTAGGGTCCCATCTATGCGTCAAATAGATAGAAATCCTTAAAAACATAACTGTGTGAAAAAAAAAAATGATTATTATGAAACAGGAATAATTGTGTATAATTTATTAGTTTTAGATGGGAATAGTTGATACCATATAACTGTGCAAACAAATAATTATTATAGTCAAAATGGGATTAAAAAAATGAAACATTGAAAACATAGTCATGATTATAATCAAATTTACAAATGAATCAAATTTTGGCATTAAATAACCCATAAGGAGTTGATATGTTGTTAAATAAATAAACCAAACCATTAACATTGATTTTCCAAAGTGTAGGCATGGCATATCCCAGAAACCAAAGTTTTTTGGTGAATCCTCAAGAAAATTTTATAGTTTCTTCTAAAATAACTACAGTCAGTTAAAATGGTTTTGATATTTGCAGAAATTGGACATATGCCAGACAAATTCAAATGAAAGTGTAACAGAGTATAAATTGAATTATATTTCAATTTTTTAATTTATAGAAAAAAATGTTATCAGAATATGAGGCAAAGTAAAAAAATATAAGGGAGGTAACTCCGTATTTGGAATGCGAAATTTGTTTCGGGTATCAATAGCAACGGCATTATATTAAAACGATTTTGTGTAACGTTTTTTTTACTGGTGGATAGAGAAATACAACTCTTCGGGTCCTTGTTATATGCACCTTAAAGTTAAGCTGAAGTAACTCATGTCAAGGGAGATAACTCAAAGGCATCGATTGTAGAGGGCGCTAATCGCCGGTTATTCTATTTTAGACGGAGACGAAAATCATCTTTAATTTTTTTTTTCCTGTCATCATGGACCCTTCACAAAAAATGTGGTCTAAACTTTTGGGGCTAGTTTTATTTGTCGCTTATATCCGCTCAGCTGTTTGCGATGGCGTGTTGGGTTGTGGAGGTTTTGTCAAATCAGATGTAGAAATTAATTTTTCGTTGGTTGAGGTAAGTAATTTCTATTTTCTCTATGATGTTGGCATAACTTTCCATTTTTTTTAAAAAACGTGACTCGCCTCGACACAAATGAAGTTAAAGGTTTGGTCATTAAAAAAACAACTGAGAAAATTTATTTATTTTAAATATATCTTCATATGTGTTATCATATCTTGTAATTTATTTTTGATTTAATATTTTACTACCCAAATAAAACATTCAAAACTTTTTCATTCTTAAAATCGTGAAACATGTCTAGGTATATTAAATTTTATTCACCTTGTTTTAAGAAGAAAAAATAAACAACAAAAACTACCGATGGCATTTTTTAAATATTCAAAGTCGTTGAAAAAAAAAAAAAAAGGCTGATTAGTAGGAGTAGAAAATAAAGTTATTTATTTGCCCCATTAAAAAAAAAATTCTCAACACCTTGACGAAAAAGAAATGTGTCGTATCAGGGCGCATGGCCCATGTTGTAAGTCAGTCTATTTTCATCAGCTGGTTTCTGTTGCTGCTAAAAATGAGATGATCCCAAAATAAATTAAAAATCTTAATTTGCTCGCATCGTATACCCCCCCCCCCTGAATCGACAAGAAGCACATGTCCGGTACACTCCCCCATTCCAGATAAATTCCCACCACTCCATTGGTTTTAAAAGGTCAATTCCTAATGCCTGAAGTATCCCCAAAAGAATATTTGTCGTCGTAGTAGGTAATAGTACAATTTTTGTCTCTACCCTCAACTACAAGGGTACCCTACTTTAAACCTGACCTTGTGTCACATATGCTTTCGTGGGAAGGGTCGTTTAATTAATGTTTCAAATCGGTAAACTGTAATAAATAAATAAATAAATAAAATAAAAATGAATGATTTCAATTTCAAGTTATTTATTTCTTAAATAAACTATATTTTATTAAAATAAAGTGCGTGTTTTATGCACCCCCCCCCAAAAAAAAAATCATCTAATATTTTGTTTATTAAATCAACAAGTAAAATCATCAATTTTGTTAAAGGAGTAAAAAAATTTGAAATGCAAACTTAGGTCATATAATTTTAAATATATATTAAAATAAAACATACTATATATAAATAATACCGGGCACGTATTTATTAAAACTTGTTTAAAAAACAAAAAAGCAATGAGGATCATCTAAGGTTGCATGCTCAAATTTTGAGTATTTTTATTCTATATATTGACGATTTTGGGTAATGTGACGTAAGCAGTGGCGTAGTTTCAGTTACAGACAAATAGCGACCGGATCTCCATTATTAATAGAGATAAAAAATTATAAGATCAGCAGAAACAACAGTTGACTTTTTTTTCTTTTCTTTGATGAAAGAAAAATTATTCAATTAAAAAACGTGTTTTTTTTTAAGTTTTCAGATAAAGTGTTTTTTTTTTTTGTTGTTTTTTTTATATATTTTTTACTTCATTCCAGAAGGAAAAAATTCTCTTTTCCCCCTCCATCTACACATGACCTGCTAAGCCTGATTTAATTGATGGTTAATAGTTTTCTAGTGTTTCTCAAACCATCATCCTTGTTTTTTTTTTTCTTTTTTTCTTCTTAATCTTTAGGACAGCAGATCAGAACATCAAGAAACCTCCCAGGACTTTCCAATTTGAGTTTATATACAGTGTGTTTCAGAAAAATTGATGTAAATTTGTAATCTAATAACTTGACCAATTCTCATTCAAATGATCTCAAATTTTAACATTATTTCTAAAGTTCAATCCCACCTCATCATAACAGGGCCATGTAAACTTGGTAGCCATGCAGTTGATTTTTGGTAGAGAGAACTGGCACCTAGTAGTATTAGGGCCAAAGGGGCTCTGGCAAAATCCAAAGAGCATCTCCATCATTGTCAGGGATCAACAGCTTTTGGCATACTTGTCACTCCATCTATGGAAAATCTGCGGCAAACAAGGGCATCTCCTTCCCCTGACCGGGATATGCATGCAGGGTTTATAGACTGCTTGTAAATTTCCTATTCTCTTGTTACTCCTTCCATGATTCAGGTGAATTTGTTGGATGGGGATGGCTCAACTGACCCAGAGTGACTGCTGTCAGGACAGAGAGAACTTATGTATGCAACAACTTATGTATATTCATAAGTGATAATACTTTTAAGGACTCAAATGTTTGCCCGCATGTGAATCCTATTTCAAATAGATGCTTTCACAAAAACATGTAATACAGCATGACCTTTTTTGGCTTTAGGTAAAGATTGTCACATGACAAAAAGAAATGATTGAGAACATTGTCTCTCTTTTGGATGAAACAAAGATTTCTGTTTGAAAATCATTGAAAGAAGGTCAACAGGTACAACAATTAAAATATTAGGATAAAAACAAATCTGATGATAATAATATGAAATATGCGTATTTACCCAACCCTTCCACATGAGCAAGATTGAACATAAGTTCAATTTTTTTAAGCAGAGTTTAACAGGTTTGAATTCAGAGTTTTCCTTCTCTTAGACTGGATGCCATACCAAGGTTAATGAGCCCAATATGCCCTACTATTTATTCATAGCTGGAGGAGAGTAGTTGGATGGATACCTTTTCCCAAGTGCTATGTGAAATGTAAACAGCTTCGTCCAGGATTTGAACTTAGTTCACCATGTCCAATTCCTATGATGATAGCCATTATACCATGAGCAACACACACACACACACACACACACACAGACACACACACATATATTGTGTGCAGATTCTTTCTATCACATATACACATAAAGTTATAAGAATTTTAAAGTACACACAGACTTTGTGAACATCCTGTGTATGTATTATATATATATATATATATATATATATATATTATATATATATATATATATATGTATAATGAAATATTTATGAATCATAATAATGCCTCATCTCAGAAATTCAATTGATTATTTAGTCCTATCAAAATGATTATATATTTTTTATGTTGTTAACTCACTGGATTGGTTTTGGATGTCTTTTTTCAAAATGCTTATGTTCATTAAAATCAATAACAATGTTTGACTGGTTGACCTTCTCATTCTGATTGATGAATATCAAATAAAAAAAGGGAGAAAAATCAATTGATTAAATCATCAAATATTTCCCTTGTCGTGAGGCAGGATGCTAAAACACAGATTAAGAGCAGATTTACTAATCTACTTAAGTCGATTTGGGATTAATATCAATCAAAATTTACATTTATTGAAAAAACAAAAAGTTATCAGTAATAAAAGTAAACCATTGTTTCTATGATGTAATCTGATTTTTTTACAAACAAAATATAAACAAATTCTATAAGAAAGCAATCGGTGGTTTATTAATGTTTATAATGTTTAGCTTAGTACAATACTAGGTTAAATGGAGAGTAAGTAGAGGTTAAATGGAGAGTAAGATTGTTGTGCATCAATCTTCTAAGTAAAAAGATCTTTGCTTGCTTTTTTAAATTGTAATTTATCCTTGTCTTTACTTGAACTTGAACACTGTTCATTTATTTTCTAATTCATCAAATCTAAATTTTCCTTCTTTCCTTTTTTATTATCAGTATTGATTTGTACTACATATTTCCCTGAAAATAAGGCCTACCTGCAAAATAATTTTTCAGGATGATTTTAATATAAATCCTCCCTTTAAAATAACCCAGTTGAAATCGGTAGACAGGTGAAAGAAATAAGCATTCTTCACAATCACATCATGTAACACAAACATTCGTCTTCGTCAACGATCAAGACAACGTAGGTTTGCTTGTGCTAATATAGATCATTTTTTGTAATTTCTGTTTATTTAGAAATTTCGTAATTTTTACTTCATGATGTCATTTTTCGATCTATGAAGAATAAGGCATCCCCCGAAAATAAGCCCTAGTGTTATATTTTGGAGTGAAAATTAATGTAAGCTGTCTTATCTTTGAGGAAACACAGTATTTCAACCAAACAGATATTGTTGCCTAAAACAATATATATTTATTTTTAGAAGTGGGGGAGTGGTGCTTATGATAATTCTAATAAGGATTTGGATAATTATTTTACCTAAAATACTTAGATGAGCTTTTGGTTTTATAGATATCAGATATTTGTAGTTAAGTATTAAATATATACATATTTACCAACCTCCACTGCACAAGTAGGATGTGACACAAGGTCAATTCTGAAGTGGAGTTTAACAGGTTTGAATTCAGACTTTTCATTCTCCTAGACTGATTGCCTAACCAAGGTTAAAGAGCCCACTCTGCCCTACTATTTACCCATAACAGGAGGGAGAATAATTGGATTCATAATTTTCCCAAGGGTATTTGCACTATGTAAAATGAAAAATCTTGTCCAGGATTTAAGTTTGTCTATTTCCTATGATGATAACCATTACACAACAAGTGCCTCATAATAAGTATTGAATATATGTTATAGTGCTGGAGTATGCCAGGTTGCAATTCCGTATTGTGTTAACATTAAAGCAAGAATCCCTGTTGGTTGGGGCTTTAGAATACACTGACTGCGCCACTGCAGAGGGGTAAGACTCTCCCAATGGGGTCACTTTTTGGCCGAGGATGGTGACCCGTGATGCTTAAGGATGGAACCCAGGTGGCTGAGCAGTCCATGACATGCAACACTCCACTTTGACCCAGACTTCGGCTAGATGAGCAGTCGGAGAGGCCCCCTCGGATCAATTGGCTGGTCACATCAAGCCCTAGCACCTATATGATTGCCCTTATAGCAAGACCCAACTCTTTTTATCATATGGGTGCTAGAAGATGGTGGCTGAGGGTTTTCACATCCTGGGTATGACATTAAACTCTGGTGAGGTTCCAGTTCTGGAGATTTGGGGAATATGGAGCACCCCTTCATCACCATTGCTCCCTGGTCCACTCTGACCTGGAGTGGTAGTATCTGTTAGGGTCTATGGTTTAAATAGAAAAATGTGTTTATAAAAAAAATTGAGTATCTATTAAGAATGAATTAATTTCAAAACTTTGTTGGCATTAAATGACCCACTAAAGTTGATGTGCCATAAAGCAATCAAAGCAGGAAATAATAAGAAAATTGATTTTAAAACTTTCACAAAAACAATTTACCTGGTCTAGCACAAGCGAAATGGGGATATATTCCCTCGGTATTTGGCTGATACTGATGATAGGCCATTCTACAGACTTTACTTTCTGATAAAAAAAGAACAAAAAGAAAACAAGGTAAAATGTCCACTATGAAAAGTACATTAATGTAATATCAAATATAATTACACTATCAAGAAAACAAAAATAAAGTGATTATATGTTATTTGTATGTTGTAATTATGGGTTGTAATTTTCAATTGTCTTGTAAGCTGATCAAGGCTGGAAATACATTGATGATTAGGAAATTAAGGTTTTTTTAAGTTATAAGTACACACACATGCACACACACACACAATAAATGAAATGTATGAAGCCTCTATGAGGAAACTAAAATGTATGTCCCTTAAATAAGGGCTTCCAAAAAATTTATGAAATTTTCTGAAGATTAATATCAAAAGTTCTCTGATGGTAGCATAAAATGACATGGGATTTCCATAGCTGAGTATCTCATAAATAACCAATGAACAGCAGGTACTGTAAGTAACCCGATATCAAAAATGAATTGATTTGGCATTAAATGACCCGAAATGAGTTGATATGCCGTAAAACAAAACAACCAACCAAACCTTATAAATAACTGTGATTGTGCTATGAAATTCAGTGTTGACTTTTCTCCACCCTGAGTAAGTCACACTCATTTTACCATCTTAAAATATTAGACTATATATATTTTGACGAGTAAGCCTTCTCTTTGTAAACAAAGAGAATGTTTGCTCAGACATGATACTATTACTATCTAGCTTTTATATTTCCCTTCCCTCTTAGGAAAAAAAATCTTTTTTTTTATATATACTTGCCCCATTTAAAAAACAAAATGTCTATATCTTTCTTATTTGTAAATTTTACCCTCTCCTTGATTTCAGTTCTGTTGAGTGAGGAGCAAAAACAATCGGAGAGCTAACCATTTTTTTTTCTTCTTAGCTTTTATTGCTCTTAAAATCTTATGAATAAAACAATTGGTCTGTTTATTGTGATCAAACACACACATATATATATATATTTTTTATTTATTTTTTTTTATTTTTCAAATTTTCAGATGAAGTTATATACTGTCCAAGGTAGCATCAAGTATCAGACAGACTGTGCCCCAAACAATGGTTACTATCTCATTCCTCTTTATGACAAAGGAGATTTTATCCTGCAAGTTGAACCTCCACCGGGATGGAGCTTTGGTAAGTGAACAATCTATACTAAGCATAATAATTATTTTAAAAGTTTTCAAGAAAAAAAAATGTTTTTTCAAAACAAAGAAATTATTTTCAAAAACTTATATCAGTTATGTATATTTGTAAATGCTTAGAATTTTGTTAAAATACACCACCAAATTATTTCAGTATTACACACACACTATACATATAACAGGTTAGTTGGTGTTATGAATTATTTTAAGCTGTGCCCTTTTTAACAACAGAATGTTAAAGTTAGTCTAGTCCAAGTTGAGAGCTAAATGTACAATAATTCCGGAATTATATACATAGCAATATATTTGGTAAAGCAAAAGGCTGTCATATTAGCAGTTATAGATCTATTTCCACCTATATGTAGATAGACATACATATAGGCTTCATCAGACTGCTATTTTATTGAAATGGAATCAAAAATGTTCTGAATATATATATATATATATATATATATATATATATATATAATCTCACACAAAATTATGCTTAAAGTGTTTTTAATTTGTAAAATGTATACAGTACTCTATGCTCTAAAATGCAGCTCAATATCTCACTATTTTTCAAGTAATATATAAGTAAAGCCAAGTCATCAAAGTGGCCTAAAGTCGGTATCAGCCAGACAGCGAGGGAGTTTATCCCTTTTCACTAGCGCTAGACCAAGGAGATTATTTTATCATCTGAGGTGGAGCACCACACCTATCATCAGCTCCATACTTTACGCACAAATAACTGCTACTCGTATGCTGAGTTGGCGAGGGCTGGTATCAAACCAGGAACCTTGAGGTTCCCAGCCGAACACTCTACCGACTGAGCTAAACCAGCCCCTAAGTAATATATAGAATAGGATAAAAACTCATGACTCAGAGTTTCAAGTTGACAATCCTCAGGTGAGCTAGTATACAACATGTTTAACTTCTGTTAGAAACAAATATGTACTTTTTTATTTTTTTATTTATTTTTTTTTTTTTTTAGTCTATTATTAATTATTATATTTGTTGGCATACTTCAGAAACGAACGATACACAAAATTGTGCAGAACTCCCTAAGAATCTGGTGACTATAATGAAAAGCATGGGAAAGAAACAGAGGTTAAGTTGTCTATTCTAAAAAGAGTAGATATGCTTGTAATGTGGGTTGAAGAAATTTTACTTGTATTTAAAATATCATTTAAGTATTGCAGATTTAGATAATTTGCTAAATAAAGACTTGGAGTTGGTAACATATATATATATATATATATATATATATATATATATATATATATATATATAATGTATTTTTTTCAGAAGCGGCGAATACATAAATAGCACACAACTACCTAAGTTCATCTGGTGAATATGATAAAAATCATGGGAAAGAACCAGAGGTTAAATTGCCTATTCTAAAAAGAGGTGTATGCACTTGTAATGTGGGTTTAAGAAATTGTAAATTCTTTAAAATGCCATTTGTTTTTCAGATTTAAATAGTTTGCTAAATGAAAACTTTGAGTTGGTATCTAAATGCTGCCATACTTAGTATGTTAACCACATAATAGTCACATGACTCAAAAGTACATATTTGTTCAGTTGAATCTAACAGAAGTCAGACATGTTGAATACTAGCTAAATCTAAATTAAGTTACTAAATTTTTATTTTATTTTTATTTTTCAATAAAACTGGCATTTTGCCATTTATTTTAAGTTACAGTAGGTTAATAAGTTCAGTAGATATGAAAATCTATGCAAGTCAATTTTTTTTTTTTTTTTAGTAAAGTTACTCCATAAAATTAACCAGAAAAAAAAAAATTAAACCAGTTTTAGAATAAACATTAGTCTCTATAGAAGGGGGGAAAATATATGGGGGGAAATAGATATTCGAATCAAGAAGTTCCTGCTGATGGGGGACCAAAAACAAGAGAGTTCTCCGTCTTCTCACAAGCCAGACTTTCTTTTGGTCAACACATTCTTCGTCTTCGTCTAGCAGCTGGAAAATCCGTCGTTGTAGTCGAAATAATCTTTAACAGTTCAAAATTGCAATTCCTATTTAGTTTTGTTTCTATTGGACTAAAATCCATTTCGTTACTGGGTCGTTCGCAAAGCACTTAGTCGTCATCGACTGCTTCTGCTGCTGTTACTGCCCAGCGCTCGACTTGTTATTTATGGACATATTTATCCAAACATCCGGGCACATCAGTCGAATCTCGCGTCCGTCCAGTGCCCAAATTGCATTTGTTTTTGCATGCGGGAGGACGCGAGTTCGATCCTGGCAGGCAAGACAATGTCTTGCTCTTTTTCCTTTCTCGTTCTCCGTCACAATCTCATAAAAATATTGTTATTAATAGAATTACAATGCAATAATCATTGGTGAAATTTTTGATTTAAAATGAGGATATTTAGAGATTTTGTTATTAAAACAAATTAGTTTCAACCTGGGTACACTTCTTTTATTTCAATAGATATTATGACAAAGACAAAAAATTGTTTAAACCTCAATTTCTATGTTTGATTCACTTAACTATTTCCTTATCCTTTATTCTTAGAATTAAACAGTTTTGAAAATCATTATTTAAAAATTTTATTTTTATTTTTAGAGCCAGAATTAGTCCGATTGCACATTGATGGTAGCACAGATAAGTGCAGCTTAGGAGAAGACATTAACTTTCAATTCAAAGGATTCTCTATTCAAGGAATGGTAAGAACTTGTTTTTATTTTTGAAAAATTTCAGCAAGGTGATCCTTTTGCTGCCCAAGGTAAAATAACTTTTCTGTTCATTCATTCAAAATTGGTCTTTGTTTTTTCATACATTCTCTTAAAATTAAAATCATAAGATTTGATTTAAAAAGAAAAGAAACTGCAAGAAGACTATAGTGCAATTCCGGCCTATAAACGATCATCTAGTCTTTTACAATTCACTTTTACTACAGTTAGTTTACAGTGCATACAAAATTATTATGCAAATGTTTTTCCCTTAATTTTGCTCCAGGCCCTATCGGGTGGGGCTTTAGAATGCACCTCTGCAGAGGAGTAAGACCCCCCCCCCCCACGAGGCCACATGTTGGCCGTGGGTGTCAACCCATGATGCTTAAGGATGGAACTCTGGTGGCTGCGCAGTTCATGACATTCAATAATCCACATTGGTTAGACAGGTGATTTACTCCAATCAATTCGGCTGATCACATCAAGCCCTAGCATCTATATGATTGTTCTGACCCTATTGCCCTTATGGCAAGCCCCAACCCTTTTTATCATGTATGTGCTAGAAGGCGCTGGCTGAGGGTCTTATTGTCCTGGGTATGACGTTAAACTCCATCTGATGGTGAAGTTCCAGTTTTGGAGCTCTGGGGAATGTGGAGTACCCTTTCATCACCATTACTTTCAGGTCTACTCTGACAATGTTAGTACCTGTTAGGGTTCCATCTATGGGTTAAATAGATCAAAATGAGTTTTTATAAAAAAATGTGTTTAAAAAAATTGAGTACCCATCAAGAATGAATAAAACAAAAACGTGTTCAACATAAAATGACATAAAATCCAACTAACCAATTCTACTGCAGTGGATTAACTTAATTAATTCTAAAAAATATTCATATAGCAATATTATAAAATAGCTGCAAATATTGAACAGGAATTTTTTTTCTTTCACTATTCACAATAGAAAAAAAAGACACTAATTGCTGAAATCATTAAATGGTTTGCAATTAAAATGAAAAAAAAAAAGTTTAACCTAACTATTCTGCCTTCATCTATGTATTTGTATTTACAAAATTTGGATCAATCTCAAAATATTTGTCTAGAATGAAAAGAAAATTAGAGGGGGAAAAAAAAAAAATATTTGACTTGTTGACAATGTTGTCGCCGTCAAAAAATCTTTATCAACTCAAAAATCTTCAGCAGCTGAAAAATCCGTCGTCGTAAAATCTTCAGCAACTCAAAATCACGACTCGACTCCTGTCGTCACCCCACTTCTACTTATACTAGTTTCTCCTCAACATCCGGGTGTCTGCACCCCACACACGAGATTCTCGAGCCAAACTCAGCTGCCGGAATCCTCATAGCTATCATCCGGGCACCTGGCGCTTACATCTGGGACTGTAGCTTCTCGACTTTGGTGCCAATGTTTGCATTCTGAAGGAAGCAGGTTCGATTCTACAGTCCTACATGTCGGGCAAAGCCTAGCCCGCTTCCTTCGAGAATACGGCAGGCCTTGATGTTCGCCACTCACCTCGTGTTCTCTGTCACACTCCCCCCTGATCTCAGGATCACACACTGTGCAGGGTGGGGATGGCCTTTTTGTTCTCGCGCTTCTTCGAAGCGGTACGTGCACCACAGTTTCTGCCTCTGAATTGTCCGACGGGCTAGCTAACTTACTAAATTAACATGTTTATATATCTATAACAGGAGTTCTTACCACAACCATTGACTTCTTTTTCTATTTATTTATTTCTGATATTTGAGTTCTTTAAAAAAAAAAAACAAGGTCAAAGCAAATGGCTCTAGAATTTCGGATGAGGTTGATATTTTGATTATGATAATCTTTATCAATAATGATTATAATAATTCTTAAAAAGCTCACACAGGTCGTTTTAACTTTGGAGTCTACATATAGGCAAATCCTTGGTCTGCATGACCACCATTGTATATATTTACTAAACCCTTCACACAAATAGGGTGTGATACATACTCTGCTTAAAAATTGACCTTGTGTCACATCCTGCTTGTGGCAGAGGGGTTGGGTAAATATATAGCCCCTTCTTTATGTGTAGAATATTATGTAAAACATCTTGTTTTTAACACAATGTTTCAGTTGATAACGTTTTTTTTTTTTCTTTTTTTTTTTTTTTCTTTTTTTTTTTCCAGATAGTTTTCATTTGTTAGTCCTTAAGTAATTTTTTTTCTAGTCTAACCCAATATTTTCTTTGTATTAACATGTAACTTCAATACTCAAATTTGTTAGTTGAAAAATGTGTGGTCTGTGGGAGTTATTGGCATTTCAGTCTCTGAAGAGTATAATATAGTTTTTGTGCCCCCTGAAGTTACAGCGTCTCCTGTGACTGAAGTCCAATGTTTGAAAAACATTCTCGACCACAGATGTCGCATTTGAAGGCTGTCCCTGAAGATGTTGATGTGCTGGTGCTTTGTTGCCGGTGCTTTCTTCTGGACCTCTTAACTTCATGGTGTTGCATCAGGGTGACTTCAGACATGAACAGTCCTCTATGGAGATTCTGCCGCCACCTAGAACAGTCCTGAGCCAAATTTTCCCAGTTGGAATGGGTAATGCCAAAGCACCTGAGATCATTCTTGCATACATCCTTGAAATGCAGCTGTGGGCAACCAATCTGTCTCTTACCAGACAAAAGCTCAACATAGAGGATGTCCTTCGGGATTCATCTATCATCCATCTGAGGGAGTAGAAGTGTTTAAAAAAAAGAGGTATGAAATAATGTATAAGAATCACTGATGTAAATTCCCATCTGAGGAAAACTGAAGAACATATCATCATGTCATGGCTAGCATCACATATATCCATGACGATCTCTTGCAAACTGTTCCTATATTTCATTGCCCCCGGCAGGTTCTCTGCACAGTATTCCGTATCCACACAAAACTGGTTAATATAAGGTTTTGCTGGACAGCCTGCACTGGTGTTACCATGTGTTGGCTTTCACAGGAGAATGTTATTTATGAGTTTGTCCTTGTTTCTCCAGCAGTGTGTAGCATGTCTTGTTTGTCTCACTCGAATGGCTTGTATGATGGGGGAAAGTGGCCGTATAGTGGCTTTCTTGTGGGGTGTTGTTTCCATGATTTGTTTAAGATCGCACATGTATAGGGAAGGCATGGTCTGCTATAAACAGATTATCAGTCATATGGAAATCTGATCTCACTGACAAATGAAAGCAACAATTCTTCCAAGCCGTAGTTGTATCAGTGCTACTGTATAGCTGTACCATCTGTACCCTAACAAAACACCTAGAGAATAAGTTAGATGGGAGCTGCACAAGAATTCTGCGTGCGAAGAATGTATAGACTGAAACATTCTAATCCAAACCAAGATAAGATGTGTCTTAAATGGGAACATATTTAATCTCTTAATTTTTGTAGAAATATATAATTTTGTTTAAAGGAGGGGGGAACAATCTATGAATCAACATTTTTTTTATTTCAATAACATGAAATTTGATGATAATGTATTAATATTATTATTATTTTTTTCTATCATTTTTGTCTCTGCAGGTATTGAGTAAAGGTCAAAAGAAAGGACCTGGTGGTGTACGTTTGTCTTTGATGGCTGCTGGAAGTAATGAAGTGTTACAAACAACAACATCTGTAGAAAATGAAGAGTGAGTAAAGAATGTTTAGAACCCACAAAATGGGCTTGCAAATTTTGGATTTATTCATTCAAATCTTACATTAAACAGAAAATGATGGAGATGTGTGGTGTAATGGTTAGAGATGTAAGAAATGGACTTGTTGACCAAAGTTCAAGTCCTGGATGAGGCTGTTTGTATTTCAAATAGCTCTAATACCCTTGGGAAAGGTATGCATCTAACTGCTCTCCCTGTAGGTTAGTCATAGGAAATGGACTCATTGACCTGAGTTCAAATCCTGGACAGGGTTATTTCTCTGAATGTTTGAGATGAGGTTTGAAGATTAGTATTATCTGCGTTATTTGGACTATTGTCCCCATCTTCATTGTTATTTGTACAACGTTTCGGCTGATATGCCCTCCGGCCTTCTTCAGGTATTTCTTGTCGGACTCGACAACCCAAGTTCGAAAAGAAGGTTCCTGAGTCCGACAAGAAATAGCTGAAGAAGGCCGGAGGGCATATCGGCAGAAACGTTGTACAAATAACAAGGAAGATGGGGACAATAGTCCAAATAACGCAGATAATACTGGACAGGGTTGTTTGCATTTCACATAGTGCTAATACCCTTCAGAAAGGTATGCATCCAACTACTCTCCTTCCAACTATGGGTAAATAGTAGGGCAGAATGTGTTCTTTAACCATGGCTAGGTAACCAGTCTAGGAGAAGGAAAACTCTGAATTCAAACCTGTTAAACTCTGCTTGAGAAATTGACCTTGTCACATCCTACTCATGTGGGGAGGGGTTGGTAAATATGTACATTAAACAAAAAATCTTTCATGTTATTTATCAATCTATAGCAAACATTGTTGGCATATTTTTAAGAAATTACTAATTTACATCAGATAATTAAGAAAGATTAAGTAAAAAAAAAAATTGTTTTTGGATTTTTGCCGACTATTGTCTTTATTGTTATATATCTAACATTTTGGATGATGTGCGCTCCAATCTTCTTCAGGTGTTTCTTGTTGAAATCGGAAACCTTCTCTTTAAACTTTTGAACTTCGAAACTCTTTTCTTAAGAGTTTTTTTTTTTTTTTTTTTTTTTTTTTGCGCATCGTTAGCATACAGTCAGCGTATTCTAATCCACACTGATAGGGTAGATATTCTGTCAGGTATTGATCACTTCATTGTAAGTAGAACAATCTGAGATTAATTCCTAAACAATGGGAATAATATAATTAATTAGTCCTGTTAATCAGGAGAATGCTGTTCAATTGCTCAAAGGAAATTAGTGAATGTAGTGTACCAATTTTTCCATTCTTTTATAACAGTGCCAAAGGTAGAATTGGTTTCGAATATCTCTGGTTGCAAGAACTTGCCCATATTTAGGGATATTTCTTTGTAGAATAAATTGAAGTAGACCAGAACTTATTTTCAGCAAAAAAATATTAGAAATGATTAGAAGAATACAATGTGAGCTTCACAATTTCGGAGTGGTCAGCGCCATATTTAAAGAAAAAGAAATGTGAAAATAAGGGGAGATAAGCAAGATCAATAGTGACGGTTAATGAATGTGTTGGAATTACTAAAAACAAAATAGTATGAATAATATATGAAAATAGAAAAACACTTCATGTTAAAAATGAAATTGCAATCCATACAGAGTCTGTCTCATTGACAGAAAGCTATTATATATTTTTCCTTTTGAACATGAAGATATGTTTTAGATTTAAATAACTCTAAAAAGAGCAAGTTATAAAATATCAAAATGAGGTTTTATGCTTTTGTATTGATACTAAAACAATTGTGTACTTTGATCTATTTTGATATATATTGACAAACGTGAAATTGTTTAAATAAAGTAAGTTAGACATTTATTGATGCTGTTTTATTTCTCTTCTTTTTTTAAAACCTTTATAGTTATTACTTCAAGAAAGTGATGCCAGGAGACTATGTTATCATGGCTCACCATGACACATGGAAGTTTGAAAGGGTAAGTTTCTTTTTGTTTGTTTTCTTTTTTCTTTTTTTCTTTTTTTCTTTTTTTCTTTTTCTCTTTTTTTCTTTTTCTCTTTTTCTCTTTTTTTCTTTTTTTCTTTTTTTTCTTTTTCTTTTTTCTCTTTTTCTTTTTTTTTTTCTTTTTCTTTTTTTTCTCTTTTTTCTTTATCTTTTTTTCTTTATCTTTTTTTCTTTATCTTTTTTTTCTTTATCTTTTTTTTTCTGTTTCTTATTTTTTCTGTTTCTTCTGTGCATTTTGATTTAATACAATTTCAAAAGGTAAAAGTGATTTTTCTCAATGTTTATGATTCCCAAAAATTTGATGTGAGAACAAATGAATTTGAATTTTGTTTTGAAAATTTCCTATTTACTCAACATTTGATGTATGAAATTAAATTTTAAAAAATAATTTAATTTTTATCCCTGTTTTTTTTTTTTTCTTTTTGATTTTCAGCCTACAGCCTCTGTAACTGTAACACTGGATAATGGTGTTGTTACTGATGACATTATTGTAGCTGGATATGATGTCAGCGTAAGTAATTCCATGTTCATAACATAATAATAATATAATATATAATAGTATAATAATTAATACTAGCAGGACCTGTATTTATTCCTCAGTATGATAATTTAATCATTACAACATTTGTTATGTTTAGTTAAGAGCTATTGCTAAATAGTTCAATATGTAAAAAGTATAATAATCTTGATTTATCTCTTTCTACTTTTTTTTTTTTTTTTTTTTTTTCCCATTATGTTCGAGGAAACAGATTAGCATTATCACTTCCTTGCATTTACCCCCTCTCTCTATCTTTCCACTACTCTCTTTCTTACTTTCTTTATTATATTTTTTTTCGTGTAGCATGTCCTTTTTCCTTTCTTTATAATAAAAACTGAATGGTCCAATATTTAACTGAGGTGACGACACTCTTAAGAAATAAGAATTCGACATAAGCACCATCAGATAATTAGGATTTACATTTTTTAGTTTCATCTTGGATGATTTGGGCAATCTCATTTTTAACAAGAGGGTTTTGCAAGACGATAATGGTTGTACTATTAAGGAACCCTGAGTGTTAATATATTGATTGAATGTGTTGGGATTACATCTCTTGCATAAAAGGGGGACATGAAAGGTAATTAACCTTCCCTGTCTGCCAAGAACCACCAGTTGGTGTGATCAACATAGCATATAAAAACATGGGGAAAAACACATGGTAAATGATGGTGAGGGCTGGTCTTGAATGAAATATGAGCCCTTGTGTCTACGGATATTTGTCGCTGGAACCATGACTGGCTGGAGATAACCCGTCCACTCACATCAGATTGCCAGGCATTGTTGGTCTTTGTGAGGGACTTGGCAAATTCTATAGATGGAGCCAGCACAATCCACCCCAGGTGAATGCTGCCACAACAACAACGTGGACAAGTCAAATGTCTTTCTCACTCAACAGAAGTAACAACGTAACTGTTGCATTCCTGTCCATGGATTGTAATCCCACCACCACCGCAACTCATGTCACATGGTACACTGTAACATGCTTAACTTTATCTACCAGAGCACCCCAAACCGCCTGATGATCAAAATGACACCCCTACACCGAAAATTTCCAAGATCATCAGCTCTTAGAAAATGGTTTAGAGTTAAAAAATACATTTCTATTCGGTAGTAAAGGAGCAGCGATACAATACTAGTTTGTCAACCATTTCACTGTACTATTGTGGATGGCAGTGGTAGATAAAGGGTTAAATCAAGATTGTTATATTTTTTTAGATCTTGAAGTATTTTGCAATAATTCTTAAGTATACATATCAACCATTTCACCACTCTATTGCCCTTCTTGAGATATTCAAAAGAAGGCCAATAATTATTTCCTATCTTTGATGGTTTTTTGGTATTATTATTTGACATCAAAATAAAATTTTGTTTTGTGTATTCTTGCAAATCATTTGTAAAGAAATGCATATGAAATTTCCATGAAACTTTGAGATATTACAGCTTTATTCATAATTAAAAGGAGGGGTAAATAATTTTCTCACCAACTGTATATCAAAAGTCTATTTACCTCATAGGACTTTTTCTAACTGTGTATATATCTATAATCTTGATATTGACTTTAATAATGTTTTTATTTCCCTCCATTTCTAGGGCCGTGTTTTCAGTGAAGGTGAACCAATTAAAGGTGTTAATTTTCTTCTTTATTCTGATACTGTGAAACCACAGGTAAGAATCAAACAAAAGTTTTCTTTTTTTTTGTTTTAAATTATCATTTTTGAATGTTAAATGATGTAATTGTGTCATTGTTGAAGAAAAAAATGTTTTTGACGTTTAAAAGTGTATGAAATATGTAAATGGTATGAAAGTGTTGTAGAGAAGAAATGATACCCCTCTGGAATAGAATAGACTGTTCTATTTTTAATATAAACAATGATGGTATTAGCCTCAGGTCTAGTCTTCCCTAGCAAGACTAGCTAGTATTATACTACTGTTCACTACTTCTCATCAAAATAAACCCTTTTTCATTGTAAGTTATGATTCAAGTTATTATTTAATATAACCAACTCCAGTAACATCACAATAGAAAACTCTTTTATGGACTAGCAGGAGGAGCTGAAATCTACATACGCCACATTCAAACTCTTAAAAGTTAACCCTATAAGAAATTGTGCTGGAGAATATAGCAAGAAGAGGAACAATTTACCTCATGGAGCAAAGCAGGTGCGCACGTGTCTTGCATTGCCTCTCTGGAATTGCAATTTATAAAGTTTATGTCCAAGTTTAATATCGCAAGATGAATGTAGCATATGCAGATTTCAGCTCCTCCTGCTAGTCCATAAAAGAGTGGTTTGCCAAGGGAAGAGGGTGCTTATTTTTGTATAATGCACAGTGTGGGTAGTTGTGGAAAGTATTTTGACTTTTGCAAAATATATATCTAATATACCTTGAATGTTTGCATTTAATTAAGATTACATTACAAATGATATATTTGACATAATTTGTCTGAATTTTAATAATTTGTATTATTTAGATTTTTTGGACTGTTGTCCCCATTTTTATTGTTATATAACAGTGTATGACAATAAAGATGAGGACAACAATGTGAAAAAATCTAAATGATGCATGACTACAAAGTCAGAAAACGGCATAGCTCCCATGACTTTTGGAAACATTTTTTCATGCTCAGAGTTGCTGAAGCATGGAACAAACTACCTGCATCAGTTGTTGGCTGCTGAAACACTGCATCTTTCTAAGCCTCCATGCTTCCTGTAATTCGACAGGGCGGTTTAGCTCAGTTGGTAGAGCTTCCAACTAGGAATTCCAAGGTTCCTGGATCGATACCAGCCCTTGCCAACTCGGCATATGAGTAGCATAGGGATCTGTGCAGTAAAGAGGGGAGCTGATGGTAGGTATGGTGCTCCTTGGTCTAGTGCTAGTGAAAAGGGGATAGACTCCCTCACTGTCTGGCTGATACCGACTTTAGGCCACACTGACAACTTTACTTACTTATATATGATATCCTTCATCCAAACACACACACACACACACACACACACACACACACACATTATGGCTGTACACTATTCATTTTCCTGACATTAGTTCATTATCCTATCTACTATAAATGAGCCTTTGTGATGTGGTGCACCTAAGCACTGTACGCAATGATTTCATTACAATTACCAATGGAGGGGCCTACATTTCCAAGCAATTGAATTTTTAGCACTTTCAATTACCGTATTTAATGGCATATTAGATGCACCCCCATTTTTAGTTTATTTAAGCATATATTGTTGAAAACAGTCTAGCTGTGCATTACACAAGCAGAAACATAGCTGTATAAAAGCGATTTGGCAGTACAGGCAAGCAATAAGCATACATGTAAGCTGGGTTAGTGAGCATCATAGTTTTCTATGATGCTCACTAACCCAGCTTACATGTATGCTTATTGCTTGCCTGTACTGCTAGCCTAGGCCTACGAAAGGTCTCAAACTTTACCTATGGTGTATAAGGCACAGGGCAATTTAAAAAAAATTTTTTAGCCAAAATTTTGGAAAAAATGTGCGTCTTATATGCCGTCAAATACGGTACTTTTATTTTATTTTGATAGAATTTTTTTTTTTTTTTTTTTCTTTTTCCAATTTTTAAAAAGATAAATTCTACTACTATTCAACTTTTGAATACTTTTTCAACTTTTCTCTTGAATTTTTCCAGGATATTACTTTGTGTGATACTTCCCCGGTGAAAGGACTCAAAACTGTTGATGCTTCAATCTGCCATGTGTCATCTCAAGAAAATGGTATCTTCACTTTCCCATCTTTACCACCAGGCGAATACTATTTGGTTAGTATCACTTTATTCACTACTTCTTTAATAGATCTTTATATAGTTGACTTGTCTTGCTATATCAGGCATGTCAAACTGAGTAGACCCCTAGGGCTGCACGGATTACATATGTATGTCATGGGGGTTGCACATGACAACTAGTTAAGCAAAATGCAAACCAATGAAGTATTTTGATAGAATTTATTGCATAATCTTTTTATTGCTTAAAAAGTGCAAACAAATGTTTTACAAGCATTCCTGAATGTAAGTTAATGAAGTTGTATGACAAATAATGAAATTGTAAGCAACATACATGTAAACTTACAGTTTGCAATCCCAACAAATACATTAGGCACAAAAATCATGAAAGGTTTTAAAAAATAGAATTTATTATCACCTATTCAATTATTTTTCTTTTTTTGCTTGACAATTTTTGGTATGTCTGGTTTTTATTGTCTGTGCAGTTCTGACTTTGATCAAAGAAGACAAATGCTGATCTGTCAGCCTTGTTCTATAAGAAGTTTTAGTAAATTTCATGAACAAAAATAACTGTCCATACACACATAGGTAGAACCAAATATTGCCAGGATTCTTAAGCCAGATATTTTGAAGTTTTGAACTTTTTTAGAAGGTATGAAAAGAAATCCGGTATCCCACTTGAAGATAATTTGCTTTTAGAGCAGAATCCAACTTCATTTTTAACAGTTCTATCTTCAGGTTTTCTTCCTGTGTTGGTGACATCGAAGGTGAACAATTCTAATATGATATGCAAACTGATATTCAAAAGATGAGAATTTACAAAATCTTTTCTGAAATTCCTTTAACAACAATTCCAGGTAATTGTCATATTTGGCAAAGCTAAGAACAAACTCAGTATTGGTGGTGTTTTTCAGCTCTTTGCATGTTGGAAAATAAACTAATTTTTCATTTGACAACTTAATAAAACAACCTGGGGAAACTCTAAAAGCGATGTGTGACAGTGCACCTGTGCTTGTTTGACATTGCCTGTACTATATAACTTAAAGCTTAGGATTTTTTTTTTAAATGGGTTTGACTAATATGCATATTTTGGTTTAAAAATTACTTATTAAAAAAAACAAACTAGAAAATGCATTGTTAGAAAAATAGGATTGAATATGAATAACTTTTATTCTACATTTCAATTAAAAAATTTTAATCTGTTTTATTTTTTATATATTTAAGTTATTGTTTTAACTTTTATAATTACTCTTGGCTTTGATAGTGTTGTCATCATTTTTGAGATTCTTGTGAATTGGTAACATTCACCTTGTTGTAAATTGAACCACCCACCTGAATTTTTTCAATCCCCAAATTTTGAAATAGAAATTGACAATGATTTATCTCCAGATAATTATTATAGTTTAAATTCTAAAATTATCATACAGGGTGTTCATAATCTTGCAGAACTTCTAAAACTTAATAACTCACATTGTACAAATGATAGAATCATTTAGTAAAAATCCATATGAAAGCTCAACTCTTGTCGTTTTATTTTTCATGTACGTTTTGATTATTGCATTTCAACAAGACTGCAGCCCTATCGGCTGCGGCTTTAGAATAAACCAACTGCATCTCTGCAGAGGGTTAAGACTCCCCCAATGAGGCCACCTGTTGGCTGTGAGTAGCAACCCGTGATGCTTAAGGATGGAACACAGGTGGATGAGCAGTCCATGACCTGCAACACTCATTTTGGTCCTTACTTAGGCTAGACAGGCTGCCAGAGAGGCCCCTTCTGATCAATCAGCTGGTTACAGCAAGCTCTAGCACCTATATAATTGTCCCAACCCTAATGCCCTTATGGCAACCCCCAACCCTTTTTATCATATATGTGCTAGAAGGCAGTGACTGAGGGTCTTCATCTCCTAGAAATGATGTTAATCTCTATCTGATAGTGAGGTTCCTGTTCTGGAGGTGTGGCAAATGTGGAGCACCCCTTCAACACCATTGCTTCCTGGTCAACTCTTGACCAGAGTGGTAGTATCTGTTAGGGTATCATCTATGGGTTAAATAGAAAATTTGTTTACAAAAAAAAATTGAGTTTAAAAATTTTTCTTTCAAACTCGCTATAAATCTTTCAAAACTTTGCCGGCATTAAATGCCCCACCAAGGTTGATATGCTGTAAAACAAACAAGACGGCCATCTTTGTTGTTACATTTTTATATCTATTGCAGGACTTTATAGACACCCTGTATATGTATTATTTTGTCCACAATGTCACTGTTTGAAAAATGTCAGATTTTTAATTGTTAGCTTCTTTTTTTTTTTTTTTTTTTTTTTTTTTTTTTTTAAGGAATAACTCCCAGGTGTTAGGCATTGTATAATAACAATAACTTATTGTAATATCAGTGATATAGGAAAATAGATTTGATCTGCTATACCTGATGACATTTAAGATACATTTTTGTATGGCTAAAAAGAAAATCATCCGGCTTATATGATGTCCTTCATCAGCCAATATTTAGTCATTACTCTTACAGACTATTAATATTTTTCTGAATATTTCCTGCTCAAAAGGAATATTTTTTGTCATTGTGTTTATACAGGGTGTCCCAAAAAATTTAATATCATTTCATAAAATTATGTCAAATCTTTTGGGACACCCTGTATATTAATAATACTATTAAAACTTGATAATATTATTTGACTTTTGTGTTTTTTTTTTTTTTTTTTTTCCAGATTCCATTTTATAAAGGTGAACACATTACTTTCGATGTTGTCCCTGAAAAAATTACCTTCCAGGTTGACCATAACTCTATCAATTTACCTGTAAGAATCCTTTTTTCTTTTCTCTTCAATAATTTTCTTGATTTATTAAGATTTTCTTTTGTTTTGAATCGTTTTTTTATTTTTATATATTTTTTTAATGAATTCTTTCCCAAGAAATCCGTTTTTGTATCTGGTTTGACTGTATGAGGTTAATTTACATATAGTGATTAGTTTCATCCCATGTATGATTTTATATAGAAACCAATTAAAATAAGTCTAATCTTTGTATGTGTTCTTATTTAATTTTGTTAGTCTTTCTAATTTGATATTTCATTACATTAAAATTTAAATATTTACACCCAGAGGGGGGCATATTCTTGCTAGTTTTCTTGATATATTTTTTCTTTGTTTTTTTCTTCTTTTTTTTAAAACTTGTTTTATATTTTCTTGTAATTAAAACTAATTAATAATTCATAGAAAATGTTTAAATCATTTTCATTAAAAATTTTATAATTTTCATTTAAAAAGTTTTTAAATATACTTAATGTCAGTGTCAAATTAATTGCAGGAATTTGCAACAAAATATTTTTTTTTATTTTTTTATTTTTTTTTTTTAGACAAGTTGTGAAAATGAATCCCATAATACTCCCAGGGACTTGATGTGTTTTTCTTGAGAAAAGCCACTGACAACTAGATTGCTTTAACCTAATAATATGACTAACTTTTTTGTTCTTAATTAATACCAGTTTGTTGACTATTTAGTTGTACTTATTGTTTCAATGGATGTTTGTACTTATTTAAATTTTAAATTTCAGACCGAATTCCAGGTGGCAGGTTTTTCAGTCAGTGGCCTTGTTGTTGATTCAGTGAAGGTAAGATCTTATAAGAATTATGTATCGAGAGAGAGGACTTGCCTTGTGGGGCAAAGCGGGCACGAACCTGTCTCACTTGCAGGATGAGTGGCAATGAAAAATATAGCACTACAATTTAAATACGTGTGATTTCTAAGCAAAGAGACGTGGCGATAGTAAATATGCACTTATGCAAATTTCTCTCAGATCACCGTACATAAAACGAGAGACAACTGAGAAGGGGAAAGAGATGCTTCGAAGTGATGGATGAGTCGTGTATAGAGGACTGCTAGAAGATTGTTGTGGGATGAGAAAGTTTGTCGTCGAACTTTGCAGTGGAAGAAAGAAATTAGACAAATCAATTTCACAACCTAAAAATTACTTATTGTTTTTTAGTTTTAATAATGACAATATGATATTGTGAATTATGGAAAAAAATATAACTGAATTATAGAAGGGGGGGAAATATATGGGGCGAAATAGACTTTTGAATCAACAAGCTCCCGCCAAAGGGGAACCAAAAACAAGCGAGTTCTCAGTCTTCTCACAAGTCAGACCCTCTGTTGGTCAACACATTCTTCGTCTAGCAGCTAAAAAAAATCCGTCGTCGTAGTCAAAATGATCTTTAGCAGTTCAAAATCACATTTCCTTACTGAAAAGCGCTTCGTCGTCGACTGTTTCTGCTGCTCTGACTGCCCAGCGCTTGACTTGGGCATATTAGCAACATCAGGGCAGTTACTTATTGTTTTAGTTTTAATAATGACAATATGATATTGTGTAACTCGAAATCTCCGCCAAAGGGGAACCAAAACAAGCGAGTTCTCAGTCTTCTCAAGTCAGACCTCTGTTGGTCAACACATTCTTCGTCTAGCAGCTAAAAAAAATCCGTCGTCGTAGTCAAAATGATCTTTAGCAGTTCAAAATCACATTTCCTTACTGAAAAGCGCTTCGTCGTCGACTGTTTCTGCTGCTGCTGACTGCCCAGCACTTGACTCACTTGTTATTTTATGGGCATATTAGCCAAACATCAGGGCACATCAGTCAAACCTTGTGTTCTTCCAGTTCCTACATCGCATCTGTTTTCGCATGCGGGAGGACGCGGGTTCGATCCCAGCAGGCAAGACAAAGTCTTGCTCTTTTTTGTTCTCCGTCACATTTGGGTAATCAATTTCCCAACTGCAAAAGTCCACCAACAAAGTCTTTTCACCTGCAACAATATTACAACATTCTTCAACCATAGTCCATACGCGTCTCACTTGCAAAGAATCTGAATCATCTCTCTCAACCTTTGCTGCGTACCATGTTAATAAAGCAGGCAGTTTTCCTTCATTTGGGTGCCTGAAATTGCAGCTCCCAACATCCTGGTTCTTCATACCACAACAAAAACTAACCACTGCCCAAACAAAATCTTAACACTGAGCCTGCATCTGGGACATAGCAGTCTGAGATGCCAGGCAACACTGATGCTTCAAATCGGGTGAATGTCTATCGTTACATATTGATGACACAATTCTGGATAGTAATTACTATCACTCGATTGAAAGAAAAATAGTTTTTTTCTTTTCTGTTACTTCTGTTTAGTTTCTTCCAACTATTTTACTCTTAAAATACACAACATGCATTACCAACACATCACTGAAGTTTTGTTAGTCAAAACAAATATACAGGGTGATTGAAAAGTAAATCTCTTTGCTATTTTAAAAATCTTAATTTATTTCTAAATCATTATTTTTACAAAAAATGAATATGAAAAAAATACAGATGACATGGAGTTTTATTTTAACTTCTATATGGGCACCAGCATTTGCCTCCAGCCTATCAAGCTGCTCGGGAATCACATCAACTGATCTTCCCAGGAACTCTTTTGGAATGGCAGAAATAAATTCTCATATTCATCCTTCAAGTTCTTTCAAAGTTGTTGGTTTCATAGAGTAGACTAGCTCCTTCAACTAACCCCAAAGAAAAAAGTCACAGGGTGTTAAATCATGGCTTCTGGCTGGTCACTCATGCGGATCACGTCTACCCACCATCTCCCAGGAAAATGGCGATTCAGGGACAACAATAGCAAAATGTGGAGGAGCACCAATGACATTGATTTAATTGCCATATATTAAGGAACATACATTAAAGAATTGAGAAAAAATGTAACTGCATATAAAAAAGTTTAAATAGTTTAAAATATTGAGTTATTTTTCAATCACCCTGTATATAAAAATAATTAATTCAATAAAATATTTAGATAATAATAGAAGAATGCTATATAGATATTATTTGTGATATACTAAATTGCCTTAAATATTTAGGAAACCTGTGGGTTAATCAATAGTTTATCAAAGTTGTTCTTGATTGGTTGTCATCTGTAATTTGCTAAACATACTTTCTCTAAACACAACATTTTTAAATGGCAATTATATTAAAACACTTTTCTTAACGGATAATTGAAATTTTGTTAACCAAACCAAATATATAATTCAAAATATATATAAAAAGAAATTGAATGAAACATTCAGATAATAATTAAAGAGAGAATATCAAAATCATTAACAACACACAATAGTTTTGTGATACATTGTTTTGATAACTCTGATCTAATGTTAGCAGTGATTCTACTCAAAAATATGAGTAATTGAACAACAATTAAAATCTATACATATATACATTTTTTTTAATACCAAACTACCACTACGAATCCCAAACTTAGTTGGCATTAAATGACCCACCGAGGTTGATATGCCGTATAACAAACCAAATGGAACCAAATTTCCGCAGCTGGTTGAATTTTTAATGTTCAGTTCATTTCTTATTTGGCTGATTCTTTGTGTTAATTTGACATCCTGAATGAATGGAACATGTTTGTGTGGCTTAGAATATGCTAACTGTACACAAATCTTTCTCCTACTCTCTTTGTTTCTTATTATATTTTTTTCTGTGTTTACTTCCCTTTCTTTATAATAAAAACTGAATGGTCCATTATTTAGCTGAGGGGGAAAACACTCAGAAGAAATAATTTGGCGGATAAGCAACCCCAGATAATCAGGATTTACATTTTTGCTTTTCATCTTGGATGATTTAGACGGTCTCATTTTTAACCAGAAGGTTTTTGCAAGATGATAACAGTGATACTTCTAAGGAACACAAGTATTAATATATAGATAAGAATTGAGAAAACCTGGGATCTCAGAGGGAAGAATTGAACCTTGGACTTGGAGAACCACTGGACTATATTATTGATACATTTTTTTAAATGAAAAAAAACCTTTTTTTTTTTTTTTTTTTGAGAAATTCTATTTCCTTTAATTATTTGTTTTTGTTGTTTTTTCATAATGTGGGGCATAGACCCAGACATATTTTGATATTTATAAAAATAAAAAAAAAAACTATATAAAATCTAAGTATATTTTTATCATTTGTTTTTTTTTTTTTTTTTTTTTTCTTTTCAGGGTAATGGCATTGCTGGTGCCAAAATATTTATTAGTGGCAAGCAAATGGCTATATCTGACTCTGATGGTTCTTACCATCTTGAGAATATGAAGACTGGAAAATACAATATACAGGTGGTGTCAGACAAAATCTTTTTTGAAGAAGTCTCTCTCAAAATAACTCCAAATACTCCACAACTACCTGATATTGTAGCATCCAGGTAAGTTAAATTCATTTGATTATTAATTAAATTAACCAAAAATGTAACATTTAACAACCAATTGAAATAATAACATTCATTGAACCCTTATATATATTCCTATGTGGAGAAAATTTAGAAACAAACACGGGATATTATGATGGATGGAAATTTATAGTTGATGCTCGAGTATTTCGGTTTACAATGGAAACCTTCTTCAGGACTGTGAAATTAAGAAGGAACAAGGATTTATGTGAATAAAAGTTGATGGATGTTTTATATGCGTTGAATTTGAAAAATGTGTAGAAAAAAGATTTGTTACCATTTGTTGATTGTCGTTTATAGTTGAATGTTGATGACGTGATTACTATACATGTATGCATAAATGTGTCTATGTTCTTGTGTGTATATATATATATATATATATATATATATATATATATATATATATATATATATATACAGATATTAGATTACTAATAGTTTTACTACTAGATTACTAATAGTTTCCAACTTTTACATCTACTTTTGAATCATTGGTTAAGTCTTTCTACTGAATTTTATATATAGGGATGCTGAGTTTAGTTCCCATGTAGAAAATTAAGAATTTCATGCTACTGATATATATATATATATATTGTTAAAGACTATGAAATATTTCTCCTTTATGATCTTCAGTTGTAGACGTTCAAGTCTTCAAGTAGTTTTTCATAGATCGAGATCCAGAGGGTGGAGAAATTGTCCCATATTTTTTACCCAAGCGCTTTCAACTATTTCTCTTGTCCTCAGGGGATTGTTGGTTGTAGTATTTGTTTGTTTTTTTATTCATTTGGATTTATTCATTCAATTTCCTGAGGACGGCCAGTGAAATGGTTGAAAGCGCTTGGGTAAAAAATATAAAAATATGGGACCATCTGGATCCTGTTCTACGAAAAACTACTAGAGAGAACTTATAACTGAAAATCATAAAGAAGAAATATTCCGCCTAAATAATAACTTGCTGCCAAAATATACATTGTATGTATTTGTATATATTTTAAGTTTTATTTTTTCTGGTTATGAGAGCATCTCTCTTATTTGTAACATTTGGAAATTTATAAAAAATACATCAGTTTTGACACAAAAAAAATTTCTTCCCTTACTATATTTCCTCTCATCCCCACAAAGTTTTATATTTGGCAATTTTAATAAGAGTTAAAATGCAAAAAAATTCTTCCCTCCAAAAATATATCAGTAAATTTAAAGCACAACAAATTGTAGGTACAACCATCAAGATGTATTTTGAATATTCAAAGTTGTTTGTTTATTTTGATAACTAAATTTTTTTTTTTTTTTTTTTTAATTTTATTTTATTTTTATTTTTTTTTAGATTCAGTGTATGTGGCAAAGTTTTCATAGATGAAGTTCCCAAAGGTCTAGACCGAACTGCTCTCCAACGAAAAGTGAATGTATTCACTGAAGAACATACTGTGAAAGTGATGATTCTTGATACAGACATGCAAGGAGAATTCTGTGCTCCTTTTAAACCTGGCAAATATGTTTTCCAGGTAGGTTTATGCTAACAGCTTACTCTTTAGATGTTATGATATAAAATGAAGGACCCCCTCCTTTTAATGCTAAGTACACCTCCTTAATTGGTTATAAAATCTTAGAAAATTTATTTGTACCCTTATATAGGTAAATAGTCAGGGGTAAGCAGTAAAAAACAAGAACATACTAATGTGCATTTGAATCTCGTAGCCTTAAACATAACTTTGTATATGACCTTTAAACTCTGGACAAATATAACCTAAAATCTGATTGCAGATCCCCTCCCTCTCTCTATCTATCTATCTAAATAATGAACAATCGATTGATCGTTTATTATTTAGTGTAATTTCTTGTTATAAAAAAAAAAATGTATTTAAGACTTGTTGAAAAGTAAACTTCAACTAAGTAGATTTCTTAATATTTTCTTTTTTACTTATATTTATACAGGTTGTTCTTACACCTCAGGAATTAAAAGCTGGTTTGTACTTGTCCCCAGAAGCACAACTTGTCACAGTCACCAACAAACCAGTTTTGGATGTGACATTCACTCAGTTCAGGGCCAAACTATCTGGCTTTATCTCTTGCATTGGTAAGGTTTTATTCATACTAATAATTCATCATTATGTTTATCCACCATGTTGATGACTAAAGATGATGATACCTCATGTGAGAATTTTAAATGGCTTATGTATTATTTCAAAACATAAATCCTCATAAGATATATTCATGTGTTCTTTTCAAAATATAGAAGAGCACCTCTCCCTTGTGAGAACAATATCTCTCTTATATAGCTTTATCCCATAAGGGTAGATGGTTTCCCTTTTCTTTCCATATATGGAAAGTTAAAATAATAAATAAAGAAGGATATTGGAAAAGAAGAAGTCTCAAAGAAGCAGTGCATCAAATCAAATCGTTTTTAAAGTAAATTATTTTAAAGATAAAAATATTGAAAATAACTGATGTCATTGGAATTTACACCTTGAGTTGTAAAGGAAATGCCAATAAATAATTTTTTTTTTTAATGATCGTTATGCTCTTCATAATACGTGTAATGATAGGCATGCAAAAACAATGACATCATTATTTGAAGTAAGATTGTAAAAAATTCCTTGATGCTTTGTTTGATCAATAGCCAAACTATTCAATGATTTCCCAGGTTGGGTTTTTGCTATGCTTGGATAAACAGGAAACACCTGGGGAAGGCCGAAGGATACAGTCCAAAACGTGATTTTACATACCACAATAAAGATGAGGACAACAGTCTGAAAAATCAAAATTATACACATCAAACCTCATCTTAAAAATTCAGACAAATGAAAAAGAAAGAAGTTATAATGATTGATAGATATGAACAAATTTAAATAGAAAGAAGGTATAACGATAAATTAATATGAACAAAGTGATAGAGAAAGAAAAAAAAACAGGCTATGACGATAGATAGATTGACAAACATTCTATATTAACAGGCGAAATGTCATTGCATACATCAACAAAATGTTTTTATTGTTATTTCTTAGAATCCTCAATTAATAGAAAAGTTGTAAGTTAGGAAAAGAACTTTTATTTTTTGTTTTGTTTTAATATTTGTACAAAAATGAAATTTGAATTAGTTAAAAAACAGTTTATATATTTACTAACATCTAAACATTTTCTTTTGTGTGTTGTATGAACAAAAATAATGTAAAGATTTTCTTTCTTTTCATACAATTGATCTGTAACCATTCTCTACTAAATCTCATGAATCTAAAAATATTTCATATTAAATATGCAGTTCAACCAAAATTTGATGCATTTGGTGAATGGGAAAACTTTTTAAATAAAGAATCAACAAAAGAATCCTGTAATTTACAGCAGAACAATATTCTAGTTATTTGTATTATTCGGACTATTGTCCTCATCTTCATTATTATCTGTACAACGTTTCGGCTATTTGCCTCCTGCCTTCTTCAGGTATTTCTTGTCAAACTCGGGAACCTTTAAACTTAACCCTTTATTCAGTCCATGGGGATATCCTGTTCTCATTCAGCTAACCATAGAACAATATTCTCATCATGCTTGATTTTTTTTTTTTTTTTTTTTTTTTTTTAATTTTTTTTTTTTTTTTCAATACAAAATACCAAGTAGTGAAGTATTTTATACTCGCAGAAATGTTGAAGATTGAAACTTTCAATTATAAAACAAACATCTTGTAACATGGGTTGCAAAGATTTGTCAAAAAAATATTACTTCTGTCTCATAATGGTTGTTATATTTGTATATAAATTTTATACACTAAACATAACAACTATTATGGGACAAAGGTTGTATGTTTTACTATTTCTCCCTCGTAATAGCTATTATGGGACAGACATTTTTCTTTTTTCATTCTGTTTTCTTTATTCTTTGATTTAATGACCACATGTGACAGAGCAACCATAATGTGTTATCAGTATGTTTATACATAATTATACTCAGATATAATTTTGTTTTTCTTCTTTACTATAGAGAATTGTGGTACTCTTGGACTTTCGCTTGACCCTATTGGTATGATTGGAGAAGACAAAAAAGTTATCATGGTAAGTTTTTTTTTTTTTTTTTTAAATGTCATTAATATAATTATTTATTTTATTTTAGTATTTTGGAAGTGAAAGAAAAAAATCTTTTTTCACTTCCAAAATACTAACATAAAATAGAAATTCAGTTTTCAGTTACTTAATATCACTTAATTTTTTTTTGTTCTTTCAGCTTAAAGATGCTCCAAAGAAAGCAAATTTTGACTTTGAGAACATTCTGCCTGGCAAATACAAAGGTGAGTATAAAATATGACCGGCATGAAGCTAACATCCACTTTTAATTTGATTTTTTTTAATGTCGATACCATTAATTATGAAAAGAATATATCAGGCACAAAACTGTTAGGTCTTTCAGCCGAATCTTTCCACTGTAAAGTAATACTCGCTCATCAGTTGACTCGAAAACGTAAGTCCAACTTTTTCTCCCACTGTAAAAGACAATTGCTAAAGGGGCTCAAACACTTTACTTTTATGTCTGTAAAAACTGTTTGTATGCAAATAATAATGTCACCCAATCAAATGCGATCTACAATATCAGGAGGTTGCGCCATGACTGCACGTCTTCATAATCAAATGTTTTAGAGTTCTGGACTAGACGCCATCTACATATGCCGCATGTGACTGGTTGTCTATTTGAACGATGAAGACAGGCTGATGCATCGATGATATTTGGCTGTTTGCCATGCCGGTCATTTCTGCTACAAAGAATCACATTATATACCTTTTATCTAAGATTAATGAGGTGGCAAAAGAACAATCTTGTCAAATTAACCGCAGGTAGTAGTAGTAGTAGTAGTAGTATTCATTAGGGTTGCGTCTATGGATTAAATAGGACTTTTAAAAAATTGAATTTGATAGGATGTGTGCAAAAAAAAAAAAAAAACTCTTAAGAAACAACTACATAAAAAATGTAAATATGAACATACAATGAATGAGATTCCTAACCTCTAGGCATAAAATAACCCCAGATGGGTTGATATGCCATTAACATTAATCCGTTCATCAACCAGAATAAAGCAAGTTTCTTTTCAAGCATTTATTATTAACTTATGAAATTGTAATATTTGTGTGTGTCTGGGTGGGGTTGTCAATATGGTAATGTTTTATCTAATTTTGATGTTTCAGACTGTTGTCCTCATCTTTATTGTGGTATATATAAACACAATGTTCAAGCCACTGTAACCTCGGACCTTGTTAAAGTGTTTTTCTAATTATCTTGAAATATGTCATCATCAGAATTCAAACGTGGTTTTGGAGTTAATGTTTGAATTCAAGGTTATCGTTTGATGACTTATTTTAAGGTAATTAAAAAAAACATTTAAACAAGGTCCGAGCTTACAGTGGCCTTAACATTCTGTTTACACATACCACAATAAAGATGAAGACTGTCCAAAATATCAAAATTATTCATATCAAGTCTTATCTCATAAATACAGACAGATATGGTAATGTTTTATTTTTTCATTTTACTCTAGATTAGCACAGAAATTTATTTTTTATTCAAATATGAATTTTTATAGATCTACTCACTGCTGTTATTAATAATATATTTTTCAGTGTGAGGTGACTGTGCAGACTTGAATTTTGTTAAAACATTATATATTCAAAATGTCATCCCAGAATGTCCTAATGCGTTGTTATTGTTATTAGTTGAAAGTTAAAGTTTTATTGTAAAGAATAAATATTCTCTAAATAGACAATTAAAAAAACATAGATGTTTAAATGACATTTTTTTTAAGTATTGAAAATATCTTCTTTCTACAACAAGTCACAACTTGCATTGTCAACAGTTTTAAGTTACAAACATTAATTATGCAGATCTTGTAACTGAGCAGTAATAATTCTCTCCCATTGTAGGTTGTAAAAAAAAAAAAAAAAGTAAAGTCGTCGGGGCGGCCTAATGTCGGTATCAGCGAGGGAGTCTATCCCCTTTTCACTAGCACTAGACCAAGGAGATTGTTTTTGCATCTGAGGTGGAGCGCCATCACCTACTTTACCGCACAGATCCCTGTGCTACTCATAACGCTGAGTTGGTGAGGACCGGTATCAAACTAGGAACCTTGTGATTTCTAGCCGAACACTCTACCGACTGAGCTAACCCGGCCCTTGTTTTTAAGATCTTCCTTTTTAAGATAAATCAAGTGTTTATTTTTGTATATGTAATGGATATTCAGTCTTTTCAGTCAATCCAAACTGTGTCAGGTTGCTCAATGTGCTACTAGTACTATGTAACCCATTACTACCCGTTTCATAGTCTGATCATTGGTGACTAAGCCGGTAATCCCACAGATTTTTTTCTTGTGAGGATGGTGACTAGACACCATGCAGAATGAAAAACAAGATCTGTAAAAGGGCAGAGGAAGCTCTTTGCTCAATGGTCATCAACCACATTATTTCTAAAGTCCAACCCCTCCTAATCGCGACAGGGCTGTGTGAGCTTGGTAGTGTCAGAACCATGCTGTTCAAAGGGGCTCTGGTGAAAATCCAAAGGGCATCTCCATCATCATCAGATATCAACGGCTTTTGGTGTACTTGTCACTGTGTCTGTGGAAAATCTGCAACAGGGGGATCTTCATCCTCTGACTGGGATATGCATGCAGTGTTTGAGGATTGCTTATGAATTTTTTATTCCCTTGTTACTTCTTCCATGAATTCACCACAGGTGAATTTATTGGATGGAGCCAGCTCAACTAACCCAGGGTGAATGCCATCACAGAAACAGTCAATCCAAAATGTTTTATTAAAAATAAGATTTATCATAAAGATGTTCATTTTGTTGAAAATAAAACTTTCTCTCTATTCATTAAACAGCTTATCGTGTTAGTCTAGCATTTATTCTAAGACTAACAACAACAAATAAATGAATTAAAACTAATTCCATTTTAACGGGTTTATTTAAGAACAAAACAATGACTATCAATATAAACATCCTGTCTATATATAGTCAAGTTTGAGAGATCTACCAGCCTGATGGAGAGGAAAATTGAGGATATCTGGTATCTTCTATTTGAATCAATCCTCTCAGAGATAAATTCTGGTCGACTTGTCATGGAACTGGTCTGTAGGTGTTGTTAAATATGGTGCCAGAACTACTGGGTACATCACATAATTTCTAAGTCCAATCATGGAAAGGCTCTCCCTCACTTAACTCCATATACAGAAGTAGACGTATTTTACTGACCCAACAATCTGAATAATCTCTGGTATCGTCTATATTTGAATCCCTTTGTTATTTTAATATTATTTTTTGCTTAACTGAAAATTGTTTTGTTTTTGTTTTGTTAGTGACTCCTCTTCAAGACAATTGGTGCTGGAAAGAGAAATCTAAAGAGGTTGAGATCACTGACAAAGATGTCATGGGTCTAGAGTTCACCCAAACAGGTTATATCCTTAAGTGTGGATTGTCTCATGAAATCACTCTGGTGAGTCACTTTATTCTTTGCTTATTGAATCTTTCTTTCTTGTGACATATTACGTTTAGACCAATTTGAAAAGAGAATCTCCATAGACAAATGTTAAATATTTCAAATATAGAAATGTTAGATAACCTTGGTAAGAAAATTAATTCTATGCTAACAGCCTGAAATTAAGATACTGTTTGAATTTATAATTGACCCTTTTCCTCTGTGACTCTCTGGTCGAACTCTTATAGAACTGTACAATCTATTGCCATCACTCCCTCTTGACCCATCTCTCTTCACAGGTCAATAAGACAGCTGCCAGCAGTCAAGCAAAGGGGTATGTGATACCCAAAGAGATTCCTCTCCCTTACCATTCTCTTTTTCAGACATAGGAAATCTATTACCTATTATTATCTTTATTAACCCTCTCTTTAATGATGACACATAGCAATCTGTGGCTGGACTCTAATAGCAACACTTAGGCAAATATTTTTGCTGGCGTGGCTTAACCCCCCACCCCTCAAATCCAGAGACCAATTTCACGAGAAGCGGGAAAGCAAAACAAGTTTTTTAGTTTTCCAGAAATAGGATAGGTCATAATGACTCCTCTCACATGGTGAATAATGTTTGCCTGCATAATTTATGGTGAAAAATAACAAAGAAAGAAAAACATAAACCTTAATACAAGAAACCTGGATCCAGCAGGAACACGAACCTTCAATACAATATTTAGACCAAAAGGAGATATTCATCCAAGAAATTTTGGATTATATGAGTAATACTCATTAAAAAAAAACAAATAATTTATGGTTCCTTTTGCATTGAACTGCAATTCAGTGCAATAAATATGAATAGTAAAAACTATACATAACACTCTCTCTTCTTTATTCTAATTTCATGTCTGTCTTGTTATAAAAATCCAGGCAAGATATCATCATAACCTATTTCGCTAAAAAGAACCCCCCCCCACACACACACACGCTCTCCAGAACTAAAGTACTTTGGAAAATTATATGCTAATCTACTAAATTCTGACTCTATCAGACTTCTGTTTATGACAGACATTTAAAAAAAAACCTCTTGTCCCAATGAGAAATCCTTTTCTTTTTGTTTTATCTTCTGTTAAAATCTGCTTGATGTTCTTACCTCATTTAGCTATTCTTTTGATATTACTATACAGACATAGATATATGCTAGCCATGCCCAGACACACCCATACAGATACCCCCCACCACATGAATATAATCATTGTCAGGTTGCACTGACAGCACAGATGCTTATGACTTTCTTTTGCTACTAGCAGGACTTCCACACAGCATCCAGAATCCTTACAGAGCTGATTGATGTAGGTTTTTGCTACATGGCCTACACTGGTGTGTCCATGTGTAGGTGTCCACAGGAGAATGTCACTTATGAGCTCATCCTTGCTTCTCCAGTATATACATACATATATTCTACGCCTATGTGAATACATACTCATACCTGTATGCATATGCATGAAGAAGGTCTAACAGACCGAAACGCTACAATGTCGACATCACTACTTACAATAAACCTCCATTTTCTACAACATCCCTTGTTTGTCTACCATTCTCCACATATGCATTATTGTATCTAAATATGTGAACCCAGGAGATTAAAACTCTTAACATCCTATACCACCTCATTCCACTCGGCCAGAAGTCGCATTCATTTTCCTAATCTGCCCCAAATGATAGACTTTGTTTAAATGTAATATTGAATATATTTAGAAGTCTTTATTTTAAGGGAAATAACAGGTAACTTTAAATGAAAAGGCCATTTTTAGCATTTTTGATAGATCCTTATAGGAATACTGCTCTGGACTTAGAAAAATTCTCAACAGGATGTTAAGAGTTAAAATGTCACTTCTTATTCAGAATTATACTGCAATATTCTGAGATGAAGTATTTTCATCCACATATTTTTTGGAACTAATATCTTGTTTTTAACTTATTTCAGCTAATACTTTCTTTAACCATCATAAAAGAGTGTGTTGCTTCTATTGGTTTTTTTAGTTGTTAGTATTTTTTTTTCTTTGACTTCCTTTCTTGGAATTTTATGCCAAATGGTAGCTGAATAATGGATTAGTCAAATAGCTTTATTAACAGCACCAAGAATACTAGGAAGATACTCTTGTACTTTGTGATTCCTTTTTTTAATATTTATTTAGATCTTTTGTATTGTATTTCAGAATTTTGCCCATGAGAACAAACAAGGCAGTGTGGGTTCGTTTGCTTTGAAGAAAGGCACCAATAGATTCTGTCTCTCCCAACCAGGGGTCTATCGCCTCACCACAGATTCTTGTCATAGATTTGAGAAAGATGTCTATACATATGATACGTAAGTAACAATTTAATATTGTTTTAGATCGGGATGGATGTAATAAAAATAATTTTAAACAAATTGTATGTTTGTGTTATATATAAGAGACTGGCACGTGGTGTAATGGTTAGCGTCGTAGGAAATCCTAAACAAGGTTTTTTGCTTTTCATATAGCGTTAATACCCTTGGGAAAGGTATGCATCCAACTACTTTCTCTCTCCAACTATTGATAAATAGTAGGGCGAACTGGGTTTTTAACCTTGGCTAGGTAATCAGTCTAGAAGGAAAACTCTGAATTAAAACCTGTTAAAGTCTTAATGAATTGACCTTGTGTCATATACTACTCGTGGAGAGGGGTTGATATATATATATATGGGGCTGTTTCTTTTTTTTCTTTGTTCATAACTTCTGATTAGATACAGTATCACTATCTCTTTGGCAATTCTGCAGAGAATGAGAGTGAAATAATATCTTGTTTTTAACATTTTAACATGTTATCTGCACGCATAGAAATCTAATTTAATATATTACAAAAAAACAAGTTATAAAAATGTAAACAATTATCTATCTATCTATCGTGGAGATGTGAGGAACGCAAGGACAAAAGTGTGTAGGATATATTTCGACTGATGATGCCGAGCTCAACGCTCTAGCGAAATATATCCTACATACCTTTGTCTGAGTTTTGTTCTGTGTTCCTCACATCTCCACCACATTCTGTCGGATTCATTCCAATCGTCTTTCCACACACACACACACACACATACATATATATATATATATATATATATATATATATATATATATATATATATTAGGAAGTGTTATATTTTTTATACCCTTTGGAATAAACTGCATATTTTATATCTTATAGTTTTAAAATTAAGTGGGATTTTCATAGATACAGATACCACACCCTGATCATAAACAGAAATGTTTATGTCTTAATATGACCATTTATCAATGAGTTTCTATGGTTTCTGCAATCTCGTAATGGACTATTGTTACTATAAATGTTTTGTATATACTATTGCAAAAAAGCAAACAAAATTTAACTCCTTTTATTATTGCTTGTACTATTGTTTCATTTTTTTTTTCTTTTTCTTTTTAGCTCCAACCCTGTTGTATTGAGCCTCACAGCTGTTAAGCACAAGGTTACTGGTGTTATCAACACTGAAGTTCCGGCTGAAAATCTCTTGGTCTCCATCAAGTAAGAAATAAAAATCTAATAGTTTTGTACTATGGCAAATATTAGAATTTTTAGTAGCTGAAAATGGGGAAAATTCATGGATGCTTAAAACTAAAATTATATCTTATCTCATACCTCTGCCCTTCACTCACTCATTGATTGTCTCTCCTTCTTAGTCTCTCTTTTTCTCCTTTCCAATCTTCATTGCTCATCTATAGTTTTTATTTAAACTAAAAAGAATATGCACCCTCCGGGTAATTATTTAAGTTTTAATGTAATGAAATATATCAAATTAAAAGACTAACAAAATTAAATAAGAACACGTATAAAAAGATTTCACTTATTTTGATTATATTTTAATTGGTTATACATAAAATCATTCATAGGATTGATTTTAATATGTTAGAGAATAAAACAATAATATTAGAGATCAATAACACCAAGTAATTATTTATTAAGCCCCGGGTTTGTTAAAGCCAGTATGTAAATTAACCATATTATATTTTATGTAAACCTTTATTTCTTAGTGATATACAAAAAACACAATGCAAGGTTTTAAGCGCACAAATAACATGGTCTGTTTTGAAGCACATCTAACTCAGATTTTCATAGAGACATTGTTAATAAGATTTATTCTATGTATGAATGATTTTAACACTAGATTAACTACTCATTGATAAACTTACACACTTCCTGAGGGTATTGTGATGTAAGCAGTGATGTAGTTTTGTTACAGACAGACACCAAATCTCCATTATAATAAGATGTTATACAAGCATGGGTTAATTTCATATGCATAAAAAGGTGGAATGTGAAAAATACACAAATATTTCATATTGCATCTTTTCATTTATCTTTCTTTTGTTCTTTACCTAAAGAATTTTAATGTGTTTTTGGTGAAGATGAAAATGTCTTACATTTTCTGTGCTGTCTGTCAAAAAAAGGAGGGCACATCGGCCAAAACATAAAGGTGAGGACAGTAGTCTGAAAAATTCATATAATCCAAACTGTATTATCTGGTTTGGCATAAAATTGTAATATACCAGTCCTCCTACATTTCAAGTTGGTTGGTTTATTGATTTTAACGGTATATCAACCCATCTGGGGTTATGTCATGCCTAACGGTTAGGAAGTGATATATGTTGTGTATTTATATTTATACTTTTTAGTAATTGGTTTTAACAATGTATTAGCACCATTGGTGATCATATTGTACGGTATTAAGTTCATGTCTATATTCTATGGTATAATTTTATTTCCCTCAAAAAGGACAGAATGTCCTCATGTTGACATTTTCAAATGTTTCTGATGTGAGCAAAAAACCTGCATTCACACTCTAGATTTGATCCCCGTCAAGTTCAAAATTCCATATACTGACTTGAAACCTAAAATTAATAGATTCCTTCATACAAAATGGCAACAACACTGGAATAACAACATCCACAATAAACTCTTCCTAATCAAACCCACTTTTGGAGACTGGAGACCAACTTTAAGAAGTTTAGAAAGGAACAAGTCATTGTTTCCCAATTACACATTGGTCACACAAGACTAACACTCTCCTATATAATCAAACAAGAACAACAACCACAATGTGAAACATGTCAAACACCTTTGACTGTTAAACACTTATTCCTACATTTCTAGATGTCTTGATCTGAGTCGAGAGATAAAGGGAGATAACAAAACACAAAGTACAAAACAATTATTTCACAACAGTCACCCACTTTAAAAAAAAAAAAAAAAACAAGTTCAAATGAATAGTTGGATAAAATAGTACATCAGGTTTTCCAAATTTGACAATTTGGACAGTCTCACTTTTAACCAGGGGTTGTTGCAAGATAACAGTTGTACAATTAAGGAACTAGAGTATCAATATATAGATGGATTTCCACTTTTGAATGGGGAGGCTACATGTTTTCTAAAGACAACTATTACCTGCGAGATAATTCCATGATATATTTCAAGCTAAACATTACCTTGTGGATCATAGCCTGTAGATTTACTGTATTCAATTCCTTTACCAGTGAGTAAGTCTTGGACTTCCTCATTTATGAAAGGAAATTCATGAAACCAAAATGTATATTTGCTTGCAGGCCTAAAATGTTGAAGTGGTGATACAGGCATCTTATGATTGTTGATGTTGTCATATTAGCACTCAGAAAGGAAACCTAAAATATTCCTACACGTATTAGGAAATACACTGCGTTTCAAATTATTAACGAGGTGACATTTTTTATTTATGTCCAAAAACTGCCAGTCAGAATTTAATGAAATTTTCACAGTATAATGGGAATAGATATATGTGCAGGCTGTATAAAAACTATATTGTTCTGTGCAACAGGAAACAAACTGTGACCATTTGCAATATTAGCCCAATATAGAATTGTTCCATTATAATCGTGTAATTACGAGTAGCAAATGTGACTTGACCCCTTCTGAGAAAGATTTTGCATCTGAAATTTCCCAAAATAATTGGAAGATATCACCAAACAGTTAGAGTATTTATTGCAGCTCCTTCAAAGGTATGTAAGAATGCCAATAAAGATTATTTGAGATGTGTTTCCAATGTTTTTTGTCACAAAAGAAACTTGAAACTGTAAATAATCCAGGTTGTCACCTCGGTAATAATTTCAAATGCTGTGTACAAATTTTTGTCAACACAAGGAAGTTGATTTTTAAAATTTAAATGGTTTAGTATCTTTAATAAACTTAATAGTATGAGTAACAGTAGATCTTTGCCTGTCCAATTGGGCAGGGATTAGAGAATAAACTTTTAATACAAAGGGAAAAGATTTAAGCATAGATTTTCTGCCAAGAAAGGGGTTTTTTGGTTGGAAGAGAAGAAACTGCTGATGAATTAAAAGAAAAAGAGGTATATTTTTTTAGTTAATCGTAGGAAATGGACTCATTGATCTGAGTTCAAATCCTGGACAAAGCTGTTTGGATTTTACATAGCACTAATACCCTTAGGAAAGGTATGCATCCAACTACTAACCCTCCAGCTATGGGTAAATAGTAGCTCTTTAATCTTTGTTAGGCAACCAGTCTAGAGGAATGAAAACTCTGAATTCAAACCTGTTAAACTCCGCTTAAGAAATTGACCTTGTTGCAGCCTACTCATGGAGGGCTGGTAAATATATATATATATATATAATAGTATTTATAACAATTATCACAAAATTGTAATTTTGGGGACGGTGCTTCTGAAATCGACTGATCATACTCTCCTGTATTTTCATATATCATTTATAAGGTGTGTTAATAAAAATTCTCATAATCCTTGTGTTAGTAATAGTAATAAACTATTACTGATCAACTAAATGTTTTTCTCTTCTTCTTTTCTCTACTAAAGATCTCCATTGATGAAAACGCCAATCACACTTGAACCATCTGCAGAAATGAAGGCGGTTGATTCTTCAAAAGATTCACAAGAAGCTGTCGAACCAGAACCAGTTGCCAAAAGTCTGAAATATTATTTCTCCTACTGGGCAAAGTAAGTAAACTAAATTTTTTAAATTTATAATTTTTTTTTTTTTTTTTTTTTTTTTTGTTGAAATGTTGAATGAGCTGAAATCCTGGGCAATACTGGATAATCTTGCTGGTAGGTTGATATTCTCATCCTGCATTTTTAAAAAATGTTTATTTATCCCATTCAAGTGATATTTTTATTAATCATCTGTAAATTTAGATTTTTATAACAAACTTATAAAAGCTGCTTTATCAGCTAGAAAGTTGTACATTATTCTATGCACTATATGTGCACCTTTGAAGTGTAGTGCACCTGAGCATTGTGCACAATAATTTTATTGTTATCATTGGCAAAAATATGCACCCTCTGCCAGGCAGAAGTATTTAAGTTTTAATGTAATAAAATATATTAGATTAGAAAAACTAACAAAATTAAATAAGAATGCACATAAAAAGTTTACTATATTTTAATTGGTTTCTATATAAAATCATTCATAGGATTGATTTTAATGTTAGAAAATAAAACATTAATATTAGAGATCAATAACACCAAGTGATTATTTATTAAACCCGGTTTTGTTAAAACCAGTATGCAAATTAACCACACCATATATTATGTAAACCTTTATTTTTTAGTGACATAAGAAACATTACAGGATTTTAAACGCACTAATAACATGCGTTGTTTTGAAGCAAACCTAACTCAGATTTTCATAGACATCATTAACAAATAAGATTTATTAAATAGATTTACTAAATACTCATTGATGCGATTCCTGAGGGTATTGTGATGTAGCAGTGACATAGTTTCAGTTAGACACTGAATCTCCATAATAATAAGATTATTATTATTTAAAAAAATGACCCTGTTTAATTTAATAAATTACTCAAGTGATTGTAAAATTGTTTTAATTTATAAAATGAGTGAAGCTGTAATTATTTCTACAGCAAATGAATGAGCACATACCTGCAATGGTCAAACTCTGCCTTTTTCTTTTAAATTGAAGTAATTGAAGGTATGCAACTGAAATCTATAGATAAAGCACCTGTTCTTTTTATAAAGGAAAATTGGTGGAGATCAGCAAAGAACAAAGTTCAGTAAAATCCACATCCTATTTTTGTCTGAGCTAGGGTTAAAAAAATTTGTTTATATCCCTTATTTTCCATAAGAAAATCTAAATAAAAGTATAAGGGTATAAGGATGGTACAAAGTTATACATACTTTGGATACAGATAACTCCGACGAAGGTTAACGGACAAAACATTTAATATACACAGCACATGGATGACAGTAGATACAACGTACATAGTAAAAGAGTACATACAAAAAGGGGTACACAAATAAAGATAAAGACACATTCATGAATGATACAGATATACATATATGAGTACAGACATGAGACTAGCGATAGTCCATGCTGTGAAGACTTACAGTAATGTAAGGGGGCGGAGCCCCAACGAGAGGGGTTAGGTAAAATCTACCCCATGTGGCTCGTAGTTGCTGAAACAGGAAAAAGAGGCCGAAAGGTTTTGAACCTGGCGCTTAAATACTATGGTGCCCGCTAGGGCACCAACGAACTAAAAGGGGCAGACAACTCCACCAGTCGAATACAAACTAACGCTACAAGGGTATAAATCAATGATATATTAAAAAAATAATTTTAAAAAATGATTAAAAAATAAAACATATTAATAAAGTAATCCTTTATTAATTTGTTTTATTTTTTAATCATAATTCTAAAAATATATAAAGAATAAATGATAATAAAAGAAATATATAGAAAAATAATTTTTTGTTAATCTATATATAAATATAGATAAGAGATTTATTTTTAACTTTTTAAGTCCTAGGCAATGTTGGGTAGTTCTGCTAGTAGGTTATGAATACAGACCTTATTTACATTCATTTATAAATTTTAGAGCTTTTAAGATTCATAAACACTCAATTTCTAGAATGTCCTATTGAAGAGACAGATTACGCTCACTGTATCACCTGCAAAGATATGACCCCCCCCCCTTTAAAGAGGGTATCCTGGGTATGACACTAAACTGCATCTAATGATGAGTCTCCATTTCTAGAGATCTAGAGAGTGTGTTACAATTTTATGGGCCATCCTTTTTAGGCTTCAAGCAAGAGCACTTGTCTAGCGGTAATCCTTGGTAAAGAATCCTTTGGTTATTCCTTGGTGCTCCTCAGTATTGCAAGTCCTTCGTCAATGATTGCAAATGGACGTCTCTCTGTATCAGTGATTAAGTAGTCAACCAGCCATACATTTGGGCTGTTGATTGGCTTAAGTTTAATCTATGTGACCTTGCTTAGTCTATAAATTTAAGTGGTGTATTGTAGCACGGCTTATATCCACCAAATAATCCAACACCCTTCATTGCCATTACTCCCAGGTCCACTCTGACCTGGTGTGCTAGGGTCCCATTTATAGGTCAAATAGATCTGTTTGCAATTATTTGTACTAGCAAATATATGCACCCTCCATGTGCAAGTATTCAAGTTTTAATGTAATAAAATATTATATTAAATTAGAAACGTTAGTGAAACTAAATAAGAATGCGGATAAAATGATTTGAAACAGAGGGGTATAATTGAAAAATAAAACAACTGAAGCTTACTCTTCGATCACTCCCGTCTTTCATTGCTAAATTTTCCTAACTTAACTATTTAGTTAAAATAGGAAGTAAAGAATAAAATTAGTTATATCTTCTTGTTAATGGATTTCTTTAAGATTTATCCCCAAGATTTCTGCTCATATTCATTAACATAAAACCTAACAATTAGAAATCAATAATACTAAGCACATATTTATTAAAATCAAAATTTTAATATCAATATGCAAATTAGTCTCTGTTCACACTCTAAATCACTATTTTGTTGTGTATATATATATATATATATATATATATACGATTACATGTTATTAGTAAGTAGATATGGCCAACAGTATTACTAATGTAAAAGAATTTTTATTAATAATTGAGGTTGAAATAAAAATAAAATCCTGGAGAATCTGATGTAAATAGCAAAGGGAATTGTGCCTTGAGTAATGATATAGTTTCGGTTACAGACAGACACAATCTCCATTATAGTAAAAATATACATTGGACTTCACTTCATATTCAATTAACATCTGACTAGTAGACTACGGTAAAAATTTACACCTCTGAATTCAGTCTACCCTTTTTTATTTGATAAACAAAAACGAATATTATGTTAACATCAGTATCTGAACCTAGTGATAATAAAACTAGTAATTTGTATTTGTCTCCATTATAATATGATTAGATAAGAAAACCTGATATCATATAACCATGTGCAAAAAAATTAAGAAACTACATATAACAATAAATGATAGGACAAAATTTATGAATTCTTTTTTTTCTTTATTCCTTTTGCAGAAGTAATGAACGACTTGAAATTAAGGTTTTGTCTGAAGAATTGTTATTTTCACCAAATCAAGTTGATGTTACTGTGCACGGGGGTGAGTATTATCTACCTTTTTATAACATTTTCTTTTTTAATTTAAAATCTTTTTTTTAAATAATTGATATATATATATATATATATATATATATATATATATATATATATATATATATATATTTGAAGGTGTGTATATATATATATTCAATTATAATCAATGTTTTTTTTTTTTTTTATTTATTTAATAGTCCATGGCAGCTGTTTTATGTTTAATCAAATTATTCAAATGGACATTTTTTTGTTCGTTACACCAAATTCATATTTTTTATGTTAATTATTTTGGGGTACTTAATTTCATCTGATGTGATATGGTCACATTTTTAAGGACTCTCTTCTATTGTTCTTAATTGTTTTTTTTTATATCTATTATCTTCTTTCATGTTTTTATTATCTAAAAAATGTTTTATTATTTTCTCTTATCATAAGCAAAAAACAATTAAGAACAATAAGAGTGACTCCTGCAAAACGCAACAATATAACATTAGATGAACTAAAAAACGACACTTGGTGACTCTCTCAGTTTCTTGTCTATGCGATCATTAGACCAATAGTCTTAATCTGATGATCACATAAGCCATTAACTCTGTCCTAACTTATATATATTAATATCACACCAAACGGTTAATCAATTTCCTCACAAAAGTGAAAAAAATAATTTTTTTTTTGTCTTCTAGAGAGTTGTCCTGGAGAATTAGCCCACTTTACTGGCAAAGTTGGTATCTTTATCACTGGGAAAGTCGAACCAGCTCTATCTGGTGTCCAAGTCACTGTCTCCAGTCCTGATAGTGCAAATATGGAACCAGTCACTTTGGAAACAGATGAGAATGGAGTCTATCGGTAAGCATTGGATTTGGTTTTTGTTTTTTCTCTTGCATTATTTAGAGTTAAGTAATTAGTTTGGTATTTATGGGTTGACAATGTTTTTTTTTCTTCTGTTTCTGTGATGGCATTCACCTTGGGTTAGTTAAGCTGGCTCCATCCAATGAATTCATGGAGAGAATAACAAAGGAATAGGAAATTCACTAGTGGTCCCCAAACCCAGCATGCATATCCTGGCCAAGGGAAAGAAATGCCCTTTTTTGTCGCAGATTTTCCACATTGGCAAGTACGCCAAAAGTCGTTGATACCTGATGATGATGGAGACGCCCTTGGATTTATGCCAGAACACCTTTGGCCAGGTTGTGGCCCTAATACCACTGAGTGCCAGACCTGTCCGCCTTGGGTGACCCTACAAGGAACTTAAGTTCCTGATGGCATAGCTCTGACATTACCAAGTTTACACAGCCCTTCCACTATGAGAAGGGATTAGACTTTAGAAATAATGTGTTAAATGGCCGTTAAACAAAGAGCTTCCTCCACCCTTTTACATGTCTTGTTTTTCATTCTGTAGGGTGTCTAACCACCTCCTCACCAGACAAAATCTGTGGGGTTACCAATTTACTTGCTGATGATCCAACTATGAAACGGTAGTACTGGGTTACATAGTACCAGTAGCACATTGAGTGACCTGACACATAGTAAAATATAGTAAAAGGACAGTCTGATTACCAATAAAACTCATGTTAATGGTAAGAAAACTTTGTCAATGTTTGTTTTCCTTGCATAGAAATTCTTCTTCAGTTTCTCTGACAGTTTTTTGGGATTACTCAAGAACCATTTCCCCTGGTTCTACAGTAGGGTCGGTCGATTTTTCACGTTTTAAAAATATCAAATTGTCCATCTATGCGATGTGTGTTAGTATACTGAATACTGATACCAAAAATTATATCATTTACTTGTACCATTGTTTGAGGAAATAGCATCAAAGATCGTTTGCTAAAATCCACAAATCCTTGTTTTTACAACATTTGGCCTTTTACACATTTTCAATTTGAATTCCATTTATAATATTTAATTAATTTCCTTTTAATAAAATAAAATATCATTTTCTGACTTAAATATTGAAAACGGTAAATTTTCTAACTAATTTCTAGGCCAAATGTTGTAAAAACAAGGATTTATTTTGTAAATTTTAGCAGACGATCTTTGATGCTATTTCCTCAAATAATGGTACAAGTAAATGATATAATTTTTGATATCAGCATTCAGTATACTAACATACAACTTTTGCATTGATATTTTTAAAAAGTGAAAAATCGACCTACCCTATTCTACAGTCCCTCTATTTATTATTAAATTTTATATTTATTCACACAAAAGTTTACAAATTTAGATTGATTCGACTTCTTTGGTCGTGAAATCTGATCTCCTGTTTGACAGGTGAGGATATTATCAAAGATTTGACTGTATAAAAAAAAATCCTCTACAATAATTGACTTTTGTTGTTTTTCATTTACAAGTTTGAAATAGAAAATCCTATAAGTAATTCCCTAGCGATAGAACAATGCCAACGTTTTCTTGTATACTTACATTTTAAAAAAGTGTATTTATTTTCTAAATTCCTTGTTTATTTTTTTTCTTTCTCTCTTTTTCTAGTCTTGGACCTCTTCACAGTGATAAGCAATACAGTGTTGAAGCAGTCAAAGTTGGTTTTGTCCTCACTAAAGATCCTGATAATCCAATGAATTTTAAGGCTCTTAAACTTGGTGAAATTGCTGTCCAGGTAAATATTGTTAGATTTTCTTAGTCTGCAGGATTGTTTCTCAATTTTAATGGTAACATGACTAAATGCATATTGTTTATAATCCACGTGACTAGATGCATAACATTTATGATCTATGCGATTAAACGCGTTCAATTTATGATCTACTTGACTAAACACATACTGTTTGCGATCTACGTGACTAAAATTTAATTATTTTCTAGAATTTCAGGTTGTATTATGTAATTATTTTACGTCTAACAAAAATATATAATAGATGACTAGACTTTTGGAGCACCTTGTATAATGAAACCAAATTGTCTTGAAGATTGTGTTTCTGAATTCATTGTGATTGAGAAATGATTTAACCTTAACCAAACAGTAATTCCTTTTAATTTCCCAGGATTCTGTTAGTCATATTACAATTCTTTTAGGAGAAAAGTAAAAATAAATAAAATAGTTCTTATTAATTGTGACTCAGATGTTATTAACATTTTTTTTTTTTTTTTTTTTTTTTTTGTAATTATTGGTGTGTCCTTTTGGAATTCTGAGAAAGTTTGCATTCTTACTGTCCCATGTGACCCACACCTGGGTGGGTCACATTAATATTTAAAATCTATCAGGTTTTGAGTATATAAATTTATATGTAATTCTTTGTTCAAAGAATTTTCACATCTAAACAATTCAATAAATTTTTTTTTTCTTGCTTTATTTTACCCATAAAGTAGAATATTTCTGAGTTAAGCAACTAACATAGAAGACATATTTCAATGATGTACATTGTTTATGATATTAATGCATTTATGTATAGGCAGCAATTAACTAATAATAATTAAGAAATTATTATACAATTCTATAAATTCATATATAATTCTACTTTACTTTTCTTTTTAAATTTTTATTTCATTGAAAGAATTACATTTTTTTTTAAAAATTAATGTTAATGATTTTTTCTTACTTAATTTTTTTCATCTTACCCGTTAAGCATGAGCCTAAGTCATAGAGTCCAACCCCACTAGTTCCTTGAATAGGTCCAATTAGCATATGCAGTAACAACTAAACAAAAAAATTTCTAACTTGCCCGTTATACACCTACCATGGATTGATAGAAAACATAAATAATTTGTCAAAATTAAACCATTTTTATTTTTGGATTAAAAGACAGATTACAGGTCTTGGAAATGTATTCATATTTTAGGCAAAAAAGCAACAATTAAGAAAAAATTTATATATAATATATATATATATATATATATATATTTTAATGCTTAGTAATAAAACAAAAAGGGTGAGCCAAACCTGGAATGATAATCAAACACTGTTGAACAGACACACACACACACCTGCAGAGAATTTGGAAGATATAAGACACAAAATGGTTGGTCGCTAGCTTCAGTTTCAGAAATCTTATGCAGAAGAGATTTTATCTTGAAATATTAAGAATAAATCACAGGTTAACAAACAGCACTATAGTTACCTTATTTTTCTTTACACTTGCATTGTGATAGCCTTCAAAATCAACCTCCAAACCTATATATATATATATATATATATATATATATATATGTGTGTGTGTGTGAATGAGAGTTTTGTAATTTGCTTGAAGCATTGTGTGTATATTGGTTTGATGGTTGGTCTTGAAGATTATCACAATGTAACGTAATTAATATATTTTGATTAATAGAAAAAAAGAAATACTGATGAATTTATAAATGCTTGATTTAAAAAAAAAAAAATGTTTATTATGAAAATTTTGATGTAATTTTTTAAATAAATCCTGTGCATGATATGATGGATCACATAAATGACTGATTTCTCATATTCACGTCTTTTTTCTTTCTTTTTTTTTCTTTAATTCAGATTATTGATGAATCTGAACAGCCTTTGTCCAATGTGTTGCTGTCTCTTAGTGGTGACCGTCAATACCGAAGTAATAATCTTACTAAGGATGGAGCCATGGTTTTTTCATCTCTGGTAAATATGATAGAATTTTAGAATTGACCAAATTTTATTGATTTGATGATTTTAAAAAGAAAAAAAAGTTTTTATCGGAATAAAAAAATTGTCATGGAATCCCCAGAATATTTCATTTTGGAATTTCTGATTTCCCATTATACAGGAATGGTATTTCTTCAACATAAAGTCTTCAAGTTTTTTTAAAAATTTTTATATGTATTTACCCAACCCCTTTGCCGTAGCAATATTGTGACACAAGGTTAAATGTTTTGAGTCGGATCTAACGAGGTTGAATTCAGTTTTCCTTCTCCTCAATTGGTTGTTATGCCAAAGTAAAAAAAAAGAGCCAAGTCTGCCCTACTATTTACCCATTTTGATGAATCCCTTTCCCAAGGGTATTCACACTATGAGAAATGCAAACAACCTTGTCCAGGATTTGAACTCAGTTTGTCATATCCATTTCCTACAATAATAACCATTACACCACAAATGCTTCCTTTTATTTCATTTTTATGCTTATTCCTTAAGTAATAAATTTTGAAAGATTTTTTATGTTTTCCAAAATTGATTTTGCTTGAAGGGCATTAAATATTAAGAAATTAGTTCCCTCAAAGTTATAAGTTCAATCTCTGAGTCAAGTAGTGCAGAAATATATAAAATGAGTAAAAGAGGAATTGATGGTTAAAAGTTCTGAAATTGCTGAGAATGGACATTGAATGTGACAAGTAAAAAGTGAGAGCAACATAGCCCCCAAAGGATCGAATAAAGTGTCTTGTCCGCCCTGTTGGCTGGGGCTGTAAAATATGCCAACTGCACCTCTGCAAAGGGGTAAAATTCCCCCAATGGAGCCACCTGTTGGCCATGGGTGGTGACCCGTGATACTAAAGGCTAGACAAGCCGTCGGAGAGGCCTCTGTTACATAATCTATGCAGTTGCATAAGATTATTGTCAACTCCCTGTATTTCTGAAGGGATGGTCCCTTTTCATATCAGGGGCGGGACTTTCCATGGAATATTAAATACGTGAAGTCACGTGGGACCTGGTTGGGTCCTCAGTTTCAGTTTGGACGTTGGGCAGATGTACTGCCTTAACTGGAGCTCACTGTATACGTGCGTTATGTTAGTTACATGAAATGTTTAGTTAAGTAAATAAAAGCTTACGAAAATAACATGGTTTTGTGGTTGATGGATGTCTTGGTAACAAGACTGACCTAGAAAAAATGAGTTAAGTGCGACCGACCACCAAGACTAAGTCCAGACGCTAGAAGAGACGCTAGCAGAAGAACGTAAGATAGAAAAGATGAACAGAAGAAAAATAGAAGTAAGAAAGTAAAAGAAGAGTATACAACACTTCTTCCAATCAATCGATTGGTCACGTCAAGCTATTGTAGTACCTACTAGGGTACCATTTATGGGTTAAATAGATGGAAAAAAAAAATGAGTTTAAAAAAGGTGTTTTTAAAAAGATTGAATACCCATCAAGTATGAGTAGAACAAAACATCTTCAGCATAGAATAACCCAAAAAGGGTTGACATGCCGTAAAATCAAACAAATTAAACCAAAGTGTCCTGTTTGAGATTCTAGGAGATTTATTAAATGTGCCAGACATCTGAGACCACAGCAATGTGATGAATTGTGATAAAGACAATAAAGACCAAGAAATTTGCATTCACTTGTTAAAGTGTCAGTATTGTTGTGGTTGAGTATGAAAGGCAATCTGTGCCAAAAAAAAAACTTTCTTTCTTAAAAGTAAGAATTTCACTTGAGTGAGAGTTAATTGTGAATCATATCAGTTGCATGTTTAACCTTCCTTAAAACTCTTAACATCCTGTTGAGATTTTTCTAAGTCCAGAGCATTCCTATAAGGATATATAAAAAAAAAATGGCTAAAAATGACCTTTGCATCTAAAGTTACTTATTATTTCCCTTAAATCAAAGACTTCTACATATGTTTAATATTAAATTTAAACAAAGGCTATTGTTTGGGGCTGATTAATTAAAACGAATGTGACTTCCAGCCGGGTGGAATGAGGTGGTATAGGACTTTAAGAGTTAAAAGAGGTTTGTCCTTTCTTTGTTTTAAGATGAAGTATTTTCATTATTCCACACATTTCTTAAGCAAGTATTTCTATCTTTGTTGTGCTTGGTGTTCCATTTCAACTGATGTGTCCTTTAGCCTTCTTAGAGTGTACGTATTTACCTACTCTCTCTGCAATGAACAGGATGTGACACAATGTAGATTTTTAATCTGAGTAAAGCTAGTTTGAATTCAGTTTTCCTTCTCCTAGACTAGTTGCATAATGAAGGCTACAGAATCCAAGGTGCCCTACTTTTTACCCATAACTGGGACAAAAAAAGGATGCATTTATGCCCCCCCCCTGAAAGGCATGAGTACAAAGTGAAATGCAAATTGTTGCAGCTAGAATTTGAACTCTGGTTGCTGATTCTATGTCCAGGGATATTGTTTTTGTTGAGGTAGAGCTCCCCACCTACCATCAGCTCCCCACTTACACAATCTGTGCTACTCATGCACCGAGTTGGCGGGGACAGGTATTGAACTAGGAACCTTGCGATTCCTAGGCAGGTACTCTACTGATTGAAAGTATGTTTTTCAGTTATTTCTCATGTTTGTATATACATGTTTTTAATTTCTTTTTATGTGTTTGCTTTTAGATATTAATCCTAAATTTATTTCTCACTTTCTCTTTATTTAGAGTCCTGGCCAATATTTCTTGCGTCCTATGATGAAGGAGTATCGTTTTGAGCCGGCTAGTCAAATGATCACTGTTTTGGAAGGTACCACAATGAGCCTGACAATTAAAGGATTTAGAGAAGCATACAGGTGTGCCATAATTTTACCTTTTTTGGCATTTGCCAAGAAAAAAATTTAAAACTTCAATTTTGAAGTCTTGGTGTGGGTGGGTGGGGTTGCATCATAGAAATGAAGATCGTGTAGCTTTAGTGTTAGAAATTTGACTGTAAAGACAGGATTTTGAATTTAACTTGCCAACTTTGTTTTCTATCCTGAAACCTACAGGTTCCATGTATATTTTCATCTTTGAAACTTGATATATACACCAGTATATAATCGTATATTATGGAAATGGATTAGTCTTTGAATATTATCTAAACAAAATTTAAGTATAGCAACCATAAGTAGATTCATCCTTAACAAGAATTCTTTGTTTTAACTGGAGTCTCATCAGAGGATTACCACAATTCAATACTCCTAGTCAAATAAATTAAAAGATCTTAAATTTATTTGCCGTTAATTTGAGATTCGTTCTCAAATTTAATGGTATTTTCCCACCTAACCTTAAGAAAATTATCTCTTTATTTTTTGTATCTTTTATAACATCTTTTAATGCTTTTTTTTTTTTTTTCATTGAATGAATTCCAAATAATTTCCAATAAAAAGCCAAAGTTTTGATTTGAAAGAAAATCTATAAAACTAAGATTTTAATTTGAAAAGCATGACAAATAAAACTTGGTCTCTAAAAATTCTACTAAGATTAAATTTTGCTGTTGTTCTACAAATTATTTTAACTAATATTGTCATTTTTATTAATAGTTACATGTTTAGCTGGTTTACTCTCTAATCTAAATCCAGTGGATATTCAGTAATCCTGGAAGGAGCTTGAAATGGAATCATTTACCATAGTCTCATTTTTTTTTCCTTTTTATTAGGACATTTATTTATTTTTATTTTTTATTTTTAATCATCAGCCAAAAGTTGATCTCTTCAACATTGTTTAGATTAAAAAAAGAAATTGCTGTAGGAATTTTTATTGCTTGGATCTATGAAATTTATTTTAATGGAGACTTCACAATCCCTTAGTTATTTAATCATAATTAGCATCTTATTTATTAACTTAGTCTGATTTTGATTTGTCTCAAAATGGCCTATGTTATTAATGTGTTCAAAATCCTGCAATGTGTGTTATATATCATTAAGAAATAATGATTTACATAGCATATTATGTGGATAATTTGCATACTGATTTTAACAAAAATAAGTTTAATAAATAATTACTTGGGGTTATTGATTTCTAATATTGTTTTATTCTCAAATGTATTAAAAAAAATCCTATCTATAATTTTATATAGAAACCAATTAAAATAACATTAAAATCAGTGTAATCTTTTTATATTCGTTCTTTTAGTTTTGTCAGTATTTCTAATTTAATATAATACATAATTACATTAAAACTTAAATACTTGTGCCCAGAATGGGGCGCTTATTATAATGTGGACATCTTTTTTGATATTTTGGTCTAAATCTATTATGTTATTTCAAAAACCTCTTTCTTTTTTTCTTAATTCAATTTATTTATGTTTCAGCTGTTATGGTCGAGTAAGTTCGTTAAATGGTGAACCTGAACCAGGTGTTGTGGTTGAAGCAGTCAGTGTTTCTGGTGATGTCAAATATCAAGAAGAGAGCAAAACTGAACAAGATGGAACTTACAGAATCAGAGGACTTCAAGTAAGTCTCTCTCTCTCTTTATTCATTTCAATTGATTTTAAGGAATTTTTCACAGGAAATTATCATTTTAATTACCTCCAAAAACCTGTCCTATCAGCTAAGGCTGTAAAATACACCGACTACACCTCTGCAGAGGGGCAACCCATGATGCTTAAGGATGGAATTCGGGTGGTTAAGCAGACCATGACTTGCAACACATCCCTTTGGCCTTTACTTAGGCTAGTTAGGTGGTCGGAAAGGCCCCTCCAATCAATCAGCTAGTCACATCAAACCCTAGCACCTATATGATTGTCCCAACTCTATTGCCCTTATGGTAAGCCCTAACCGTTTTTATCATATATGTGCTAGAAGGCGGTCGCTGAGGGACTTAGTGTCCTGGGTATGACATTAAATTGCATCTACTGGTGAAGTTCCAATTTTGGAGGTCTGGGGAATGTGGAGCACCCCTTTATCGCCATTACTTCCAGGTCCACTCTGACCTGGATTGGTAGTACCTATTAGAGTCCCATCTATAGGTTAAATAGAAGAAAAAATAAGTTTTAAAGAGATATCTTTAAAAAAAATTTGAGTTTAAAAAAAAATATTTTGTACCTATCAAGAATGAACAAAACAAAAACATCTTTGGCAAAAAATAACCCAACAAGGGTTGACATGCCATAAAATCTAACCAACTTAAACCTAAAGAACCATACTGAAAAATTTCTTGTTACTCTTCTCCTTCTAGCCAGGAAAAATCTTAGGTCTGACTGAATTTTTTTTCCTCCCATCAGTCATTGTGAGATTACCATTGTTATGATTCAAAATCTTTTGCTGCCTGAAGATTGATTTGCTTAAACAAGCATGTTTAAAGAGCATGAAACCAATAAGGTAGCAGATTAGGTTTCATACAATTTAATATATACAAAAAATATATACTTATTTATCATTATTAATATCGCTTTATCACAGATATTGAGCACTCTTCTAATAATACTGTATATATTGGCTTACTATTAGCTCAGTCGGTAGAGCGCTCAGCTAGAAACCACAAGGTTCCTAGTTCGATACTGGCCCTCGCCAACTCAGTGTATGAGTAGCACAGGGAACTGTGAGGTAAAGTAAGCCTAATGAGTCAATTATCCTAATGATCCGTTAGGAGAAGCCTAGGTAGATATTCTCTGACTCATTAGGCTTACTTTATTATATATATATATATATGCCAAAAATATTATACAAATTTTATTTTTTATTTTATTTATTTTCAGCCTTCAGTCACCTATCAGATTCAAATTAAAAAGGTCGAGAACAGTCACCTGGAAAGGTCAGCTCCAAAATTCCGTTTGTTAAAGGTAAGCCAAAAAAAAAAAAAAAATCTTTAAATTAATGTAATGTATAATTAGAGAAGAAGATTGATGTCTGTTTTGATTAATAGACTAATTGTCTTGAGTAGTTGGGCTAAAAAGCAACTAAAATTAAGATGAAAAAAAAAATAATAAAAAAATTAATAATGTTTAACTATTAGTTTCATCTAATAAAACATCATGATGATATTATCTTATTATAATGGAGTTTGTGGATTTATCTGTCTGTAACCGAAACTATATCACTATACAAGTCACAATTCCCTTAGTTATTTACATCATATTCTCTGTGATTTTATTTTTTTATTTAAACCTCAATTATTAATAAAAAATTTTTATATCATTAATACTGTTGACCATATCTACTTATTATTAACATGCAATTGTATTTATATATACAACAAAATAGGTTTACAGTGTGAATGGGAAGGCTAATTTGCATATTGATCTTAAAAAATTGATTTTAATGAATATGTGCTTAGTATTATTGACTTCAATTTTTTTGGTTTTATCTTAATGAATATGAGAAAAAATCTCGGGGATAAATATTAAAAGAAATTCATTAACAAGAAGAAATAACTGTGATATTATCCTTTACTTCCTATTTTAACTAAATAGTTAAATTACAAAAATTTACCAATGAAAGATGGGAGTAATGGAAAATGATGGAAGAGTTAGTTTCCAAGTTGTTCTATTTTTCAATCATACCCCCTCTGTTCCAAATCTTTTTATCTGCATTCTTATTCAGTTTCATTTGCCTTTGTAATTTAACATGATATTTTATTATATTAAAACTTAAATACTTGCACCCGGAGGGTGCATATATTTGCTAGTTACTTATAATAATTGTAGATAGATAATCTGAATACAACAATAATGATACAATGTGTAGGGAGAGATAGATTCATGCCTTTTTCTAAGTACATTAATGTGAAGTAAACAATTATGATTTCTATGTCAATAATGATTGTCTTTTGTTTTTGTTATGACCTGTTGAAGGGTCAATAAATAATAACTCAACCCGGTGATAAAATATAGAGAACAGATTTTATTCAGCAATATATATCAACGTACAATGAAAGGGTTTCCTTGTTACAGTGTACACGAAGAACATGTATCTGCTACTTGTCGCTTGAGTAGCTTTGCTCTGTTAATATATACCTTTTGGGTAAGTCTATATTCGTATCATAGGTGAGTCACCTACAACAGTTTTCCTAAAAAAAAAAAAAAAAAAAACAATTGTTGTTACTCGAATTTACCTATCAAAATCAGCTCAATAGAGATATTTAATTTCCCTTAATTCAATACCCAAGAAAAATGATATGATAGGAATATTGAATAGATAATGTTACGGTTTGCAATCATCTTATATTTTCATGGATGTTTTTGTATTACAATTATAGATAAGATTCACTTATATAGTTGAATCACAACAGGAATATATATATATATATGTATATGTATAAGTTTCTTCAAGCTGTGCCTTCATATATATATATCCATATATGTATCTTTCAACCAATCACCCACCCACCCGCCTGTCTATCTCTCTGTCAGCCAATTCTTATATATCTACCTATATATCTTAGCCTCTTCATTTCTATCTATCTGTTCATTATCTCTCTATCTACCTATCAGCCTCTTCATCTACCTATCAGCCTCTTCATCTACCTATCAGCCTCTTCATCTATCTATCTATCTATCTATCTATCTGTCTGTCCTATCTATCTATCTATCTATCTATCTATCTATTATATATATATATATATATATATATATATATGTCTCTACTTAGTGCATTGAGAACTTTAACATGTTTAACTTGGCTAGCTCTTTTGGTATTTTTTCTCTTTAGGTCATTGCACTGGTGCCAATTGATTATTTTCAAGTGGAACAAATGTTTTGGTCTTTCCTTTTTTTATATATTTTTTTCACCAGGCACTAGTTTGTATTTTGTATTTACAAATTGTATTATTGGGAATTTTTTCATGCTGTGAGGGTTTTAAAAATAAAGTTATATATATACAGTGAAATTTGATATTCTAATTTTAAAACAAACTGACCTTGTAATTGTTCTTTAAAAAAAAAAAAGAAAGAAAAGCCCCCCCCCCTAAAATCAACAGAGAATTATTTGTATATATAAAAGCATTACTTTGTCAGCCATGTATAATATTTGCATTCATTCCTGATCATTGACAATCTTTCTTTTCTTTTTTTTTTCCCCATTTTCAATTCACAAACAAATTGTTAAAACTTTTTAAAAATAAAGTGCAAATACCCTTGGGAAAGGTATGAATCCTACTCTCCCTCCAGCTATGGGCAAATAGTTGGGCAGACTGGGCTCTTTAACCTTGGTTAGGTAACCGGTCTAGGAGAAGGAAAATTTTTAAATTTATTTTTTCTATCTATCTGGGACTCTAATAATATATATATATATATATATATATATATATATATATATAGTCCCAGATAGATTGAAAAAATAAATTTTTTAAAAATTGAGTTTGAAAAAATTTTTGAATACCCATCAAGTATGAATATAAAAAAAACGTCTTTGGCATAAAATAACCCAACGAGGGTTGACATACTGTAAAATCCAACCAACCAGATGGTTTCATGCCTTTCCCACTGGTATTAGCACAATGAAATATGAACAGTCTTGTCCAGGATTTGAACTTGTCGCCGATTCCATTTCCTACAATGGTAATCATTATGTTAAGCATGTCTTCGTCTTAATGATGGAGTAGTAGTAAAGTCAGTGGGTATTGATAAGAAAATCAGACATCTATGGACACCAGATGTTAAATGGAATTGGGTCTATGATATAACAGTGATTGTTTTGTTTTTCATTCTTCTGCCAGAATTTATGGAGGTTCTCATAGTGTAATGGTTACTGTTTTAGGCAAATGAACATGGTGACATGAGTTCAAATCCTGGACAAAGTTGTTTGCATTTCACATAGCACTGATACCTTTGGGAAAGGTATGAATCCAGCTATTCTCCCTTAAGCTATGGGTAAATAGCATGGCAGACTGGACTCTTAAATCTTGGTATAGATTCTAGGAGGAGGAAAACTTTGAATTCAGTCCAGTTTAACTCTGCTTAAAAATTGACCTTGTGTCACATTCCATTTGTGCGGAGAGGTTGGGTAAATACATCCAGCCAGAATTTGTGGTGTTGCTGAATATGTAATGATTAGGGTGAATGAAAATTTTGATTATATTGCAACATTGTAGTAAGTGAGTTGTGCTATTACATTCACTTCCAGACTAATACTCTTGGGAAAGGTATGAATTGGTTAAATAGTATCTCTATTGTTCTTCTGTTTCTTTGGCATTAAATAAACCATGAAGGTTGATATACCATTAAACAAAGAAAGCAAACCAATATTAAATTTGCTTGAATATCTTGATAGACTTACTTTAACAAAATGGTATCTTCAAAGTTTTTAAAATTTTATTCATATCATGTTTCCATTGAAGCCTTTTGTTTTGATTTAAGATGGTTATACAATTTCTTAATTTTTTTTTTTTTTTGTCGGGTTGATACAGGTTGAAAATGCTGATCTGACAAATGTGAATATCATTGCATTCCGTCGGATGAACCAGATGGATGTCAGTGGAAACGTGGTGACCCCTCCTGATATTCTTCCCACTCTAAAGGTAACACTTTTTCCTTTTCAACACGGGAGATTTCATTTGGATACTTATATTGTAAAAAAAACAAAAACATTCTAAACGTATTTGATTTCAGTGAAGAAAAAAAATCAACATCTAAGGACTCCAGTTGCCTTGTAAACTGGGGTTTTAGAATACACTGACTGCACCCCTGCTGAGGGCAAGACCCCTCCCCACAATGGGGCCTCCTATTAGCCATGGGTGGTGACCCATGTTGCTTAAGAATGGAACCTGGTTGCTGAGCAGTCCATGACATGCAACACTCCACTTTGGCCCTTCTTAGGCTAGACAGATGGTTGGAGAGGCCCCCTCCGATCAATTGGCTGATCACATCAAGACCTAGCACCTATATGATTGTCCCAACCCTATTGCCCTTATGGCAAACCCAACCCTTTTTATCATATGGGTACTAGAAGGCTGTGGCTGAGGGTTTTAATGTCCTGGGTATGACGTTAAACTGCATCAAATGGTGAAGTTCCAATTCTGGAACTCCGGGGAATGTGGAGTACCCCTTTATCACCATTACTCCCAGGTCCACTCTGGCCCAGAGTGGTAATAATTGTTACAGTCCCAGCTATGGGTTGAATAGAAAAAAATGAGTTTAAAAAAATGTATATTTTATATTGATTACCCATCAAGAATGAATAAAACAAAATGTTTTTGGCATAAAATAACCCAACAAAAGTTGACATGCTGTAAAATCCAACTAAGGACTCCAGTTGCCCTATTGGTGGGATTGACTATATACCCTGCAGTAAGACCACCACCCCAAAAAAAAAGAAATGTTGTATCTTGGGTATGACACTAAACTGCCTCTGATGGTGAGGCTTCAGTTCTGGAGCTCTATGGAATGTGGAGTATTCCTTCATTGCCATTACTCTCAGGTCCACTCTGACCCAGAGTGGTAATACTTGTTAGTCACATTGATGGGTCAAATAGATTTTGTGTGCAAAAATAAAATCTCTTAAGAAACAACTACACAAAAAAATGTGAAGCGCGTGGTGTAATGGTTAAAGTCATAGGAAATGGACTTGTTGCCCCGAGTTCAAATCTTGGACGTGGTAATTGCATTTCACTTAGCGCTAATACCTTGGGAAAGGTACGAATCCTACTCCCCTCCAGCTATGGGCAAATAGTAGGGCTCTTTAACCTTGGTTAGGCAACCGGTCTAGGAGAAGGAAAACTCTGAATTCAAACCTGTTAAACTCCGCTTAAGAAATTGACCTTGTGTTGCATCCTGCTCGTACGGAGGGGTTGGTGAATATATAGATTTCCTAATGTCTAGTCATAAAATAATCCTAGATGAATTGACATGGCTTGTTAAATTCAATCATAAGGAATCCAGTCTCACACTGAAATTTTAATAAACATGTCTATTCATGTATCTGAACATGAAAGGTCAATTGAGCGCCTCTAAA
>CM042147.1:52157431-52182431 GCA_023376005.1 Doryteuthis pealeii | reverse complement strand
ACCCAGAACCTTGTTATTCCTCAGTGGATGCTCTAGCTAAATCGACCCCAAAAAGTGTGGGAGGGTGTAAATATGAGTTTTACAACTTTTTTGTTTTTTGTTACTTGCTTATAAAAGCCTTTCATTTAGACCCCCCCCCCTTTTTTTTTTTTACTCGTATAACTAGATGAAACATCTTTGCTAGATGAGTTGCAACATTTAATCCCAGATTCTGTGGGAAAATTTACTTTTCTTCTGAAATGTCCATTCATTTCCTGTTTTGACTTGTGATTTTGTCGTCTTCTGCTTCTCTCTATTTTTTTAATCAATAGAAGCAGTGTTCAATCTCCCCCCCCCCTCTTTGTCGTTTGTGTTGTATAAGTCATTCATAATCTGAATAAAGATTTATTTCTTCCCATCTACAGAGAAAAGACATTTTCTCTGAAACTTTCTTCCTTTTTATTTAATGTTTTGTTAGATTGTTTTATTTTGTTTTTGTTTTTATAATCATTTTCATCCATTTATTTATTTATTTATTATTTATTTATTTTCTTCATCTTCAGAGATTGGTTGACCAAGATTTTAATCAAAGTTCCTTCCTTTCTTTACCATTGGCTCTTTTACTTCTTGGAGCAGCGTATACACTTTATAAATACAAAAACAATTATGGAAAGGTAAATCTTCACTTGTTTATTTGTTGTTTGTATTTAAAATCAACAATTGCAATTGTTTCTTTGTTTTTTAAATAGATTTTTTTAAAAGTATTTTTAAATGTCTTTATAGATTTTTTTTTTTTTATACAATTTTCACTGCATTTTTTTTCTTTTTTTTTTTTTTTTTTTTTTTTTGTAGTCATGTATATTTTTTCCACATATTTTACTTTCTTTTTTTTTTTTTTCCTTCAGTTCCTACTTTTTTCTTATTTTTCTTATTTTCTTTGATCAATTTTTCACCATTTATTTTTATTTTTCAGTCTTTATAATTTTTTATGCCATTTCTGTTGTTAATTTTTTTTTTTTAAATTTGATATGATATTCAATTTTTGTATTTTGTTTTTGTTTTTATTTTTATTTTATTTTTTTTTTTCGTTTTTAAAAAAAAATTTTTTTTGTATTATAAATTTCAATTTTTAAATAAAAATTTTTGTTTCTACAGAAAGAATTGTGAAAAAATATTCAACAACAGATGTTTAAATTACATCTGCTTTTAAAGAAATAAAACATCGCTTCTCCCTTAGATAAAAGAAGAAAAAAACTTTAAAAAAGTAAAAAGACCCCCAACAAATATCCAAACTAAGCAAGGTTTATAAAAACTCTCAAATTCTAATCTGTTTTTAATTTTATCGTTTCCCATTCGTCTAGCGCCGCATGGTGGATCAAGATCTGCTATCGTTCCTGACGCAGCCTTTCGCCATGTTAGTGACGGGATATAAATACATATCGAATATATTCCGAAATAATTATGGCAAGGTAATATATTGGCTGTTCATTTTCCCTGGCATCTCATGGCTAAAGAAATGCTTCAGACATCCTTTTTACATTTTTTTTTTCTTTAAATTTCTTTTTTTAAATTTGACTTTTTTACTACCCAAATATAACAAAAAATTTATTTCTTTTTTTATCTCTGGCCCAAACTAACGAACTAACACATCCAAACATCTATGTTGACTTTCTACAGATACAAATGTACAATATGAATGCGTTTTAGTAACGTGTATTCACTTTTCTAATAGAATTGACGTGTTAATTTTTTTTTTTTTTTTTACCTGTAAATAAGAGGATGCATACGTACGAGTGAATTATATTTAAGCATTAACAAATTTAAGTTTATGTAACACTAACTAAAATTTGTGTAAGTAAAACACGGAGAGCGTGCAAGAATCGTAGAATCCAAATGATTGTCTTGTAGAGAAAAAAACAAAATCGTCTAAGTCTTTATTAGAAGACTTAGACGATTTTGTTTTTTTTTGTTTTTTTTTCTACAAGACAATCATTTGGATTCTACGATTTTTGCACGCTCTCCGTGTTTTACTTACACAAATTTTGGTAATTAATAAGCGTACAAACACAAAATACACTCTCTCTCACATACACACGTTTGTATATCCATAAATTATCCAAAGCTAGGTAGGTGCATTTCTCGAAGGACTGGAAGAAAATTACGGCAACTGTTTGAAAATCGCAGAACATTGTATATATTTCCCAAGTAGATGTGCAGCATTTTGATTTATTTACTTTGCTGAAAATATTGACATTGGCAAATGATGTAATGGGAGCTTTATTATTTAAACACTAAACTGATCGGTCATTTTTTTTTTTTTTTCTATGAACTAATCTTTGCTTGGCTTCATACCAGACTAAGTTTAGTAAATCCTTATAATCTTGTCTGTTGTTAGTAACCTGGGATATTACTGGTTTTGTTGGATATATCAAGTTGAAATTTTCATAACTTAGTCTTGTGAATATATCAAATACAAACATTGAAAATCCGGAAAAGGTTTATTAATTTTTTTACAGGAATATAGATAATTGACTCAACACGCAGTTCTCCAACTAGAAGCGGACACCCGGTGTTGCCTGGGTAGAGAGGGGTTAAAAAAAAGTTAATCTCACAGATCCATTGATTGTTTTGGTCTTCCATAATTGATTTGTTTTAATCCTGAATGCAATCTTATGACCAAATACCATTTGGTCTAAAGATTGCATGGGCAGGGAAACTGTCCGTAACCAAGTGTTGACTCCATGTCTACACTACCTTAACTCAAATATATGCCTTTTTGATTCATTTTAATATGGCTGCCATCTTTTTTAATTCATCTTTGAATATATAACTAAATATTTAGTTGTTATACCTTAGGGAAAAGCATGAATCATTCTATTCTCTCTTCAGGTAAATTTTTAACAAATACTGTTTTTCATTTTGGCTGATGTGCCCTCTGGCCATCTTCATGATTAACAGAATGAGAACAATCTATCCCAATGGATTAATTAAAAAGGGTTTGGGTTTGAAGTTTCATAAAGGTTAACATGAAAGCTCCCGAGTTCAACAAGAAACCCCTGAAGATGGAGGGCATATCAGCTGAAATGTGTATATAACAATAAAGATGAAGACGAGTACAAAAAATCTATATACTACAAATTATCAAGCCTCATCTCACAAATTCAGACACGTAATATTAGTGATGAAATGAAAGTGAATAATTTAAAGCTTGAAGAATTAGATGGAAATTCTATGAAAGGCCATTGGTGATAAAAATATGTTTTAAAAACTATTGCTTTCATTTGCATAAGTATGTGCATTTATAATGCAGTTTCTTTTCTCTTGCTACTTCATTAAAGATAAACCTTGTAACATTATGAAATTAATAGATACAATTGTCTTTCATCATACAATGGAATCTCGATTCTTGAACTACTCTGAGTTCAAACCAAAAATTTGAGTAAAAAAGTCTTCAGTTGTCGAACAAATTTTCAGACTTCGAACACTCGAGTCGAACCGATGAAAATGAAAGTCGTGCGAATGACTGCAAATTTCAAGCAGCATCAGTTAGTTTCAGTCACTATCTTGAACGAGTGTCTGATATTGTTTTTGTGCAAATTCTTCATTTCGTTTGTGTTTTTTCTCTATTTTACAACTACTTTAACCCTTATTCATAGGTCCTAAGAAAAGCAGCAGTGATATTACCGGAAAGAGAAAGAGGAAAATTGTGGAGTCTGATGGTCAAGAATGCGTAAATCTACTTTACAATATTTCTTATGGCAAAGATTGTTTCAGTTTTTGAACAAATCGATCCTTGAACATAATTTTGGAATGAATTATGTTTGAGAACAGTGTTTCCACTATATATGTGAGTCAAAGTTGTTGCGCTATTGAAAATCATATAATAGAAGTGGAGTGTGTGTGTTCGTTTTAGGAATTAAATACATACTGAAATAAAAAGCTACTGTATTTGGGTGTCTCATCATAGTCTAATGGTAAATAAGCTAGTTTCATAGACCAATTACAACTGAGTAGTGAGTTCACTCCTCACTGGGTGCATTATACTTGCAGCCTTGTTCAAAATCTAACCTACATTTAGTTTCTATGCCTTGAAAAAAAGCATGAATCAATTTGTTCTCCCTTCAGCTATGGGTAAATAGTAGGGCAGACTGTTCTTTTAACCTTGGTTAGGCAACTAGACTAGGAGAAGGAACACTCTAAATTCACACTAGCTTTACTCTTTTTAAAAATTGACCTTGTGTCACATCCTACCCATGGTGGAGATGTGTAAATACCTTTTAGTTTTTATCAATTACTATAAGCAATCTGAGGACTATGTGCTAGAATGAAGCAAAGCTCACAGAAATCACACTGAAGACATTGTCCCCTCCCCCAGATCACCTAAGTTAAGCATCAATAAGTCTGCCTAGTGCTTAGATGGGTGACCACTTGGCAATAGCAATTACTGTAAACAGCCCAAGTCCTGTGTGCTGCCAGACTAAGTTATATTTAGTAGATAACAACTGGCTGTATTGGTGTTGGAATATGAATGTAAGTTTGATTAGTGATAGACTATATGAATAAAATAAAAATTACATTGTGTAACAGAATTTTATCAAAAAAACATATGTTGGAGGTGATAGGAAATTTTACTGTTGCAGAATAAACATCATATTCACGTTCACAGGAAGGCTGTGACTGGACGCTAGTCTCGGCCTTCCTGTCAAGGTGAATATGATGTTCATTCTACAACTGTGTACAAATCTCTTTGCAACTTTAACATAGTTGGTGCATGGTGTAACTATAACATAAGTGGCGTGTGGTGTAATGGTTATCGTCATAAAGATGGACTTGGTGACCCGAGTTCAAATCTGGGACTGAGACTGTTTGCGTTACACATAGCACTAATACCCTTGGGAAAGGTATGAATTCAACTATTCTCCTTCGCCAGTTCTGGGTAAATAGTAGGGCAGTTTGGACTCTTTAACTTTGGTTAGACAACAAGTCTAGGAGAAGGAAAACTCTGAATTTTAATCTGTTAAACTCTGCTTATGAAATTGGCCTTGTGTCACATCCTACTTGTGAGGAGGGGTTGGTAAATATATATAACATAGTTGGCAACTTTTTATTTACTTTCCAATTCTTTGGCAAAACCCTTCTTCATTTCAAACTGCATCCAATGGTGAAGTTCCAATTTTGAAACTCTGGGGAGTGTTCCCCCAATGGGGCCACCTGTTGGCTGTGGGTGGCAACCCGTGATGCGTAAGGATAGTGCCCAGGTGGATGAGCAGTTCATGATTTGCAATACTCCACTTTGGCCCTATCTTGGGCTAGACGGGCGGTTGGAGAGGCCCCCTCTGATCAATCGGCTGGTCACGTCAAGCCCTAGCACCTATATGATTTTCCCAACCCTATTGCCCTTATGGTAAACCACAACCCCTTTTTATCATGAGTGCTAGAAGGCGGTGACTGAGGGTCTACATGTCCTGGGAATGACGTTAAACTCTATCTGATGGTGAGGTTCCAGTTTTGGAGGTTTGGGGAATGTGGAGCACCCCTTCATCACCATTGCTCCCTGGTTCACTCTGACCTGGAGTGGTAGTACCTGTTAGGGTCCCATCTATGGGTTAAATAGAAAAATATATTTATAAAAAAAATTGTATTATCCATTAAGAATTGATTTATTTCAAAACTTTATCAGTATTAAATGACCCAATGAGGCTGATATGCCGTAAAACCAAACCTGTGGAGTGTTGAGTAGCCATTACTCTCAGGTCTACTCTGACCTGGAGTGGTAGTACCATTTAATGTTCCATGTATGGGTTGAATAAAAAAGAGTTTTCAAAAATTTGAATACCCATCAAGCAGGGATAAATTAAATTAGAAATTTAAATTAAATTAAAATTAGTCAAATAGATCACTAATTAGGACTGAGCTTATTCTAGTAGTGACCACCCCAAGCAGTTTAACAGGTTTGAATTCAGAGCTAGACTGGTTGCCTAACAAGGTTAAAGAGCCCAGTTTGCCCTACTATTTACCCATAGCTGGAGGGAGAGTAGTTGGATTCATACCTTTCCCAAGGGTATTAGCACTATGTAAATTAGTTTCGTCTAGGATTTGAACTTGGGCCGACAAGTCCATTTTCTATGACTCTAACCATTACACCACGTACCTCCAACTAGATAGAACAAAACGTCTTCGGTGTAAAATAACCCAACAAGAGTTGACATGCCATAAAATCCAACAAACCAAACCGAACTTTCCATTACAAGGGTGAGGGTTGTCTAACACCATTGTGCTATTGGTTAATGGGGAGTGTTTTTTTTTGGGGGGGGGTCTTATTAAACTAACCATGTGTCACATGTAGTTGAAATGATAGGGCATGAGTTTGTTTTTTTTTAATTTTAATAAATTTGAATTAAATAGAAACAAAGATCTCTTTATTATGATGTCATTATCATCAGGTTGATGATTATGGGGGAATATTAATAGAAAGAAAGAGGAATTATAGAAATGATATGTTTTTATTTTGATGCAAATATATCATTAATAACAACAACACAAATGGGAATGTTGAAAAAAACCCCCAAAAACGGTTACATCAAAAGAACAATGGTTGTTGCAGTTGTTTCAATCTCAAGCACCCCAACCCCGTTCCCCTAACTCCATCACCAGTCTGTGTTCTAAGATAATTATGGAATTCACCTACCTATTTTACAATCAGGTGAGTATTTAATTAATGTTTTTATTTGGGGTAAGGTACGCAATTCGGACTAAAGTAATTGACCTGGTGTTTTTCAAAGGAAATTTTGCTTTTTAAATTTTTCTTTGTTATGCTTCATCAAAAACTTTTTGAAAAAGAAAAGAAAAGAAAAGAAAAAATAAACATAAATTTTTGCTTTTAACCCTTTATCTACCACTGCCATCCACAATAGCCATGTCTCAAAATACCAGCCATTTTACCTAATTACCATTGTTTTAGTACTTAAAACAATGAGTTTCAGAAAAATCAAAATAGAGAGAGAAAAAATGTCTTTAATGTAAAACAACCATCGATTTATACCCAATACTTGCATCATTGAATCAAATCCTGTGGCAAAATGGGTTGGTTAAATAAAATGACTTCATTTTGTGATGAAATGGTTGACAAACTAGTATTGTATCACTGATCCTTTACTACTGAATAGAAATTTAATTCATTTAATTCATTTCTCTTTTTAAACTCTAAACCATTTTCTAAGAACTGACTATCTTGGGTGTTTTCGGGTGGTCCAGGATTTTGGTTGTTGGGCAATTTGGGATGCTCTGGTAGATAAAGGGTTAAAGAAAGAATTGAAATTTCTGTGAAGGGAATTTCTATTTAATCTTCTAAATTCCGCTTAAAAAAATTATTGTATCAAATGATTGAATAAAACAATAAGCTGTGCTATAATTTTGATTTTTCAGACTGTTGTCCTCATCTTTATTGGGGTATGTAAAAATCACAACATTTTGGATGCTGTATCCTCCAGCCTTCCTCAGGTATTCCTGTGTATCCGAGCATAACCATGACCCAACCTGGGAAATCATTTTAAATAGTTTGACTGTTGATCAAACAAGGTGTTGAAGAACTTTTGAAGATTTATTCAAATTTTGACGTCATTTAAAAAAAAAAAAATTTATTTTTATTTTTATTTTATTTATTTTTTTTGCACACCTATCATTCCACATGTGTCACGAGGTGCATCACAATTATTAAAAAAAAACAAACAGAAAAAGACAAAATTGACAACCGAACTATTCAAAATGATTTCCCAGGTTAGGTCATTGCTCTGCTCTGATACACAGGAAACACCTGAGAATGGCCGGAGGATACAGCAGCCAAAACGTTGTGATTTTACATAGCACAATAAAGATGGGGACAACAGTGTGAAAAATCCAAATTATACACACCCACTCTTGTCCCAAGAATACAGATAAATGATAAGTTGTATTACTTCAGTCAACCCATATGTACTTTAATGGTTTTTTTTTCCGGACTCTAAAAATTCAGATTTAGACTTTTTCTATGTTTATTCTCTACAACATTGAAGAGATTGTTCATGCTATCAATCTTAAAGAAGATATATTTATAATGAGGCATGGAAAAAAATTGCTTAAACCAGTACTTTTCAAACTATCTGATGTGGTGTTACTGGCAAGATATTTTTCCAATGGGCCACATACAAGTAGTGAGTGAGTTTAAGTGTAGCTTTTATTTCCAATCAAATTCTAAATATTTCTGTTTGTGTAAAGAATAATATGAAACAATGCACTAAGATTTTATGCATTTTCATTTTTACACGTTATATATATTCCAATGAGTGAGTAATGAAATCTCCCTTATGATATAATAATTTACAATAGTTGTAATTGATAGAGCTCAATGTGTCCCCTTAGTGCTAGAAGAGTAAAAATATATTTGGGAAAAATAAAGAATATTTAGATTAAAAGCATAATAGTCTATTTCAGCAGACTTAGAGGAATGTAGATTTCCTAAGTAACCATCATCAGATGTTACTATGTTGGAATGATTTATTCAACATAGTAATATCTGATGATGGTTACTTTGGTGAATCTACATTCATCTAAGTCTCTTGAAATAGACTATTATGCTTTTACACTAAATCTTCCTCTTTGTTTTTCCATATATATATATATATATATATATATATATGTGAAACTACAAACTTTCCACATACTGCCAATTGGTGACTGGTATACATATCACCACTTTGAGTAGCACTGACTTATGTTGGCTGTGCATAAAAAATAATTTTTTTAAGTTAGAAAATTCTATCTGGCATCTTTATAGATATTTTTTATTCGGATGAATCAACTCTTAGTGCAATTGTGAAATGAGAACATCCTTATTCCACACTTGTGAACTATTTTCTTTTTCTTTTTTTTCTCTTTTTGTTCCTCTTTTTTTTTTTCTTTCTCTTTTTTCCTCTTTTTTTTTTTTTTTCCTATATAAGTTTGCTTATATCATATAGGTATGACTCCAAGTTCCAGAGGTAAGGGATGTGAATTCAAATCTCATCCAATGTTATGGCTCTCTCTTCTGAATTCCTGCATTTTAATTTGAAGGCTAAAGAACATATCTAACAAGAAAACAAAAAATTTAAACCAAAAAAAGAGGAAAATCTTGAGGCATCTTTACATCTATTTCTAAAAACAACTTTTAATTTAAACTTTTAAAGATGAAAAAAATAATTAAAAAAAAAACAAAAAAAAAAACACTTGGAAATAATCAAAATTGGGAAATCTGATGAATTTGAAACTTTTATGAAAAAAGGTAAATGAAAGAAAATAATCATATGATATAAGCATCTCCTAATGTCTGAAGACCCCCCCCCAAAAAAAAAAAATTAATCGGAGTATCAGATTAAAAGTCAATGTATTCTTGAATATTTATTTGTTTAGTTTTGTTTGACTCACCATCCTTTATCCCCACCCCATCTTTTGGTGGTTGAATGTTGTTGAATACCCAAGAAGAATGAATAAAACAAAATGTCTTCGGCATAAAATAACCCAAAAAGGGTTGATATGCTGTAAAACCCAACCAACCAACTAATATCACGATTTCTTCTTTTTTCCTGTTTTTATAATTTTATTTTCTTATCCAATTTTTGTTGATATGTTCTTTAATCTTCCTTAAATTTTGTATTTGTTCATTTTTGTTGTTTGGTAAGTGCAATATTTGTCCAGAAACAGGAAACCCAATAACATCATTGGATAGAGCAAGTTTTCAGCTACAGATTATTGAATCATTCAAGTAAATGGCTTATGTATATAAAAATAAATAATAAATAATAAATTAAAATTGCATTAATTCATCTGGGAGAAAATTCCTTACTCCTCTATTTCTCCTCCTCCTCCTCCTCCTTCTCCCATTACAGAGGGGTGGGAGCCAAGAAGCTCCAATTTGAAGACTGTACCCATACTTGATGCTAGCAAGTATGTGTGGGTTGGGGTGCCTAAGTTGGTGACACACAAAACCCAGGATCTTATCATCATCATCATCATTGTTTCTTGGAGTCAGTCTCTTCAGATTGTTAACCAAGAGACCAAAATCAGGAAATCCTTTCTTTCTTTCTTTTTATTTCTGAGTGAAACAAGATTGACCTTTTGTTTTCTATTTCAGATGGTTCCTTCAAATACCCGCGATGCATTTTCCCAGCCGGCCTCAGACAGTGGCAACCAGTCCATCCCAGAATCCCTACGTCCTGATACGGGGTCTGGAAAAAAAAAAATTAAAGCCCGGAAGACTTAAATTATATTTTTTGTTCAACTCTTTTTTTTTTTTTTTTTCCTTTTTTTTTTTCTTTTTTTTTTTTTTATTCCATTTGTCCCTCTGTCTGTGTGTGTGTGTGTGTGTGTGTGTGTGTGTCCCCTCTAAGATGCATTTCTACCTTTTTGTGAGTTTGAGGGAGAGAAAGATTGTCAGTTGAAATAAAATTAAAGAAAAAAAAAAAATTGTATATAATATACAAATGCAAATGAGATATTGATAGAGAAATGTATTTATATAAAGTGCATATTGATGTGTCTGCATCTTGGTGCAACAAAAATCCCTTAAGTAACATTATAGTATAACTAGCAAGACTTGTTTGAATATACCACAGTATGATGATTTAATTATTACAACATTTGATATGTTTACATAAAGAAGTATTTTACAATAGCTCTTATCTAAAAAGTATAATAATCTTGATTTAAATCTCTGACTTTTTTTTTTTTTTTCTTTCTTTCTTTCCTTATGTTCGAATTGAAGCCAATTAGCATTATTGCTTCCGCATGCTCAACCCCTCTCTTTATCTTTCCCCTTTTCTCCTTATATTTTTCCATGTAGCATGTGCTTTTTCTTCCTTTATTATTATTATGAGTGTTGTCACCTCAGCTAAATAATAGACCATTCTGTTTTTATAAACAGAATGGTCTATTATTTAGCTGAGGTGACAACACTCATAATAATTCGGTGGATAAGCAACTCCAGATAATCAGGATTTACATTTTTGTATTTCATTTTGGATAATTTAGACAGTCTTATATTTAACCTGAGGGTGTTGCAAGATGATAACGGTTGTACTTCTAAGGGACACAAATATTAATTTAAAGATTTTTGTGTACTGATCATTTTCACAAATACACACACACACTAAAAAAAAAACTGAATCCTCTCAGTTTTTGGTGCTATGTCAATAAAATAACTTCTTGATATAGACACATAACTCTATCAGTGATTGCATTTTACATATGTACATTACATACAATGTTGTGATTGAAAGTGTGAACCTTTTTACTATCTGCAGTACATGAATGTAATTGTGTATGTAATTTTATGTGAATAAATGTATATGTAAATTATACACACCAAACTATTCAATCATCTCAGAAAATATGAAATCAGTTTGGATTATAATGATCTTTTGTTAAATGCAATATATTTTATTGTGGTTGAATTAAGGAGGAAAATGTACTCTTGTATTGTTTGTCTGAAAAGGTTATTCAGCCCTTATCTTGATAAAAATAAAAAATAAAAAAATATATTTATTTATTTCAACTAATCAATTCAAAGGCCATTATAATTACAATCATAAAACTTATAAAACCTCACAGTATTTAATTTTCTTCCAATTTAATACGGATTTTAATTTTTGCAGTTTGCTTCAAGTTTAAAAAAAAAAAAATCATACAAGTTCCAACCCCTCAAAATTATTCACCATATTTCTGTGAATTTTTGAGATGAGACTTGATAATTTGGGTTATTTGAACTGTTGTCCTCGTCTTTATTGTTATATACATAATGTTTCATCTGAGTTCAACAAGAAACACCTGAAGAAGGCCAGTGGGTGTTTCTGCTGAAATGTTGTATATCTTATTATAATGGAGATTGTGTGTTTTTCTGTCTGTAACCGAAACTATATTACTACTCAAGTCACAATTCCCTTAATTATTTACGTCAAATTCTCCATGATTTCATTCTTTTAAACCTTCAGTTATTAATAAAAATTGTTTTACATTATTAATACTGTTGACCATATCTACGTACTAATAACATGCAATTGTATTTATATATACAAAAAATAGTGGTTTACAGTTTGAACGAGAAGGCTAATTTGCATATTGATATTTAAAATTTTATTTTAATAAATATGTGCTTGGTATTATTGATTTCTAATTATTTGGTTTTATCTCAAGAAATATAAACAAAAATCTCGTGGATAAATCTTAAAAGAAATTTATTTACAAGAAGAAATAACTGTAATATTATCCTTTACTTCCTATTTTAACTAAATAGTTAAATTAGGAAAATTTACCAATGAAAGAGGGGAGTAATGGAAAATGATGGAATAGTTAGTTTCAAAGTTGTTCTATTTTTCGATTATACCCCCTCTGTTCCAAATCTTTTTATCTGCATTCTTAGTCAGTTTCATTAACCTTTCTAATTTAATATATTTTATTATATAAAAATTTAGATACTTGCACCCGGAGGGTGCATATATTTGCTAGTAACAATAAAGATGAGGACAATAGTCCAAAAAATCCAAATAATACGTATATTCACTGCATGTTGCATTCAACTGAAGAAGGTTGATGAACTGACCAGCTGAAATGTTATAAAGGCAACAAAGATGAGGAATAAATTTTTCATGGCTTAGAAAATACTTTCTTAAAACTTCAAATTATTCTTAATAATCCGTCGTAGATGCAAAAGAAAAGTCCCTTTATATGAAGGCATTGGGGTGGGGATGCCATACTAGATATTTGACATTTGTGTTATCTGGCATTGTCTGTCTATCTCTTCAAATGACAAAATTGGGTTACATGGTACTAGTATCCTTAACTAAACTGAGTGTTTTCTTCTTTATTGTGCAATACCAATGTTGATAGGACATTGATATCTGCCAATGAAACAATGCGAGATGAATAAATCCCTTGCACCAATAACATTTCTGAAAAAGGAATTTCAATTTCATTCACTGAATCTTTTTGCTCTTTCACTAAACATTGTCAACTTTTTATGGACATTTTTTTTTTTTTTTTACTCTTCTACATTAATTAATGATTGTATGGGACGGTTTAGATCAGTTGTTAGAGCATCCAGCTCGGAATCACAAGGCTCTGGGTTCAATACCGGACCTCGCCAAGTCAGCACATGAGTAGCAGTAAAGTGGGGAGCTGATGGTAGGTGAGGTGCTATAACTCAGATGCAAAAAACAATCTCCCTGGTCTAGCACTAGTGAACTTACTCTGGCACATGGCTGACATCAATACAGAAGGAATATAAAGAATCCCCAAGATACAATAATCCACATGAAGATCCCGTGAAATCTGCAAGTATTTCATTTTAATGAAGATACAGATTTTTTTTTTTAATTCTTTTGACAAAACCATTCTCCTGAGTTTGAGGAAATTTTTTTTTTTTAAATTTCACTTAGAAGGAAATTCTTCCAATTGGCTCTTCATAGTACTTGTTATTAATGAACAGTCTTGTTTGTAACAAAAAAAAAAATTGAAATATTGTCAATAGAAGAAAAAAAAATTATATTTGTTACTACCTGACATTTACAGAAAATAATGTGCCTACAAAAATAGAATAAAATCTTTTAAAAAATTATCCCCTAGTTATGTGTGTGAATGTTAAAATTGTCTTGTATAAAATGGATGTTTATAAATAGCAAAGTAAAATAAACATTTAGTTGTGTATCCCCCCCCCTCCTGCAGGGTCAGAGGTTAGCATTTGAGATCAAGTGAAATGCTAGTATTTCACATGCTGATTTTTTCTAGGTAATGATACAACCTTGTGAGGGGGGGGTCACCTTTTGATTTTGTGACATACAATGCTAACCATAGTAAATATCAATTATCTAAACCCAAGATTTGCTTTGCAGCTGAGATAGTTGCAGATTTCCTAGTTACCATGTTTCCCCAAAAATAAGACAGGGATTATATTGATTTTCACTCTGAAATATAACACTAGGGCTTATTTTTTTTTGCGGGGGGGGGGGGGTAATGTCTAGTGTTTGTATCGTGAGATGTGATTGTGAAGAAGGCTTCTTTCTTTTGCCTGTCTACTGATCTCAACTAGGGCTTATTTTAAGGAGAAGGTTTATATTAAAACCATGCCAGTTCTTATTTTTTCAGGTAGGTCTTATTTTTGGGGAAACCTGGTATGTGTGTGTGTATATATATATATATATATATATATAAAAATAAAAGGTGGCTTACCGGTGAATATGGGCACGATCATTGGGAGGTGCAAAATTCAGGGGTTAAGTCAGCGATATAACAAATACAAAGTGCTCAATACAAAGTAGAGCAAATTTATTATAAAATGGATACAATAGAAACCTACCCGAGTACGTTTCTATTGTATCCATTTTATAATATATATATATAAGATATATCTGTATGTATGTTTATACAATGACCGATCACATGTCCTTTTGGTTTATTAATGTGTTTCCCCGAAAATAAGACGCGGATTATATTAAAATCATTCTGAAAAATCATGCTAGGTCTTATTTTGCAGAAACATGGTAGTACTTGAATTAAAAAAATTTTTTTTTTAAAAATTCATATTCCACTATTCCTACTCGAGTTTCCTCCTATTCATCCTTGTGTTTTACTAGGAGGCCATTTTAGCTCAGTTGGTAGAGCACCCCCCCTAGGAATCACAAGGTTTTGGGTTTGGTACCAATTCCTCGCCAATTTGACACATGAGCAGCACAGCTTGAGTAACCTGATCTGTGTGGTAAAGTGGGGGTCTGATGGTAGGTGTTGTGCTCCTCGCAAAAACAATTTCCCTAGTCTAGCGCTAACAAAAGGGAGATAGACTCCCTTGCTGGGCTGATACAGACAATAAGTCAATTTGTTGGTTTATACTAGCTTAAGTGAAAATCACTAAATGTCTTCATTTAAAAAAATAAATGAATTAAAATGTTTACCATATTTCCCCGAAAATAAGACCATTGTGATTTTTCAGGATTATTTTGATATAAGCCCTTCCCTTGAAATAAAACCTAGTTGAGAGCGGCAGACAGACAAAAGAAATAAGCATACTTCATGATCACATCATGCGATGTAAACACTTGACATCCCCTGAAAATAAGCCCTAGTGTTTTATTTCGGAGTGAAAATTAATATAAGCTCTGTTTTATTTTTGGGAAACACGATATACATACACACTCATGTTTTTTCTGTCTTTTCTCAATTGTCCATTTTATGTGAAACAATTTCATATTTTATCTTTGTTGTTGACCCACTCCAATCAATTAGCTGGTCACGTCAAGCTCTAGCAACTATATGATTGTCCCAACCATATATGTGCTAGAAGGTGGTGGTTGAGGGTCTTATTGTCCTGGGTATGACATTAAACTCTATCTGATGGTGAAGTTTGGAGCTCTATGAAATCTTTAATCAGGTACACTCTGACCCAGAGTGGTAGTACCCGTTAGGGTCCCACCTATAGTTTAAATAGAAAAAAATGAGTTCTAAAAAATGTGTTTAAAAAAATGAGTACCCATCAAGAATGAATAAAACAAAATGTCTTAGGCATAAAATAACCCAACAAGAGTTGACATGCCGTAAAATCCAACCAACCAATTAGAGAGTCATTGTCCATGATTTCGAATTCCCTAGATGCACCAAACTTCTGAACATTGTCAAACTGAATTAAACTAAGCTAAACTTAGTAAATAACAATTATTAGAAATAAAAGTTTTTTTTTTAAAGATTTAACATGCCGTAAAATCCAACCAACCAACCGTGATTTTGTTAATACGCAATGAAATCTCTTTTTTGTTATTTGTCCGACTTTTGCAAAATGCATCAAACACAGAAGATAAGATTTTTGTTGCGGGTCATTAAAATTGGGTTGTAATTTATTTTTATTTTGATGGACAGATAACAGAAAATTGAGACCAATTAAGTTTTGGAATCTTGACTTTTGCTTTTGAAAAGTACCAAACCCAGATAAGCAGCTGCAACTTATAATTTGTCTTTGTTATCATCATCAAGTCTTTCTAAGAGGTTGCTGAAAAGTTCTCAACCTGACCAAGAAGGGGGTCATTTTCTTTTTTAAATTTTTTTTTTTTTTAATTGTTAAAATTGTGTGAATCCCCCCTTTTGAGGCACCTCAGGCACTGAGCAATAAACCCAACTCTGTCCCTTTAAATCAAGGGGGCAAGTGTTGCCTGGGGGGGGGGATAGTCCACTAGGATCATGCTAATATTAATATCTTACCAGTCCAGAGGCTGAAGCTATTTGACTCATAGATGGGACCCTGACAAGTACTACCACATCAGCTCATAGTGTATCTGGGAGTAATAGCAATGAAGTGGCACTGTTGCATAGTGCCTTCTTCACTGGCACTAAATCTTATTATAATGGAGATTGTGTGTTTTTCTGTCTGTAACCGAAACTATATTACTATTCAAGTAACAATTCCCTTAGTTATTTACGTCACATTCTACAGGATTTTATTTTTATTTAAACCTCAATTATTAATAAAATTGTTTCACATTATTAATACTGTTGGTAATAACTACATATTAATAACATACAAGTGTATTTATATATACAACAAAATAGCAGTTTACAGTGTGAACGGGAAGGCTAATTTGCATATTGATATTAAAAATCTGATTTTAATAAATATATGCTTAGTATTACTGATTTCTAATTGTTTGGTTTTATCTTAATGAATATGAGCAAAAATCTCAGGGATAAATCTTAAAAGAAATTCATTAACAAGAAAAATAACAGTAATTTTATTCTTTACTTCCTATTTTAACTAAACAGTTTAATTAGGAAAATTTACCAATGAAAGACGGGAGTAACGGAAAATGATGGAAGAGTTTGTTTCAAAGTTGTTCTATTTTTCAATCATACCCCCTCTGTTCAAAATCTTTTTATCTACATTCTTATTCAGTTTCATTAGCCTTTCTAATTTAATATGATATTTTATTATAAAATTTAACTAAAATACTTGCACCCGGAGGGTGCATATATTTGCTAGTAATTATAATGTTATATATCTCTTACTTTCTTCTATATCTGGTCGTATTTTCTTCTGGCCGGCTTTGCTTCTGATCGTCTTTGGTATTTCTATCATCTTGACTTGGTCTGGAATCTTCTAACGTCTAGACTTGACTTGCTATGTTCTTGCTGGCTGGTCGTTATTTCTTAGTCTTGTTACCAAGACATTCATTAACCACAAGAACATATCAATTATCCAAACTTTTATTTCCTTAACTATACATAATCCTCTAACTAACATAGCGCGTGTGAGTTCCAGTTTAGACAGAGCATAAAATGGCCGACCACTCTGCCTGACGTCCAACTGCAAACTGGGGACTCAAAAGGTCCCACGTGACTTCACATATTTGACGGGCTTCTGTAATTTTCCATGGAAGGACCCGGCCATGATATGAAAAAGGTCATCCCCTCAGAATTACAGGGGATTGACAATAATCTTATGCAACCGCATAGATTATGTAACAGCACACCACACTCCAGAACTGGTGTCTCACTATCAGATGCAGTTTAGTATCCTACTCTAGACCCCCTTTCAGAGGATACAATCAATGTGTTCTAAGCCCCATCAACAGTACGGATAAATATAAAAGTTTAAGTTCATTTTTAAGGATTAGAAATTTTGATTCTTTTGTCTTAAGCCCCCCCCCCCACCCCCCACCCCCCCCCCCAAAAAAAAAAAAAACTATTGATCAGTAGACATAATAATGCTCAACTTCATGACATCTCTGTGTGCGTATATGTATTTGAATGTGTGTGTAAATGTATATATTTACGTGAGTGATTGTAATTATGTCCGCCCTGAGTAGGATGGGTTATACGGTCCAGTTTGTTAGTTGTTAAGTTTTTCCTTCTCCTAGACTGGATGCCGTACCAAGGCTAAATAACCCTGCATATCCTAATATTTGCCCATAGTTGAATAGGGGATAGATGGATTCATGCCTTTAGCGCGAACTGAAACACAAACGACCTCGTCCAAGATTTGAAATCGAGTCACTAATTCCATTTCCTATTACGATTATCATGATGCAAAGTGCTGTGTGTGTGAGACAGAGAGAGAGAGAGAGAGAAGAGAGAGAGAGTGTGTGTGTGTGTGTGTGTGACAGAGAGAGAGAGAGAGTGTGTGTGTGTGGGTAAGAGAGAGTAGGTATTCCATAATTTTGTTAACTTATTGGAATTAGAAACCGGAAACTGTTGTCCACCACAACAAACTGTTTAACTGTTTCTTCCGCTATTTTTCTCCCCCCCCCAAATAGTTTTTTTTTTTTTTTTTATTTTGTTAAACAAATGTTTTCGCTTTAGTAAATAACGAGTTATATTTCCTCAAAACGACGACAGAATATGTCAAACTCACTAAATTAGCAACTGAGTCTGCGACACAAACTTGTTAATCCTTATTGGTTTTAATGGTTATTTACAAAGTTTAACTTAGTCTGGCACAAGGCCATTGAGTATTATGATTGTTCCAAGCTTACTGCCCATTTGGCAAACTCCCAAACCTTTTAATCATATATATGCTAGAAGGCGGTGACTGAGGGTCTTAGTTTTCTGAGTATAACATTAAACTGCATCTAGTGGTGAAGTTTCAATTCTAGAACTTTGGAGTACCCATTTATCGTCATTACTCCCTGGTCCGAAGTGGTAGTACCTGTTAGGGTCCCATCTATGTGTTAAATATATCAAATGAGCATTTAAAAATGTTTGAAAAAATTGAGTTTAAAATGAATTTGAATATCCATCATGAATGGATTCAACAAGACGTCTTCTGCATAAAATAACCCAGCAAGGGTTGACATGCCGTAAAATTTAACCAACCAGACTATTAAGTATTTATGGGATATGTTGGACAAATAAGTTCGCTCTGCAGGACTTCCTTTATAAGAATCTGCTGTTAACATCCTGGTACCAGATTCAAGAATAAACCTTTAGAGCAGGACTTGCTCAAAGTCGAACATATAGGGCGAATGAGATTTTGACAGGGTTGTAGCGGTAGAGAGCTCTGGTCTTGACGTGTGAAGGTTGTCTTCACATGTTTGTCGGTTTTGGTAATCAGAAAATTTTAGTTGGAATTGGACAATGTTTACATTAAAATGCGCTACTGGTACTATGTAACCCAGTATTACTTGTTTCATAGTCGAATCATCGACGACAAGAGCGGTAGCCCCACAGATTTTGTCTGGTGAGGAGGGTGGCTAGACACTTGAAAAACAAGACCTGTTAAAGAACGGAGGAAGCTCTATGCTCAACGGCCATCTAGTATATCATTTCTAAAGTCCAACCCTTCCTCATCGCGACAGGATCGAGTAAACTTGTTAGTGTCAAAGTCATGCATCGGGAACTTCCTGGTAGGATCACCCAAGGCGGACAAGTCTGACACCCAGTGGTATTAGGACCACAACTCAGCCAAAGGGGCTCTGGCAAAAATCCAAAGGGCGTCTCCGTCATCAGCAATAGACTCGACGGCTGAAGAGGCGAATTTGGTTCAACAGACATTTCATCTAGAATTAAATGTGCAGTATATCGCGCCAAAGTTCTCTCAACCCTCCTGTATGCCTGGACGGTATACAAAGCGGATTCTCACAGACTACATGATGCATCACTTGCGCAGGATATTAAATGTCGATTGGCCGCAGGTTTTTTTTCCTACAGGACCATCATGGAGAACTGGACTCCCTGGCATGTACGACATACTTGTCCTGCGCAACCTGAGATGGGCTGGCCACTTGGACATATTTTGGGATGACAGCCTGCTAAAGCAGATTCTGTACTCTCAACTGAGAGAGGGATCGCGTGGAATCAATAGACCAAAGCTTAGATACAAAGATAACATCAAGAGAAACCTGAATCTCTATAGGCAGTTGGCAGGACATGTCCAGGCATCGAGTCAAATGGAGAAAACAGATTTGCATGGTATCATCATCGGATATGATGAACAGCTAATAGTAGTATAAGTATTAAACAATTTTAAACTCACTAAATTCGTAACTGAACCTGCCAGACAAACTTGTCAATAATCGTGCTGCCTTATTGGTTTTAATGGTTATTTAAAAAAAGGCCGTTGCTGTTGAGCAATCATTGAAGATCGAACCCTTTATGCGTTTGCGAGACTAGTATTCACTGCTTCCTTTCTATAAATTATTCAGGTGACCACTTAAGCAAAGCTGGTAATGTAGTCAACCTGAGTCCTTTGTTTATCAAAGTAACTTGATTTGGCATTAAATGACCTGAAAAGGGTTGATATGCCGTAAAACAAAATAAGTAAGCAAGTAAATTATTCACATTTGGTTGTTTCGTAAGTAATTCGTTGTCATCAGTATTGTTTTTATATGAACGGATAATTATTTTTACTAGCAAGAAAATGCGCCCTCCAGGCATAACTATTTCAGGTTTAATGTAAGGAAATATATTAATTAGAAAGACTAACGAAATTAAATAAGAACACATTTAAAAAGATTACACTTATTTTAATTATAATTTGTTTTCTATATAAAATCATTCATAGGATTGATTTTAACACGCTGGAGAATAAAACAATAACATTAGAGTTCAATAAGACAAAGTAATTATTTATTAAGCCCAGTTGTGTTAAAACCAGTATGAAAATTAGCCACACCATATATTATGTAAACATTTATTTTTTAGTGATATATAAGACATATTGGAGGATTTTAAACGCACTAATAACATGGACTATTTTGAGTTAAATCTAACTCAGATTTTTATAGAGATCTCGTTAATAAATAAGATTTATTCTGTGTTTTAATAATTTTAACTATGAATTGAATACTCATTGATAAACTTACGCAATTCCTGAGGTAATTGTGACGTAAGCAGTGATGTAGTTTCGATTATAGACAGATAGACACCAAATCTCCATTATAATAAGATTTTCTTAAAATTTTCTTTAAAGTAGGAAAACTGAAATTCTTTTTGATTTTGAAATAGAGACGGATCGCTCGACTCACGCCAGAAGACGAGAGATCTTGTTTGTTAAAAAAGAAAAGCAAAAATATTTGAAACTGGATCTATCAGTTCCTGTCGATCCAAGAATGAAGTTGAAAGAAAAACAAGGAAATAGTCCAGAATTTCTGCATTTCTTCTTTGGCTTATCACAACATAACTGAAGTTTTCTGTCGAGTGTTGATAAGAGTGAAAAATTAGAAGACTGAGTCCCAAGTCTCAGAAAAATGTATAATAACCAAATGTCAATTGTAAAAAGAATTGAAATAAAGTAAATAAGATTTCTAAAAAAAAATACAGCCATCATGGGGATCTTATAGGCTATCAAATACGGCACAACTTTTAGAAATAAGAACTGGAATCTTATTATAGTGGAGATTATGTAACTATCTGTTTGTAACCAAAACTACGTTTTCCTTAGTTATTCAAGTTATATTATCAACGATTATGAAATACTCATTATTCAATCTTAATTTGCCTCTTATTTATTAACGATGTTTCTATTAAAGTATAGATGAGTTAGATTTGCCAAAAAACTACCCATATCATTAATGCATTTAAAATCCTGAAATGTGTTATATCTCTAAGAAATAATATATTTCTAAGAAATAAAGATTTACATAGCATATGGTGGGAATTATTTGCATAATTATTTTAACAAAACTGGGTTTAATAAATATTTTTTGCTGTTAGCAATTTCTAATACTATCATGTTATTCTCAAACATATTAAAAACAATCCTATATATAATTTTATATAGAAATCAATTAAAATAACATTAAAATAAGTAATATTTTATATTCGTTTTAATCTAGTTTCGTTAGTCTTTCTAATTTGATACATTTCATTACATTAAAACCTAAATACTTGTGCCCGGTGGAGGGCGCTTACTTTTACTTGTTTGAATAAATTACCTTTCCAGTCTCTTTTATTTTTACTAACATTCTCTGTCTGTCTTTTTTCTTTTTTTTTTTTTTTTTTTTACGGACTAATAACAGAGAAGACCAATTTGACATCAGTTTAAATCCAAACCATTGTGTAAACTTTAATGCACCAAGAATGTTAACGAGAAAATTTGTCATTTATTTTTTAAATTTTGAAATAAAGAAACTAATCTAACGACAATCCCACATTTTTTCACAGTTACAAAAATTGGAGAAATTGCCATCGATAATTTTGTGTGGGAAATGAAAAGATTTTAATTGAGATTTAACTTTACTCATTTTTATTTACCTTTTTTAAGATGCATTGCAAATAGAACCGTGGGGATTAAAAAAATACGAAAACCCCCCAACAATCTCCCATGGGGCCTTGACTGTGCATGTCCGACAAAAAGGACTGACGTCCTACCCCCAAAAGGATACCTCGGTCATTCGAATTTAGGCCTCAACTGAATGTGGTCGTTTCCTAACCAGGGGCATGTTCCCTCGCTACAGATGACTATGCCCCGTTCAATAAAGCCTAAGTCGTAAAACTACCTCTTGCCTTTGTCTCTTTCCTCTTTCGTTCCTTAAATTCCATTTCAGCTTACCCGCCCACAAGAATAAAGAACCAGCTTTTATTGGGGATAAGATACAAAGACGAATGAACCAAAAACGTATTTCCATAGAACCAGGGTGGCTGCATCTAAAAATTTATTTTTAAAAGTTTATTCGGATTAAAATAAAACCGACTAGAGTAGTTTTAAAATGGGATGATAGAAATACCAACAAATTGTAAATGTAGAACGTTTAGATCAAATGTTTTTTTCTGTAGTTGTGACTATAAAATTGATTGAAACATCAATGAATATTGAGTGGTATAATGGTAAGGGAGTTAGAAATTCATGCAACACTCGACTTTGGCCCTTACTTAGGCTTATGCCCGATCGATCGGTTAGGCACGTCAACCCCTAGCACACATGGCAAACCCCGAACCTTTTTTTTATCATATATGTGCTAGAAAGGCGGTGGCTGAGGGTCTTAGGGTCCTGGGTATGATGTTAAACTCTATCTGATGGTGAGATTCCAATTTTGGATCTCTGAGAAATGTGGAGTACCCCTTCATCACCATTACTCCCAGGTCCACTCTGGTAAAGCCTGTTAGAGTTCCATCAATGGGTTAAATAGAAAAATGTGTTTAATATATATATATGTGGACACACACACACACACACACACACATATATATATGGTGTTCATAAGGTCTTTCAGCAGTTCTAAAATTAAAAACTTAACTCACGTGATACAAATAATAGAATCATTTAGTAAAAAAAAAAAACATATGAAAGTTCAACTCTTGTAGTCTTATTTTTAAGTACATTTTGATTATTGTATTTCAACCAGGCTGCCATTTTCGTTATTACATCATTTTAAATCTGCTGCAGGACTTTATAGACACCCCTATATATATATATATATATATATATATATATATATATATATATATATATATATATATATATTGTTGAATAATGCAGCCATTTTTTGTCTGCAAGTTCTGTCCTTTGTTTTTTCGTATTGCCGGATTATTTTTGTAATATCTGGCGAAAATTTGGTGATGTATTTGCCATATATCATAGACCAAGTACTTTCCGCCCTATGACATATGGCAAATACATCAGCCAATTTTCGCCAGATATTACAAAAATACGAAAAAACAAAGGACACAACTTGCAGACAACAAATGGCTGCATTATTTAACAATATATGCCTACAAGAAAAAATGCTGCCTAACACACACACACACACACACACATATATATATATAATATATATATATATATATATATATAGAGAGAGAGAGAGAGAGAGAGAGAGAGAGAGGGGGGGGTGAACAAAATTCTATGTACGCAGTTTTTGTATATAAATAAACAGGTATAAATTATTTAACAAGAGCCATTATGTAATTAATGTCAATTGAAAAGAGTTACTCATCAGCCCACACCCTTACTGTCTTAACACGAGTATCGTTTCCTGGTTGCCTCGGGTGCCAGATTACAGGCAATTGATATCTGCAATTGTAACTTTAGCCAGCGACATGTAGCAAGAATGACAGCTACTGCTTCGTAAACAAATGTGCTTGCCAGCGTCAAATGCTTAGGTGGATTAGCCAGTCTCGGTTACAACATTTAATGTATTGAATATTATGAATGTGCGCTACATTCTATCGACCCTCGATGTGTATTGAGGTATGTAGCTGTCGACAAGTAATATTAACTAGTAACCAGCTGTTAGAATTCTTGTCATCATGGTAGGGTTTCAGTTGAATATCAGCCCCAACCTGTAGAGTTCTATGTAAATCTTAGTCTGCAGTGTTTCCTTATAATTTTCGTATGTAGGTTTCCTGTCAATCCCAATCTGTAGTGTGTCCTTGCAATCCTAGTATGTAATGTTTCTTTGTTTCCTTGCTCGTATGTAGGTTTCCTTGCAATCCCAGTATATTGTGTCACTTGCAATCCTAATATGTAGTGTCCCTTATTATCCTAGTCTGTAGTGTTTCCTTGTAATCCTCATAATCCAAAAGATAGGTCTTGCTGGCTTAGGGTCTATTTAGTAATTGATTTGAGGACAGTTACCAAAAATCTAAAATTTCTGTGTTCGTCTCTGATTGACTAATTTTTACTGGAAGTGGCTGCTGATGCTGGGAAAGTTCATAAATAGGAGTGGCGATTTGGTGTACCAAAGATATTCTACCACTATCACTGAAAATTTCTTCAGTTGTTGTGTAATCGTCAGAAATGGACAATTTATCAATGGAAGTAAGTTGCTTTTTTCATAAATAAGGTGGATGGCGAGGTATGTGAGATTTTAAAGGAAATTACATAGCGTATACCCCTCTACGGTCAATTGGTATTTTGTTAGGCGGGTTTTGTTATCTATATTTTTGTTAATTGTACCATTTCCTTCACTATGCTTTTTTACAACTTTTTAGACGACTGCATTCCGGTCTTTTTCTGGTGGTAATTGATTTATTCAACTGAAATAATCTGGTGTCCAGTATCCATTGGAATTGAAATGCAAATACAAATTATGAAAAGAAG
>CM042147.1:52142431-52154931 GCA_023376005.1 Doryteuthis pealeii | reverse complement strand
AACCAAAAAAGTGTGACGCACAGTAACCGTCGAACTCATAAATGTGTGTGGTGAGTTCGACACTTACTGTGCGTCCCACTTTTGTAGCTATCTACCCAATCTAAATGGGCAGATGAATAAAAATCACAGATAGATAGATAAAAACAAATAATAGTTTATTTTAAACCGGTATCAGTGGTAGATGTCCCATCCCAGGTAAATACTACAACATGTATGTGCGTGGTAAGTATTTACTGACATTCCACCATGTCAGTCGAACACAAGGATCATTATAGTGGGGAACCACGCACAAACCGAAGCTCGTGGGGCTAAGTTAGGTTTGTTTGTACTGGTATCTTGTCCCCATATAAAGCTATGACTTAGGTTTTATTGACCAGGTTCTTTGTTCTTCTTGGCTGTTACGCTGAAATGGAACCTAAGGAACGAAAAGGAAAGAGACAAAGGCAAGAGGTGGCTTTATGACTTAGGCTTTATTGGCCAGGTCATAGTGGCCTGTAGCGAGGGAAAATCTCCCTGGCTAATAGGGCCAACTAGACCCAATTACGGCCTCAGTTCGAAATGACCGAGGTATCCTTTTTGGGGAAGGAGTCAGTCCTTTTTGTCGGACATGCGCAAAGGGGTTCTTCCGGTCAAAGCCCCATGGGAGTTTGTTGTTTATTTTATTTATTTTTTTAAAAATCTCCACAAGCTCATGCGTGGCTAGTGTTTAAAAATTAGGTGAATCCCTTTGGTATTCCTCTTTTGAGACGCCCCAGGCACTGGACAGTAGCCCCTGCTCCTTTAAATCAAGGGGGCAGGTGTTTCATGAGGTGATAGCTCCCTGGTATCTGTGGGGTGACAAGTATGTTAACGTTTTAGGTTTAAAGGTCGTTGGATTATTTCTGGTTTGTGTTCACTGATTTTCCTTTTAATCCCATCATATTTGGTGATCGCGCTAAAAAGGAATTAAAGGAAAGGGAAGGAAGAGAAAAGACAAAAGGTAGTTTTAGGATTCAGGCTTTATTCATGGGTCATAGCTATCATGTGAAGAGGAAATTTCTCTCTGTCCAGTAATAGTGTATGGTCCCAGTTAAGGCCCAAGTCAGAATGGCCGAGCGAATATCTTGGTAGTCGGAAGTGGGTCCTTTTTTTCTGCACATGCTCGGAGGGTTCTTCCGGTCTAAAAGCTCATGGGAGATTATTCTTTATTCACTTTTATTTTAATTTAATTTTAATCCCCACTGGTCACGCTGATATTTATTTATCTTACCGGTCAAATGGTCGAAACCACTGGACACAGCGTTCCGAAGAAACAAGGTCATGTATGTGCGTGGTATGTGGGTATGTCGTAGTATTTGGGATGTAACATCCACCACTGACGCTAGTTAAAAAATACCCTATTATTTGAACCAAGTGGCCTATATTAGGTATTGTCAAAATCTTGCATCATTTTCATTTTAAAAACGAATTAAAATTAATTAAATCGATCATTTAAGGTCAAATTTTTGTCTAAGTCGAAAAACATCAATAAAAAATAGGCAAAATAATATTACACATGTAATTTATTTTCTATATATTTCATAATTTATATACCTAATTAATAGATAAAAATCATTTAAAATGTGAAATACCTAATTTTAAGTTTCAAATTTCATATTCTTAGATTCTAAAAACAAATCTTTATTTAAAAAAAGAGTCTACTTTAGTATTGTTATCTAATAATCTTTAGAGAAAACACAATTGGAAAGTTAGGCACCCATACTTTTAGACAGAACAGATATCGATGTATAACTTTTTCACTGATATTCTAGAAGCTAATATACAAAACAACTGAGTAAAAAAAAATCTCGAAAACATTAAAAGAATTCTTTTTTTTACATTTAATTTTCCAATTTTCAGTACTTATTTTCTACCAGAATAGGTTTTTTCTTTTGTTCACACCTTCGGTCTTTTGTCTTTTTATTTATACTGTAATTAGTTTCAAAAGTATATAATCCCACCGATATTTTGCGCCCCCAAAATAGGGGGAGGGGGTCAAAGTTAAGTGATCTGAAAAAAAAAATCAGAAAGTTTTAAAATAAAATAACTGATGCATTATAAAATTCATTCATTGATAAATCAACACTGAAAATTTCATTAAAATCGGATAATTCCCTGATATTTTTTGTAAAATTCGGATTTTACATAATCTTTGGCACTCCCTGGTATATATAATTGATACAAGGCTAAATTGAGAAATGAATGTTGGGAGATTTTATTGTCAGTATTTTAAGTGAAGATGGATATGTCTGCTTTGAAAAACAGCATTCTAATATCGAAAATCGGCCATTGGTGTCAGTGGCGAAGACGTGACGACGATCTCAGCGATTGGAGACTCACGTGTTTTGCCGCGTTGTTTCAAGCGAATTCAACCAAGCAGAAAAATACGCACCTGTAATTTACAGAACTCTCTCTCTCTCTCTCTCTCTCTCTCTCCCCCTCTCTCTCTCACACACACACACACACACTTGTTTTTTTTTCTTTTCTTTTCTGGGTACAGACTTAAATAGACAATACATTCGAAGATTCAATTGGTTGAGTTGGTAAACAAATACCTTTATAATCGTCCTCTTTGCTCGATAGCCGACACCCAACGTAACGTAAGTCACAAAAAGGATTTTGTTCTGTGAATTGTTAAAAATAAACGAATAACTAATTAGATATCAAACGAATGATTTAAACTGTTGTCGATTTCAAACAGTTAGTTTCCTTCAAGGTATGCATATTAGTAAAAGCGATATTTTTGTTTGTTGTGACATACCTGTGTTTGAAAGCATGAATGGGGTGTGCGTGTGGAATATAAAATTAAAATAAAAAAAATAACATTCTCCCAGGAGCCCAGGAAAAACCATCGTAGAAAAAAGGGTAATTCCAGCTCAGGCCTTGATTGGGAACTATAAAAGGGGGGAAAATATATGGGGCGAAATAGATCTTCGAATCAACAAGCTCCCGCCGAGCGGGAACCAAAACAAGCGAGTTCTCCGTCTTCTCACAAGCTGTTGGTCAACACATTCTTCGTCTAGCAGCTGGAAATTCCGTCGTCGTAGTCGAAATAATCTTTAGCAGTTCAAAATCAAATTTCCTATTTAGTTTTGTTTCTGTTCACCTAAAATCCATTTCTTTACTGAAAAGCGCTTCGTCGTCGACTGCTTCTGCTGCCGCTCTACTCACTTGTTATTTTATGGGCATATTAGCCAAACATCCTGACACATCAGTCGAACCTCGCGTCCGTCCAGTGCCCAAAACGCATTTGTTTTTGCATGCGGGAGGGCGCGAGTTCGATCCCGGCAGGCAAGACAATGTCTTGCTCTTTTTCCTTTCTCGTTCTCCGTCACAGGAACAGAGGCTTACAACTGGCACAGGAAGAAATTTCCTCTCCATGAAGTAGCTATGAACCTATGAATAAAGTCTGAAACCTAAAAGTATATTTTGTCTTTTCTTTCTCTTCCTTAATTCCTTTTCAGACTGACAACCCACAAGAAGGAAGAAAACACATATAATGTGGTTTAAAAGAAACAACCTGCGAACACGCACCAAAAGCCGACCAACAGCCTTAAACCCACATAATAACACATAAAATCATAAAACCCAGGATATGTGTAGATTTTACTACAGACCCGGATATTTTCCTGACCTCCCACCAGGCCAAGATCGACACAAGGTCATTTTAATATGGAGAGCCAAGCATAAACCGAAACTCATGCGATGGCCAGTGCAAAAAATGAGTGGATTCCATCGGCATTCTCCTATTCTCCTTATGGGACGCCACTGGCCCCGACAATAAATCCATCCCTGTCTCTTTAAATCGAAGGGGCATGTATTGGCTGGAGAGGGGGTCTTTGGAGACACGCGGTTAATTTTCTCTAGATTTTGGCTCTAGCGACCGAAGCCACAGTTGATCGCAGACCAGCAGACCCTGATTACAATTAGTCACTTTGTATGTATTACCACCCCTCAACCAGCACCACCACGAGCAAGATCAATTTTTAGCTGACGTACAACTTGTTTGAATGCCGTCATTTAAAAGAATGAGTGAAAAAAGAAAAAAGAAGAGAAAAACTGAAAGAGAGAAAGAATAATGAGAAAGAGAAAGCGTGGTTGCAGGAGAGTAAAACAATACAAATTCTCCTAGACCGGTTATCTTACCAAGGTTTAACAACCCAGTCTGACCTACTATTTACCCATAGCTGGAGGGAGATAATACCATAACCTTTTAGATTACTGTAACTTGTATAAGAGAGGTTATTATTCCTAAGCTTTCTGTTACTATCTTTTTATTCTGAATTTTATTCCATGCTGTGTTGTTGATTTGGTTTTGTTTTGTTTTACGGCATATCAACCGCAGTGGGTCATTTAATGCCGATAAAGTTTTGAAATAAATCAATTCTTAATGCAGGGTTAGGGTTAGTTTTTTTAGTTAATTTTTTTATAAATACATTTTTCTATTTAACCCATAGATGGGTGTGTTGTTGAATGTCGTATTTTGTAGTAATAGTAGTAGTAGAACCTTAAGCTGTTTTCTGTTTCTGAAATGAAGTGCTTTTCAATATTGCACACGTTTTTATTAATTTTCTTGACGAGAATGTTATGTAAGTCTTTAAAAATGCCGTTACTGTTTCACCTGTGAGGATAAAATAAATTAGAATAAAACATGACACTCTCCCAGGAGGCCTCAGACAGAAAGAAACCGCTGGGCATGCGCTGATAAAAGGCCTCTCCTGCTATCAAAAAGAAACCTCGACCATTCCAACGCAGACCGTTACTTGGGACACATGCTATTGACTGGCACAGGAAGAAAGTTTTTTTCCAAGAAATAATTATGAACCTGGAAATAAAGTATGAACCTTAAAAGTATATTTTATCGTTTGTATTGGGATATTTTGTAATATAAGAGTCCACCACTTAAAGTTATAGACTCTGCGTGACCGCGTGGATTAAAGCCAGCCAATCAACACGCTCGAATACGTGGTTAGTTAACTATTTAATCGCCAATCTTGAAAACCGTTCAGTTGCTGGTATTCGACAAGGACAAACGGATCAACAACCGAGCGCTCTGCTTAACACACGGATTATTCACTAAGGAACAACCAAGGATTCTTCACTAAGGAACAACCAGCGATTCTGCCTAACACTAAGGAACACAAGGATTCTACCTAACACTGAGGAACACAAGGAATTTCACATGCAGTAAAGTACTCTCACATGCAACTTAAAAATGGTCACAAAAATCGTAACAGTTTGTTTAATTTAATTCATTTTCAGTTCGATGACCAAAACTAGAAAGAGAAAAAAAATAAAGAAAAAATAAACACGTGTTTAGTGGGTTTAAGAAAAGAAACTAGCAACACCCACCCCCACCTACACCCAAAGAAATATTCTCTGTCATCAATTGTTAGTTGGTTACCATAAAATGTAACCGAGAACTAAAAAGAAAAAGTAGGGGTTGGGACAGAAGATGATTTGTGCTTCGTTTTGCCGCCAACCGAAGATCAAGGGTCATAAAAAAATAAAGATAACTGTACCTTCCTAAAGGTCATTTTAATTTTCTATTTGACCTTTTCAAGGAAGTGAAACAAAACAAAAAAATGCCGTTATTTAAAAGACTGGGTGAAAAAAAAAAGAAAAGAAAAAAAGCTAATAAAGCCAAACAGAAAAAGAAAAACAAGGAGAGAGAGAGAGAGAGAGAAGAGAGAGAGAGAGAGAGAGAGAGAGAGAGAGAGAGAAAAGAAGAAGGTGAGAGAAAGCGTGGGTGTGTTCGCAGGAGAGTAAAGACAGTACAAAACGAATCAATAAGTCGGAGAAGGAATTTAGATAGGTAGATAGATAGATAGATAGAGAGAGAGAGAGAGAGAGAGAGAGAGAGAGAGAGAGAGAGAGAGAGAGAGAGAGAGAGAGAGAGAGAGAGAGAGAGAGCACAGTGAAAAAAGCGAAATACCCCGGTTGTGAAAATAGTGAATGAGAAAGATTAGAGAGAGAGAGAGAGAGAGAGAGAGAGAGAGAGAGAGAGAGAAGAGGGGGGAATAAAGAGATAGAAAAAAAGAGATGTAAAGAGAGTATTAAAGCGAGTGGAAAGGAGAGTGTGGGATAGTGTACCAGAGATAAAACTTTAACAGAGTATGAAAGAGAAACAGAGAGTGGGGCCAGATGATGATGATTGATGATGATGAAAGAATAGAGGAAGAACAAGAGGAAGTTTAGAAAGATATAATTAAAGAAAGAAGGAAGAGAGAAACAGAAAGAGAGAAAGCGAGAAGAGGAGATAAAGGGAAAAATAACAGGAAAAGAAGTTAGCAAGAAAAACGTAATGAACGAAGAAAAAGGAAGGAAAGACAAAAAGAATGGAAGAGAGAGAGAGAGAGAGAGAGAGAGAGAGAGAGAGAGAGAGAGAGAGAGAGAGAGAGAGGGGGATATATATATATATAGAGAGAGATGGAGGGAAAAAGGACACAAAGAAACAGAAGTAACGGGAATAAAGAAAGAGATGGGAAAGACGAAGAAAAAGGAAGAAAAGAAGGAAGAAATGGGAGAGAGAGAGAGAGAGAGAGAGAGAGAGAGAGAGAGAGAGAGAGAGAGAGAGAGAGAGAGGTGTGTGTGTGGGGGGGAAATAGAAGTAATGGAATAAAGAAAGGACAGAATGTAAAAGAAGGAAGGAAGGAAGACAAATGGATGGGAGAGAGAGAGAGAGAGAGAGAGAGAGAGAGAGAGAGAGAGAGAGAGAGAGAGAGAGAGAGAGAGAGAGGGACTCAAAGAAACAGAAGTAACGGGAATAAAGAAACAGATAGAAAATGAGAAAAGACGAAGAAAAGGAAGAAAGGAAGGAAGAAAATGAGAGAAAGAGAGAGAGAGAGAGAGAGAGAGAGAGAGAGAGAGAGGGGGAGGGGGGGAAGATTGTGTATGTGTGTGTTGTATATTGAGGCAATTTTGAAAATAAAAGATCTCCCCGTCCCCATCCACCAAAAATAGCAAAATGAGTAACCTTATCCATTCAATGTTAGATAACGAGAAAGATTACCGAAAAGCTTTGACCTTTTTTGTTGTGTTAAACATTTTGCCGCCGAATGTGTTCAAACAGGAAAAGATTCTTCCCCCCCCCCACCCATTAGATTCCATTGAACAAATAAAAAAATGGATCTTGGAATTCCGACCTTCATATTCGTCGCCGAATACTGAAATATTTTCACTAGTTCTGTGGTTTACCAATGAATTGGGCTAGCTAGGTTCGATCTTAAATAATGGATTTTTTGGCAACTCTTCTACAAAAACGAAAACTATCTATATATTAATAATACTCGTGTTTCTTAATTGCAATAGCTCTTAAGTAAGCATATCAAATGTTGTAATAAAAAAAGGTAAGTAAAGTCGTCGGGGCGGCCTAATGTCGGTATCAGCCAATCAACAAGGGAGTTATCCCCTTTTCACTAGTGCTAGACCAAGGAGATTGTTTTTGCGTCTGTGGTGGAACGCCACACCTACCATCAGCTCCTTACTTTACCTGTGCAACTCATACGCTGAGTTGGCCGGTATTGAACTAAGAACCTTGCAGTTTCTAGCCGAACACTCCACCGACTGAGCGAACCCGGCCACTTGTAATAATTAAATCAAATTAAGGCTTTTTACACTACTAATGATTGTAGAGGAATAAATACAATTACAAGTGGGGACAGAGAGAAGCTGGGTGCAGTTTCTGAAGAAAGGAAACAACAACCTTTGGTACTACGAAAAGTATTTAATGTACAACACATAAAAATGTACAATAATCACAGACAAGTATAATAGAGAATGGCAATATTCACAGTTCACTGATTTCAATGTCCAAGAATTAGTTTAGTTAGGTCGGGTTTAATACAGGAGTGTCTAATGGTATTTGCAGAATATATGCCTGCTGAAAACTTAGCTGTTGAAGTGTCCTAGTAATTGGGTCCTGTTGTGTGGACCGTAATGGTACCACTACGTAGAATGGTCAAAGAGCCAAAAAGAGGTTGAGCCCTTTTGGGGTCGTGCTTTTATAAAGGTTCCCACGTGGCTTCGAGTAGGGCCGTGATTGGTCTATTTGACCACACACACGTGTGTCCCCTAATAAATTTCAACATGTCACAATAATGAAACACTGAGGAACGAACTCATTTTGCTAATGTGACGAGTGTTGCTAACAGTTGCAGTTGGGTAAGAATGTATTTCGGTAGGTGAGGAGGGTTCCATTTGTAAATTGCTTATTACAACTAACATATATTTAAATGTTATTAGAAAGAGCACGTGTACAAAATATTCATTCAGTACGTTTTATTCATTCGATAGTGGGAAAGTGAATGCTAGTAGAGAATAATAATTATAGTCTCTTTACCCCCTCTCTCTCTCTCTCTGTCTCTCTGTCTCTGTCTCTCTGTCTCTCTCTCTGTCTCTGTCTCTGTCTCTCTCTCTCTCTCTGTGCAATTGTTCTGGATATACTCTATATTTATCAACCACCAGTTGTCACCTACTTCACCTGCTCGTATGGCGAACCGCATGAGTAAAGAGAGGCCAGTGTAATTTTGTTGTTTCTGTACAGAACAAAAGACCCATTGGTTTTGTTTGAATGGACGACACTCACATATTACGTCAGCAAGAATAAAAAACGAACCCAGTTATAACAAAAAAAGAAATAAAAGAAAAAAAGAAAAGAAAATAAATAAACAAAAGAAAATAAATAAATAAAAATAATACCTCGAGCGGCAAAAGAACACAACAGCCTCGAACATGATAGAATTAGATCAATTTGTTGAATAACGATGGTTTCCTCATACGGTATAAATATAAAAATAATTCACGACGAATTCACGACCGAAGTAATAACAAGGATAGTTCATTGCCGATGCAAACTTAAAAGAAGAGAATTCAGAAATGACAGGGGATACAAGGAAGAGCTTATACATAGTTGTATAGGAGGCTCGTGGTGTAATGGTTAGAGTCGTTGTAAATAACGGCTATATAACACCATAGCCCTAATGGTCTTTTTAAACACCAGATGAAAGAAATGTAAAATTAAGTCAAAAGTACAAGAATTGGGATTGAATTGCTTCTCCACACAAGCAATATGATACAAGATCTTTTTTTATATGGGGTGGGTATCCCTTGGCCTTTCAACACTCACCTCCCATCAGATGATCGTGAATCGTCGCGAGGGCCGAGCTAAAGTAACTCACAAACAAACTTACAAAAAATTATGTATTTATTGGCACCCCACCATGCCAGTTAGATATAAGAAACCATTAACGTGGGGACCACGTACAAACCAAAGATCATGTCCGGCAAGTAAAAAAAAATGCGTGGATCCCTTCGGCATTCTTCGATTGAGGCGCCTCATGCACTGGGCAATAATCCCAGCTCTGCCCCTTTAAATCAAGGGGACAGCTGTTGCCTGGCGGGGGGGGGGGCACCTGGGATTACGCTGTTATTTAATTCCTTACCTGTCCAATGACCGAAGCCACTGGACACAGGCCCCAAAGGACAGGTAGTCACTGGAAACCAACCGACTAGAATTTTTTTTTTAAATTATCGGATTTTGACTTCATTTTGACATTTATTTTAAATGCTTCATTTCGTTTGCATTAAAATTTTGGTATCGCTAATTTCCGTCATTTTCCGTAAATGTAACACAGAAAAGACCGATCAGACCTTTTAAAGCTTCATTCTCGATATTTTTTGATCACACATTGTATTTTCAAATCATATTCTAGGCTTACATAATTTCTTTCGACAGCCATTTTGTTATTGCCCGGAAGTAGGTGAATATACCTATAATCATTCATATGTTGTTGGTTGTCTAGACATGGACCAAATAACCTTTAGGTGTGTTGTAGATCTTTATGGCATTGTAAGCAGTTTTTTTTTTTTTTTCGTATGTCCTACTTCAAAAACTACAACCCTGCAGAACCACTTGCACCGTCTTTGGCCTTGTTTTCTTTATCTTTTTTTGTGGGTGGGGCAGGGTAGAGGTGGTGAGGCTAATTACTTATAAAAAATATGATAAACAATGTTTCATAATCTTGTCAACAAATCAAATATAAAAATATAATTACAGCTTTCTGAAAGGAAAGGATATCATCATCATCATCATCATCATCATATAAATATAATAATTACAGTTTCCTGAAAGGAAGGGATATATCATCATCATCATCATCATCATCATCATGTCGTGATAGTAGCACGGAAATCCATGGCAAACTCTCGCCAACCATCCCTATCATTCATTGTACTCGGGTGGTTCTCTGCGCAGCATCCAGTATCCGTGCAGAGCCGGTCAGTGTAGGTCTTTGCTGGGCGTGCCCATATGCTGATTTCCACAGGAGGGCGTCATTCATGAGTTCATCTCTGCTTCTTCAGTAGAGCCCAGATTAGTTAAGATATTAGCTGTACGGCTACTTGACCCCTATCACAAAAAAAACATCCACGTAAGAGTAACAAGACATGCTGGACACTGCTAGAGAAGCAAGGATGAACTCATAAGTGACTTTCTCCTGTGAACACCTACACATGGACACATCAGTGTAGGCCGACCAGCAAAAACCTAAATCAATCAGTTCTGTGCGGATTCTGGATGACGCGTGGAAAATCTCCTAGAGGTAATTACCGATGGGGATTGTTTAGAGAGAGAGAGAGAGAGAGAGAGAGAGAGAGAGAGAGAGAGAGAGAGAGAGAGAGAGAGTCATGGATATCCGTGCTATCAGCATGACCTGATGATGAAGAAACATATCAAATGATATTTATCAAAATACACATTGTTTAAACGGTATATAAGTAAAGTTGTCGGGGCGGCTTAATGTCGGTATCAACCTACCAGCGAGGGAGTCTATCCCCTTTTAACTAGCGCTAGACCAAGAAGATTGTTTTTGCGTCTGAGATGGAGCGCCACACCTACCATCACCTCCTTACTTTACCGCACAGATCCCTGTACTACTCATAATTTTGCAGATAATGATATGGGAAACAAATTACTATATTAATCCACATTAATACTCGTGTTCGTGCGACCGTTATCATCATGGTTAAAAATGAGACCGTCCATGATGAAATTCAAAAAAATGTCAATCCTGATTATCCGGTGTCGCTTAAACGCCGAATTCTTATTTCTTATGAGTATCGTGACCTCGGCTAAATAATGGACAATTCCGTTTTTATTATAAAGAAAGGTAAGAAAATAAACATGCTACACAGAAAAATATAATAAGAAAGAAAGAAAGAAAGAAAGAAAGAAAGAAAGAAAGAAAGAGAGTAGTGTAACTGCCGCTATTCTGCGTGGAAAGAAAACGATAACGCCTTGATACTGATGTCATCAAGTTTATTTAATAAACACAGTGAAAACTGTTCAAAGAAGAAATAGACAACATTCAATAAAATATAATAACAAATACATTTCAATAGAAATGGGCGCGCAGTGTCTTTTATAAATTCTTACCGTGTTGCCTCTTTGACCAGCAGTACTAACCTAAGTAGGGTCTGTATATGGGCTCTGTTCCCCTTACCCATTTTCACTTAATATATCACAGACCGCAGTAAATTAAAGGGCTCAGCAGCAACTGATAAAATGGGATTTAAAAAATCAACTAAATCATTCTAAGAATAGATATTGTGGTGGTAGTGAAATTGGTAAACAAAAATACCAATATAAAAAATAAAGTATAGCTAACGAGTCAATTTAGTGATCGTTACATCTAATGGCGGGTTAGAGAGCGTTCGGCTAGAAACCACGAGGTTCCTAGATCGATACCGGCCCTCGCCAACTCAGCGTATGAGTAGCACAGGGATCTGTGCGGTAAAGTGAGGAGCTGATGGTAGGTTTGGCAATCCACCTCAGACGCAAAACAATCTCCTTGGTCTAGCGCTAGTGAAAAGGGGATAGACTCCCTCGCTGATTGGCTGATACCGACTATAGACCACACCGACGACTTCTTACAGTGTCTTTAGTTTACTGAATGTTGGTTGGTCTTCAAATGATATCTCATTATATTTTAAACGTACAATTGTATTTTATCGAAATTTTCTTCCTTCTCGAAGCATTTCTATCGTTGTCGAAATCTGGACGAGGTTTTTGTATTTCACATAGCGCTAATACACTTGGAAAAAAGTATGCATCTAGCTATTTCCTCTCCAGCTATGGGTAAATAGTAAGGCAGACTGGGCTTCTTTAACCTTGGTATGTAATAACTAGGAAAAGGAAAAAGCTAAAACTCTCTGTGCGGAACTGAGTTTAGAAGATCTATCAAGTATAATGGCCGATAGGGGTGGATTGCGAACTGTACAGACATTCTTGTCGGACAGTTTTTGGTTGATCCTTTCTAATTTTCGGGCCATCTTTTTAGTGTCGGGTGTAACTGGTGTAACAGTCCACCAAATGTTTCAAAACGAGCGCAACTGTATTGCCGAAAGCGCTCGTTTTGAAACCTTTGGTGGACTGTTACACCAGTTACACCCGACACTAAAAAGATGGCCCGAAAATTAGAAAG
>CM042147.1:52094931-52139931 GCA_023376005.1 Doryteuthis pealeii | reverse complement strand
GCGTCTATCATAGCTCGATTGTTCCCAAGCCCAGATACATTTACAAAGAGATGGTTCCAAAATAAAATGTGGTGACGTATGTGCTGACACCGATAGACTGATTGTTTAGTTTTATGGCATATCAACACTTGTGGATTATTCAATGCTATTGGGGGAGGGGGTAAGTATGATTTGTAAGTGAATAGTTTGTGGTAATCTTCAATTTGTTCCTCGTAAATTCCTACTATAAAATAAATTGAATCTTCATTTTATGTCCGTGTTTTTGCAATAAATGTTTTAAATATGTTTGCAATAAATGTTTTTAAATAAAGAAAATATATTCAGTATTGTAAAATAACGGGTGCAAGAAAAATAAAACATTTATTGCAAAAACACGGACATAAAATGAAGGTTCAGTTTATTCTATGGTAGGAATTTACGAGGAAATAGTTAAGGATTACCTAGTTTGTTGGTTGGTTGGAATTAATGGCATGTCAATCTTTGGGTTATTTCATGCTGAAGGCGTTTTGTTTTATTCATGCTTGTTGGGTATTCAATTCTTTTTCAAACTCAAGTTTTTTAAACACATTTTTTAAAACTTAAAAAAAAATCTATCTAATCCATAGATGGGACCCTAACAGGTACTACCACTCCGGGTCAGGGTAAACCTGGAGTAATGGCACTCTACACCCCCTCCCCCAGAACTCCAAAATTGGTACTTCACTAATAGATGCAGTTTAACGTCATACCCAGGACACTAAGACCCTCTGCAACTGCTTTCTAGCAGATGTATGATTAAAAGTGTTGGGGTTTGCCATAAGGATGTAGGGGTTATTTTCGCCTGGGGAGTTGTCTGCCCGTTTAATGTCACTGGTTCCCGCTAGGGGCCTCGTGTATTTAAGCGGCTGTTTTGAATTTCTCTTCCTCTTTTCTCTCTTTCCTCGCTACGAGACCACATGGGTTAGACAATTGTCATTCCCTTCTCGTTGGGGCTTCGGCCCTCAACGCCGGCTACTTGTCACTGTAAGTGATTTATACAGCATGGACTATTCTTAGTCTCATGTCTGTACCTTTATATTATGTGTACTTTTATATTATCTTGTCAGTGACTTTTATGTATGTTTATGTACACTATTCTATCTTCTATTGTTTATGTATCTTGTTTATTCATGTGCTGTATTATATAAAATGTTTTGTCTCAGAAATGTGTCGGAGTTGTATCTTCAAGTATTCACTTTGAATCTTACAAGGACAATAGGATTGGGACAATCATATAGGTGCTAGGACTTGACGTGACCAGCCGATTGATCGGAGGGGCCCTCTCTGTCCGACTATCTAGCCTAAGTAAGGGCCAAAGGGGAGTGTTGCATGTCATCGACTGGTCAGCCACCAAAAATCCATTCTCAAGCATCACAGGTCGCCTCCCACGACCAACAGGTTGGCCCGTTAGAGACGAGGTCTTACCCCTCTGTAGAGGTGCAGTCGGAGTATTCTTCTTCCCCACCCAACAGGGCGGTGTGATAAAATAAAAAGTTCACTTTCAAAATTTAAAATATTCCTGGTTTATTTTGGGACGTCTACTCTTTTGCCTATTAAATGATATAACACAATTTCTAACGTAGGATTTTTTTTTTACCAACAACAACAACACGTGTTTCATTTAACCGTTCTTATCTCGCACACGATTATAAGTATGCAGGTATTTCAACGTATAAACAAATCTGGTTTTATTACACCATAAATGTCAGAAACGACACACCTGTCGTTCCAGGAATAGACACGCTAATGGATAAAAGCAAAACGACAAGTTTTTTCCAACGCGCGCGTGGCGCAACGGTTATCGTCTTAGGGAATGGATTCAGCGAACCAAGTTCAAATCTCGTACTCAGCTGTTTGCGCTTCATCTCACGCGAATGTCCTTGAGTGAGGCATGAATCTATACATTCTCCCTCCTGAGGAAATGGACTCGTCGACCCGGGTTCAAATCATGGACGAGGCTATTTGGATTTCAAATAACGCTAATAACCTTGGTAAAGGTATGAATCCAATTACCCTCCCCCCAGCTATGAATAAATAGTAGGGCAGGCTAGGTTCTTTAACCTTGACTAGATAACCTGTCTAAGAGAAGGAAAATTCTGAATTCAAAATTGTTAAACATCACTTAAGAAATTGACCTTGTCACATCCTACTCGTGCTGAGGGGTTGGTGTATATATATATATATATATATATATATATATATATATATATATATATATATGTTCTCCCTCACCCACTTATCTATGTGTAATGATTTATCTACTGATCGATTTTAACGGCATGTCAACCCGTCGAGGGTTGTTTTATGCCTTGGGGTTAGGGAATCGCATTCATTGTACGTTCATATTTACATTTTTTGTGTAGTTATTTATTAAGAGTTTTTTTTTGCATACAGTTATATAATATTAGGTATTCCTATCTAATACAAATAATCTATGCACAATTATATGGTTTCAAGTAATTATCTATATTTAATAATTATCATTTTTGCACATAGTTATATAGTTTCAGGTAACTAATAATAATCCTTAGGTTAACAATAATAATTAACAATAGTAATCGATAGATTAATATTAATAATTCTATTTAATCATAGTCATTTGTTTGCACACAGCATAATGGTTTCATGTATTCTTATCCAATCCTAATAATTTTCAAACAGATCTATTTGACCCAGAAATGAAACCCAAACTGAGTAGACATGGGAGTAATGACAATAAAGGAATAATCTACACTTTCCAGATCTCCAGAATTGGAGCCTCACCATCAAATACAGTTTTGTGTTATACCTAGGACAAGCCATTTTTGGGGAAGGGGGTTCTTACCCTCTGTAAAGGATACAGTCAGCGTATTCTACGCCCCGCCAACAGGGCTGACGAATATGGATAAGTAGTAGAGTCTTGGCACAGAAAATTCCGAGTTCAAACCAGCTGTATTTCACTTAAAATTGACATTGTGACATGTTCTGCCCAGTAAATACATAATGAAGTTTCTGAGAGAAAAGTATGCTTAATTAGATAATAGAAATTATTAAGCTGTTAGTAACATCTGATAGTGAAATTATTCGCACAGAAATCATTTATATTAGCAGGACCTGTGGATATATCACAGTATGATAATTCAATTATTACAACGTTTGATATGTTTACTTAAGAGCTATTCCAAAATAGTTCAATATGTAAAAACTATAATAATCTTGATTTAACTCTCTCTCACTCTTTATGTCACACAGCGGAGACAAAATTTCTAACAAATATCTTCACCAAAATCACACCAGCAGAGGTGATATATTTATGGAACCACTCCTTTTTTAAGGTTGAAGGTGGTGGTGTCGTTGTAGAATAATTCCGATGAAATAATGAGCAGGTCGAGGACGGCACTGGATGTTTCGTGTTGTATTATAAAGTCCGTTGTTATGAAGGCATTTACTCTGGGTCGGTTGAGCTGGCTCCATCCAATGTTCACCAGAGCCCATTTGAGTTAGTTTTGAACCCTAATTGGTTGATAGACCAATCCGCACTCGGACGCCCTACCAGGAACTTGAACTCCATACGACATAGCTCTGACACTACCACGTTGTCACCACCCTGCCACGATGAGGAGAGGGTTGGACTGGATATTTCGTGTCAGATTTATAAAGGTCATTGAGAAACTTTTTATTGTCAACAATCCTTTCTTGAGCTGAGTGGTCATCATGTCAAAGGTTCTCAAACAATCATTAAAAAACGATAATACAATAAATCATTTGACACAAAGAAAGGTCATATTTATCACTTTTTTCTCAATTTCATATTGCGATAAGCTTCTAAAATAACATCCCCCACCATTACTTATCACCGAACCGGTTACCGAGGAAAAACGAGAAACGTCCGAAGAAGCGTCCTATCGACATTCCAACTTCTACAACGAACTGCTTAACTCAGATAAGTCTTGTAACAAATACCAATAAAATTTGCAACAAGTTCTTGTATTATTTGTCAATACATGTATTAAATTTCCACTGTGTGTTTGTCTTCTTTGTCCGACAATTTGCCTACAACTACGGAGAAATAAGAGCTCCTTCGAACCCCGTAAATACTCTTAGTTCTGCCCGGTAAAGTTAAAGTTCCAGTGGACTGTTACGATTCTGGTTGCTATTTTAGGCGTTTAGGTCTCCTATTGGTAAATCCAATGGTAGAAAAGGGGGTGTAGTCTCCGTAGTAGAAAGTCTTGTATTCCTTGAAAGTCTAGGTAGAACAAGATTGTATTCCTTGTAGCATAGAATCCAGGGTAATTTATGAGGAAGTGCGTCCCGGTCTCCTGCCTCAAAAATTGCTACCCGGTGACTATCAAAATAACAACCCCGGCTCGTCGTAATTCTTGTTTATTTATCATAATTTGTCGTAATTCTTGTTTAGATATGAAGATGGATATATAGTTTGGAATAGACTGAGATAGATAGATAAACAAAATAATATAGATAGATATGAAAAAATGGAGATAGGTAGATATTTTCGACAAGTAAATGTATTTGTGGAGGGTCGCATCTTTTTTTGTCGTAATTCTTGTTTATTTAAACAAAAAACAAGACATTAAACAAACATGAATAAAAAAAATCTTAGTATTTAAAGAAATATAGATAAATATGAACAAATTGAGATAGATAGATAGATAGATAGATAGATATGAAGATGGATAGTTTTGAATAGACTGAGCTGGTTCGTTATTTTAATAGTCACCGGGTAGCAATTTTTGAGGCAGGAGACCGGGACGCACTTCTTCATAAATTACCGAATCCAGTTGTAGTCCTTCTGGTATTAAGTCCAGTTAACAACTGATTTCAGGATAATTACCAACGACCTTAAACGCATTCTGTCGTTTTTGATTTATCAATCCCTGCAGCTGAATTTGGTAAAGCCTATAAATATAAGTGGCAATTTCTCATACATCTTATATCCATAAATGATCCAACAATCATCATCATCATCATCATCATCATCATCATCATGTCACATTTACAGCACGGATTCCTACGACTCTCCCTCCCCCTCTCTCTCTCTCTCTATCTCGCCACCTGTCCCTGTCGGTCATCGCTCCTGGAGAGTCTTCCGCACGGCATACCGAATCCATACATCTGCAGCAAACAATGACCATTGCATACCGGCTTCATATCCAACCGCTCTAAAATAGATCGCATTTTTGCAGTAAGACCGCGAATAGAAAAATCAAGAGGGTTTCGTTAAACTGCATCTAATGGTGAAATTCCAATTTTGGAGCTTTGAGGAGTGTGGAGTACCCCTTCATCACCATTACACCCAGTTTCCACCATGACCCGGAATGGTAGTACCTGTTAGGGTCCAATCTATGGGTTAAATAGATCCGAAAATGTGTTAAAAAATTAAGTTTGAAAAAGAAATTGAATACCTAACAGGAATGAATAAAACGCCTTCGGCATAAAATAACCCAAGGGTTGACATGCCGTAAAATCCAACCAACCAACCAACCAACCAACCAAATATCAACACATCTTCATACGCTTTACAGACCTCAAATCCGCCTTTAATACAGTTGCCCACGCATCTCTGTAGAAAATTCTGAAACCTTCTAAGCTCTATCAATGATAATTATCTCTGTTCAAAGAGCTTTGCAGTAACACGAAAAGCTGTGTTTGCGCAAAGTACAGAAAGATACAGAATGTTTCTCCGTTAATACATAGCAGCACCAGACCTCTTCAATGTCCAATTACGTCAGTCTTTTTTAAGCACTTCGGGACTGTTCCTAGCACGCCAATTACAATTCGTATCACCTTAACCTTCATGTTCTACATTCCACAGTAGTCCAGGATTGGAACGTCATCTCTAGATGCAGTTTAACATCATACCCAGGACACTCAGGCATAGCCATCTAGCACATATATGATAAAAAGGGTTGGGTATTTGCTATAAGAGCAATAGGGTCGGGACAATTATATAGGTGCTAAGGCTTGACGGTACCAGCCGTGTGTGGCGACCCGTGATGCTTAATGAGGGAACCCTGGTAGCTGAGAGGCCCATCTGATCATTTGGCGAGTCACGTCAAGCCCTAGCACCTATATGATAGTCCCAACCCTATTGCCCTTATAGTAAATCCCAACACTTTTTATCATATATGAGATAAAAGGCGGTGGCTGTGGGCCTTATTGCACTGGGTATGACGTTAAACTCTATCTGATGGTGAAGTTCCATTTCGGGAGTTCTGGGTAATGTTGCGTTTCTCCAGGGGTCGCTGTGGATACGGATTTGACAACAATACACTAAGAAGGAGAAAGAATATGTACTGATCTGAGCATATATCAAACATTGAGCTACGAAGGTAGACTAAATGTAATATATTGTCTGATCAGTGCACCCAAGGACCAGGCTGAATAGGAAGTGCATGGTGGCCAGGTGCAGCCTGGAAACGAAAACAGGATGTGGAAACGACCTGACCTTTTGCACCTGGAAATACAGGTGGATGTTTGTCATGATTTCGGTGCAGAAATCTGTAGGCGTAGCCCTTAGCCAATGAAAACAGCCTGTGTGGGCGAAGAGGCGTGTCTACAGAAAAAACTGCGTAGGTGTCACGAACAAGGAGGCGTGACACCGGGGGTCAGATTACAATAAAAGAAGCCCGTAGAGATCGATTAGAGAGACGACGATCAGGTTCGAGATCAATTGAAGAGAACTCCTGAAGGCTCCACATTGCGTAACCCTGCCCACGACTCTCAGCTGTACCCAACCGGGGAAAATAAACATCTCTTATATTTTCCTAAATACAAGTGTTTGTGTTTTTGACGGGTCCAGTGTGTAACATAAACAACCTCCCGACTTTACTCTAGCAGCCCAGAGACAATATCAGAATGTACGGGCATGTCTTCTGCCCCCTTCCAGATCACCCAACTCAAGCTATCTTGGACTTTGATCCAAGAGAGATAGGGCATATCGAGGGTTCATCCAACCCTCGATATGCCCTTCGCACTACAAGCAGAGCTGCTGACCGCCGAGCGACCAAGATGACAGACGTTGGTGAACCTAGTTGGTTCTATGCACCGGGCTGCAGACAGGGATTGATTGAGTGATTTTAACATGTTAACGCGTCTGTGGTTATTCCATGCCTAAATGTTAGGGAATCGCCTACATTGTACGTTTATAATCAAATTGTTTTTTTTTGTGTTGTTTTTGGCACACGGTTATTTCTATCTAATACAAATAATTTTCAATCTTTTGCAATATATATATATATATATATATATATATATATATATACATATACATATATATACATACATACATATATATATATATATATATATATATATATTAGATTAATACTGGTGTTCTTACAATATACGACCGTTATCATCTTGCAACACCCTCTGGTTCCGGGTTCGATACCGTCCCACGTCAACTCAGAGCATGAGTAGCATATCTTGGGTAATCTGATCTGTGCGATAAATTTGGGACCTGACGGTAGGTGTAGAGCTCCATCTCAGATGCATAATGATGTATCTGGTCTATGGAAAAGGGGATATACACCCTCCCTCTACGGCTGATACCGACAATAGGTCACTACACTGACCTTTGTTTTTTCTATAAACCTTTCGCATTGCAGTTTAATTATCAGTCATTTGATTGACTGTGTGTACTCCAGGTGTAAGTATCTAGATGATAATCTAATAAAATATTGTTTTAAATTAGAAAGACTAACGAAACTAAATAAGAATGCGTATAAAAAGATTACATTTATTTTCATTATCTGAAATTGATTTCAATACGAAATTATACATAGGATTGCTTTTAATACGTTTGAGAATAAAACAATAATCTCAGAAACACTAAGTAATTATTTATTTAACCCGGTTTTGTTAAAACCAGTATGCAAATTATCCACACCATATATTATGTAAACTTTTATTTCATAATTATATATAACACACATTTCAGGATTTTAAATGCACTTATGAGGTTACAAGGGGTTTAATGTTTTAAGGTTTAAAAGGTGGCTGGTTATTGTTAGTGCGTGTTCCTGGGATTTTGCTTTTAACCCCATCGTATTTGGTGGTCGCGCTGAAAAGGAAGGAATTCAAGGAAATAAAAAGAAAGAGACAAAGACAGAATGTGGTTTTATGATTTAGGTTTTATTCACCAGTCATAGCCACCATGAACAATGAATTTTTTTCTGGCCAGTAGTAGTGTCTTGTCCCAGACAAGGCCTAAACTCGCACGGCCGAGAGATTCTCTTGGGGGTCGGAAGTCGGTCCTTTTCTCGCACATGCGCGGAGTGTTCTTCCGGTGAAGGCTCATGGGAGTTTGTTATTTTTAGTTTAATTTTATTTTGATACCCGCATACTAATAACATGAGCTGTTTTGAGGCAAATCTAACTCAGCTAGACCTTAATAGAAACAATAATAAATAAGATGCTGCTTAAGATTGAATAACGATTATCTAATAATCATTGAGACTATAACGTAAATAACACAAGGAATTGTGACATTGGCGGTGACGTATTGTCTCTTACAGACAAACAGACACCGAATCTCCATTATGACAAAACAGAACAAAAAAAAAATCCATTCAAAAATCCCTTTTTTCACGATACAATAGTTATCGATTACTGATGCAAAAGGCAAAAAAAAATAGAGAAATTCCTTTGTTTCTTTTTAATTGAATTAAATGGTATTTACGTAATAACTCCAACTGCTTTTTTAAAAAAACCTGATAACATCTTAAAAGCTGTTCTTCCCTCTTGACATTGTTTATCTTAGTTTATCAGCTGGTACCTGTCCGACATTTCATAACAGGTTGATTGCAATAACAGTTATGACTAATACGTGACTAATTCAATTGTGACTATGGAGGTCAACTCTTACTCTTTAGACTCTTCTTGAAAAGCTTTTAAGAAAAATCCTGGCAACTATAAGTATCCTCATAAAAAAAAAAAAACACAGACCAAGTTAAATATTATTGGCTGTGGGAAAACGTAACAATACGTAACACATTATTCACAGAGCATTGGCCACTTAACACTTGTTATTAATCTGAAATGTTGTGTTAATATATGTGGATACTAGGGACAACCAATCTGACGTGTGAAATTTACCCCCCCCCCATATTTAGCACAATGAAACTTGAACAAAGGTTAATATTATCTTCAACATTTTTGGACCATTCAAAAGATAAAAACATCTTTTAAAAACTCCTGATGATTTTTTTTTAATTCAGCTTACTGAAATAATGAAAATTATGAATGAAAGCAATGTTTAGATTTTTCGCACCATTAAACCAATTGAAATTTAACGTAGCTAAAAACAAGTTACGACTACAGGCTTTAAATATATATATATATATATATATATAAAATAATAAAATTCGAAGGCAATACAATGCGTATAAAAAATAGACAAAAAGATGTTTTATATGTCTTATCGATTTCAAAGCTAGAGCTTTATCATCAGAGTTTATTTTCAGAAATGACTGCTTATGTTTTTTTTATTTGTGTGGTTATAATTTCTCTTCTTATTTCCTTTTCCTCTCCTTTTTTTTCCTCTCTTTCTTCTTCTCCTCCTCTATGAATGAAATGGGCGAATAACTGTAATTTCTTATTTCTCTCTTTTTTTTCTTTTTTAAAAGTTTGTTGAGAACAAGGCTGACATCCGGTAAAATGTTGCAATATGTTGCGACCGTGTGGACATGTCAAAATTTAAAAACAAAAATGAACATTTTATATTTTTATCTTTTTCTTATTCTTAATCATTCCATCACTATATATATATTTAATATCAATTTAAAAAAAAATTTTCTTTCATATTGTGAGTACATGAAATGTTGAGAATCAATGGTATGTCTTAATAGATATCTATTATAGATGTATTACATAATTCAAATATGCAAACAGTTGATAGTTCGTAGAAAAAGATAATAAAAATATAAAAAAAATAATTACGATTAATTTAACAATATTGACATACTTATTAACTCCTTTACATGACATTATTTCTTTAAACCATGACACCATTTCTTTAAACCATAATACCCTCTTAGGATTACGGTCAGTCTAGAACTATTAATAAATATTTAAGAAAAAAAATAAGAATAAATAATAACAGCAAAAGAATGAAAAAAATAGTTAAATAAAATATATAATTGAAGCAAAACACTATGCCTTTTGTAATTCAAATATTTGATTTATAATATTCAATCTATTTGAAGTTTAAAAGGAGAATGGTTTGTTTTATTGTTTTGAATTTTGCATCAATCTTAATATGTAATTATTATATGATATTTTAATATATAATTAATATAATATTTAATTTTTTTCCAAAAATATATTAGGGGAAATATTTTTTACGAGGTACCCCCCTCCCCTATTTTATTTTATGAAATCTGAAAAAAAAAAATGAAGCTATAAAAAACGATTTTTAATTTTTTTATAAAGATAAAAGTCTGAATAATCATAATTTTATAAGTGATTTATTTTAGAAAAAAAAAACATGAATTCTGAATTCCGCTAAAAAAAATGTCATAATATTATTCTTCGAAAACTTATATACTTTTTTAATTGAATTGCCAAGAAAAAACTTTTTTTTTTCAAAGAAATCTGATATGATTAATCTCAGAACCATCTAATAAATTTCCACAGGTATAAACTGTCTTTTTTGTTATTTTCTATCTTTTAGGATCTAATTTGCTACTCAGTAGTACCTAGTATGTAAGACCAGTTGTTAACCATTACACTATGCTGAGGTGACCCATCATAATTTCTTGTTGCAAATAGATATTGATTGATTGATTTTACTGGCATGTCAATGAGTCTAAGGTCATTTATGCCTAGAGGTTAGGGAATCACATTCATTGTACGTTCATATTTACATTTCTGTATAATTGTTTATTAAGATTTTTTTTTGCACGCAGTTATATATCAAGTATTCTTAATATAAATAATTTGCATAGTTGTATGATTTTAAGTATTTTTATCTAATACAAATAAGTTGCAATACGAATAATTTATACACAATAATGTGATTTCAAACAACAATTTCTATTTGGTGATAATCATTTGTTTACAGTTTTATGGTTTCAAACGACTAAATAATTCTTAATAAACGATTACAGCTTCAAGTAATTATTCTTAATACAAATAATTTATCGTTATATGGCATCAAGAAACTCCTATTTAGGGAGGTCTTACCCTCGTATATGGGATACAATCAGCGTATTCTAAGCCCTACCGGTAGTGTTTAGAGAAATCGTTGTTTGTTTTTTTAATTTTAATATTACTAGGAAGAATATGCGCCCTACAGGCGTAAATATTTACGTTTTAATGTAATGAAATATATTAAATGAGAAAGACTAACAGAATTAAATAAGAACGCATATAAAAAGAGTACACGTATTTTAATTGTATTTGAATTGGTTTCTACAAATAATCATTCATAGGATTGGAGAATAAAACAATGATATTAGAGATAAATAACGCCAAGTAATTATTTATTAAACCTGTTTTTTTTTGTTAAAACCAGTATGTAAATCAACCACAACATATAGTGTGTAAACCTTTATGTCTTAGTGATATATAACATGCATTGTAGGATTTTAAACACACTAATAACGTGGGCTGTTTTGAAGCAATTCTAAATCAGATTTTCATAGAGACATCGTTAATTAATACGACTAGCAAAAACATGCACCTTCTGGGTACAAGTATTTAAATTTCAATATTAATAAAATATTAGATTAGATTAAAAAGACTGACGAAACTAAATATGAACGCATATAGAAAGATAACGCTTATTTTTGTTTTATTCTAATTGACTTCCATATAAAATTATACATAGAATTACTTTTAATACATTTGAGAATAAAACACTAGTATTAGAATTCAATAATACCGAATAAATCTGGTTTTCTTAAAACCGGTACGAAAATTATCCACACCTAATACTATATAAACCTTTATTTCTTCGTGATATATAATGCACTTTGTAGGATTCTAAACTTAATAACATGGGCTGTTTTGAGCTAAACTTGAATAGAGGCATCGTTAACAGATAAAATGTTAATTAAGATTGCATAATGACTATTTAATTGAGAATATAACGTAAATGTCTAAACGAATTGTGACGTCGATAGTGATGTAGTTTCGGTTACAGACTGACAGATACATAATCTCATTATAATAAGATTTATCCTTTGTATTTTTCTATGATATAAATGAAATACTCATTGATAAACTTACGCAATTTCTGAGAGTATTATGATGTAACCAGTGACGTAGTTTCGGTTAAGGATAAATACCGAATTTCCAATATAATAAGATTAGAAAATTGAGCGGGAGAAAAGGCAATTCTAAAAACCGGCTGTTAATTTGGTGACAGATGGCGGCCTCGTGGGTCTATATTTTTTAAACCCCTGATACGTTTAAGAGCTTCACACACGCTTCTGTTGATAGAAAAAAATCGATGGGTCGATTGTAATAATTTTTGGTAAAGAAAACATCGAATCCACAACAACTGTTACACAACCATGTTGTTTGTATACATGTGTTGAATTTACAAATAATCCTTTTCTAGCATTGTAGGCGTTTTACCTTGACATCGATGACATAATAACTCATCATCATCATCATCATGTCATACTAGCAGCACGGATATCCATGACAATTTCTTGCCAACCGTCCCTATCATTCATTGTCCTCTGCACAGCATCCAGTATCTGCGCAGAGCTGGTCAATATAAGTATTTGCTGGTTTTCACAGAAGGACGTCACTTATGAGTATGTCCTTGCTTCTCTATCAGCGTCCAGCATAACTTGTTTGTCTTACTCGAATGATGATAGAGGGCAAGTGGTCGCACAGCTGCTTCCCTGTGGGGTGTTGTTTCCACGATTTGTTTAAGATCGCATACAGCAATCTGTTAATATTTCATCATCATTATGTCACGCTGATGGTAGGTGTGGCGCTCCACCTCAGATGCTAAAAATAATCTCCTTAGTCTAGCGCTAGTGAAAAGGGATAGACCCCTCGCTGTATGGCTCATACCGACATTAGGCCGCCCCGACGACTTTACTTTTTTTTACTTATGTCACGATAGGAGCTTGAATATCCATGACAATCTCTCGCCAACCGTCCGTTTCTTTCATTGCCCTCAGGAGGTCCTCTTTGCAGCATCCAGTATCTGTGCAGAGCTAGTCAATATAAGTCTTTGCTCAACGGCCCGAACTGGCGTGCCCATGTGCTTATGAGTTCATCCTTGCTTCTCCAGCAATGTGCAGCATGTTTTGTTCGTCTCGGATAGTTTGTATGATAGGGGGCAAGTGGCCGTATAGCTGCTTCTTTGTGGGGGTGTTGTTTCCACGAAGCCGTAATTGTATTACTGCTGTTATATAGCTTTACCAATTGGGCCCTAACGAAACGCCTAGAAAATAGGTTAGATGGGAGCTGTACAAGAATGCTGTGTGCGATCTTAAACACATCATGGAAACATAATAACTAGAAGACTCATATAGAAAATATCGTCGGGAAAGGGGGTGGGCTCATTGAAAAATCAACATTCAAAATTGTCGGGCTATCAACACTGACTCATTGTACGAGTTATCAAAAATTCTTAATTTCTAAGTGAATATAATTAAATAAGAAATATTTTGTAAAATAAAAAAAGAAAACAACAGTACCTTTGGGTCGACATTTTGGGACAAATCCACTAAAACATCTGAGAGGTTCTGACAATATTTACTGAATTTATACTCGACACAAGAGTTATATATATATATATTTCCTTCTAGTTGGTAGGCAATGGGGGGTTAAGGAGTAGGACTGTGAATAAAAAGACATTTAACACGAAATAATTTTTTTTCATACACATGGCCCTGAAAATCAAATAAACCGTGCATGGTGAATAATATTAAAAACATTTTTTTTTAATAATTAAGGGCATTTTGATGTTTATTAAGAAAAAAATCTGTTGTATCGCGAAGTGGAAAGATACACAGAAGAATGGTATGCTTGACACATTTATTAAGCACCAGCATCCGGTGCCAAACGGATACGTACACACACAGAACAAATAAGTACAAACAATTAACAAGACAAAACTTACACTAAAAAGAGGAGGGTCAGTTTGGTATAGCCAATGCAGCAAAGTCAGTTTGAATATTATTCAGCTAGTTAATCCACTTCAATTGTGGGCTATTTTATGTCTATGGGCCAGTCCATCTGGTAAAGTGCCGAAGGGGTGTTAGCTACTCTACAACAAAATCTCACTTGAGCATTAGTCAACATTTTCTCATTGAAACAACACAATTACACCTAATATTATTTATAATACTCGTGTTCCCTAATTGTATGACCATTATCATCTTGAAAAATGTACACAAATGACCCATAGCTTCACTAGTGTTTCAACTTCTGTCCGTTATCATCTTGCAACACCCTCTGGTTAAAAATGAGACTGTCCAAAATGTCCAAGATGAAATACAAAAATGTAAATACTGATTATCTGGTGTGGCTTATCCGCTGAATTCTCATTTCTTATGAATGTCGTCAACTCAAATAATGGACTATTGCGTTTTTATTTAAAAAAAAGAAATGACATGTTCCAAGGAAAAAATATGAAAAAGAAAGAAAGATAGGAGAAAGATAGAGAGATGGAGTGAAAACACGAAAACAATGACACTAATCTGTTTCAATCGATGATGAAAAGAAGGAAAGAAAGAAAAAAAGAGTGAAAAGAGGTTAAATCAAAGATTATACACATTGATCTATTTCGCAATAGCTTTTAAGTAATCATATGAAACGTTATAATAATTAGATTATCATATACTTTGGTCCTATCTTGGGCTAGACGGGTGGTTGGAGAGGCCGATCAATCGGCTGGTGACGTCAAGCCCTAGCACCTATATGATTTTCCCAACCCTATTGCCCTTATGGCAAGCCCCAACCCCTTTTTATCATATGGGTGCTAGAAGGCAGTGGCTGCGGGTCTACATGTCCTGGGAATGACGTTAAACTATCTGATGGTGAGGTTCCAGTTTTGGAGGTTTGGGGAATGTGGAGCACCCCTTCATCACCATTGCTCCCTGGTCCACTCTGATCCGGAGTGGTAGTACCTATTAGGGTCCCATCTATGGGTTAAATAGAAAAATGTATTTATAAAAAAATTGTATTATCCATTAAGAATTGATTTATTTCAAAACTTATCGGCATTAAATGACCCACTGAGTTGATAAGCCGTAAAACAAAACAAACCAAAACCAAAAAATCATATAGTCTTACTAAATATCAAGAAGTAGTCATACTGGTTGTCATAGAAACAGCGTTTGCTGTTTCCGGAAGAAACTTATAAATAAAAATAAACAATCCAGTTGTCTTGGAAATGACCGTTGAAAACTGACCTGCTGAAACATCCTGGGATTTTTTTTTCTTTCTTTCTTGGTTTTAACATTGAGAAAATAAATAATACCAGCAGGATCTATGGATATACCACAGTACGATAATTTAATTATTACAATGTTTCATATGTTTACTTAAGGGCTATTGCAAAATACTTCAATATGTAAAATGTATAATAATCTTTATTTAACTATCTTTCTCTCACTTTTTTTTTTCTTTCTTTTCATTATGTTTGATTGAAACAGATTAGTATTATCACTTCTGCGTGTTCATCCCTCCCTGTCTCTTTCCCCCTGTCAACACTTATTGGGTTATTTTATGACGAAGACATTTTGTTTTATTCATTCTTGATGGGTACTCAATTTTTTGTTCTACTTGACCCATAGATGGGACCCTAACAGGTACTACCACTCCGGGTCAGATACAAGGCAAGGTCATAGTAAGTATGAGGCATCCAGCAGAAATCATGTTTGTTATTAATGGTCATGTTAAGAAAATGATTGAACTTCTCACTGACCCCCTCAAAAACTGTTTTGGTTGTGAGGGCACTGCTTTTGTATCTGGTGTAGCCTGTCCCTCTCCGGATCGACAACTTGTTTGGATTCAAAGTTTTCCTTCTCCTAGACTAGTTGCCATACGAAGCTTAAAGAGCCCAGTCTTCTGATATTTGCCCATTGTTGGAAGGAGAATAGTTGGATTCATAGCTGTCCCAAGGGTATTAGCACTATGTGAAATGCAAACAGCCTCGTTCAGGATTTGAACTCAGGTCACCGAGTCTATTTCCTATGGCAATAACCATTACACCACAAGCACCTCCTGATTACAAATTACTCCATAGTAATTTCAAAATAGAAATTCAACTTGGAATTATTGAAGATTTATTTGGTGGATTTGTTCATTAACTAATAACTCATCAATCATGACTTCTCTAATAATAAATGCAAATGTCAGGGGGGGGGGTCACATTTTTTTACTCCCAGAAGCAGTAGCCCAACATATCATTCCATTTTGGAATCAGGCTGACTCCATGAGCAAATTAAAAATATTCTAGGACGAATCTGGACCCATAATCCTGAAATTTGGGATTCCCAAATTAATTATTGCAATTTTTTATTTTATTTTTCTCTTCTCCACCGGATTTTTTTTTTTGTGCAACAATTTTTTTTAAGCTTAAAAAAAAAAAAAAAAAAAAAAAAAAAAAAAAAAAAATGAATAAATGAAATAAAAATGAAATAAAACACTTATGGTAGCTGGGAGTATAAATAACAAAACACGTGCATTCTTAGCAATAAACAAACTATAAAACACAGGTAGTTAAAAATTTTCAAGTTTATTGAGTAAAAAAAAAAACAATCAGAAAAAAAAAAACAAACAAAAAATCTGATTATAAAATAAAAAGAAAAGGCAATATGGTTCTTCAAATTGTTAAAAAAAATTTTTTTTTCAAATCCATCACTAAAAAAATGATGTATATAATGCAAAAATCAGTTCACTATATCCCAATCTGTGTTGTATATTTAAACAGAAAGGTGTACAGAAAAGAGAGAGAGAGAGAGAGAAAATTAATTAATAAAAGAATTGAAAATGCTGATAGAAACCTTCAGAATAATCATTAGAATGAAATGAGGATGAAAAAAAAGTTAAAGAGAACTTTATATGACAGAACCCAATATACCATGATAAAAACAATAAAAAATTGGATGGATATAATATAAGCAGGTTTTTTCTTTTTTTTTAAATTACAAATTGTCATTACTTTCTGAATTTTGAGGTGAAAAGAAAAGAGAAATGAAAAGACCCACCACATTGTTGATATCATCACTTCACAAATAAAAAGAAATTGTGATGAAAAACAAAAGATTAAAAAAAAAAACAAACAAAAAAACTGGAGACCTGTGCAAATTGTTCCCAGAATGTTTTTGTAAAACTAGAAACTGAATAAAAAGGTGAAAACTGATTATTTAGAGGGAAAGTTTTGCACACACACATATATATATATATATATATATATATATATATATATATATATATATATATATATATATATATATGAGAGAGAAGGAGAGATGTTACTTTTTTTCTTAAGATGCATATCCTGGGGGCAGTTTGTTTTTTTTGCTATGAGATGATGGATATATTAATTTAAAAAAAAAAAAAAAAAAAAAAAAAAAAAAAAGAAAAGAAAAAGAAAAGTTTTTCCCCATGTTATATCAGGATCTGTCTGGACTCTTAAATAGATTTAGGACATCATAAAAATGTATATTTGATTATATGAATTGATTTTAGGACACTCTTGTTAAGCATTATATTTATATACACATATATGGTATTTTGTGGAGGGGCAATGGAGTTTTGATATGCTGAATAGGGGGGGGGGGGAGAAGAAAAAAAAAAAAAAAAAAAAAAAAAAAACTATTGCCATTATTTGGTCAGGAGAACTCCATTCCCAGAACAGTCTAACCATTATTCCATTGCAATTATCCCAATCAAAAATTGTTGCCAACAGTTTATGATTGGAATGATAGACCATTTTCAGGCTATTATCAAAGACTGATGGTTCCAAGAAAGTGTTTGTCTTTAAGGTTATAGGAAAACCAAACAATGTAAATAATGGTAAGTTGTTGCTGGCAATAGAGAATCAGGCTCTTGGGATTCCACAGATTGTGGCTTTATTCAATAAACATGAAAATCATATGTACAAATGACTTGATATGGCTGCTGTATAGCGAGACACTCTGAAATAGTAGATACACAAGGGACGTCTATATACAATTTGATTCAGGTGATGATGAGCCAGTTTTGAATTTAAGGAAAAAGAATTTAGAAGAAAATCATAGTAATTCATATAACCTAAAAAGGTTGGTGTCTTAAAAACTCTTAAAGCAGTAAAAATTTCTTTTAGTACATTAAAAAAAGGTGCTTTGTTTTATATAGAATTTTCTTTTTGCATCCTCCCTCTATCAGGAAGGGATAGCCTCTGTATTTTGTGAGAATAATTAATATTTCCTGATATTTTACTTAATAAAATGCTGATTGCTCAAGAAATGATATGTATTTTTCAAAATAGAAGAGAAAAAATAAATTAATTTAATATTTTCATATGTAAACTTTATAGAAAAAAACCTTTCATAATCTTCCACTACATTAGAAAACTTTCATAACTGGTTGCAGAAATTTCTTGCATTATATATAAATACATCAATAAGCCTGTTGTCTCATGAAAAAAAATCATCCATCTATTTTATATAATATTATTTTTCAACATTAAGAATGCACTCGAGTCAAATGGTGAATCTTAATCAAATAGAGTGAAAATTTTAGATAAAAATTTAGGTAATGGCTACATGCCTAAACTTATTAAAATGCTATAAAACTTATTGATCTTGTATGTATAATAACTTTAAGCCTTGTTCAATATGAAACAAAATTTGGTAAATTTTATATACCTCCTCCACACAACTTTTAAAATTTAGAGTTTTTAAGTGAAAATTTAATGTCAAAGTTCAGTTTACTATGTGCCAGGCTAAGAATGTATTGATAAACCACAAAAACACACACTTAAGAGTTTAATGAAACATAAAAAGTAGAATAGGAAAATTTCATAAGAAAAAAAAACTTTATATATATTATATACAAATATTGATTTGAAAGAGCAGCAAAAATTAAAAAAGACTAATAAGTTTCTATTTAAGGCTTAATTAAAAAAAAAAAAAAAAAAAAAAAGAAGAAATTATGAGTAATTTCATAAATATTAATAAATCTAAAGACAAAACAAAAAAACAATAATCATTTTGTCATATATTTTCTTGAAATTAGACTAATGTTTAACAAACTTCAATTCTTTTTTTCATTAATTGAAAAATTTACTACTGTCCCATAATAATGGATACATTTAATATACAAATTCTATATGCAAATGTATCAATAATTACAAGACAGGTAATGCAATTATGTAGTTCAAAATAAAATAGCTGAGGATTATCAACATGGCCGACATGAAAGTAAACAAATCAAAGAGGGGGGGGGTGATGCGCATGTTTTCTTTTGCTTTTCATAACTTACAACCATAACAAGAAACATAAAATCTCATGACCACACAAAGGAAGAAAAACAAAAATTAAATCACACAGATAATCAGTAAAATGAAGTTTATACACAAAGCCTTTAAAAGGTGAAAATAAAATTAAAATTTCTCTTGTTGAATTTTATATTAGTGCTTTTTTTTTTCTTTTTTTCTCTTTTTTTTTTTTTTTTTTAAATATCAAAACCAGAAGATTTCTTTTGTAAAGATGTGTGTATGCATGATTATAAGATAAAGAAAAATCTGGAAAAAATGTCTTATTTAGAATTTATTACCAAAATATGTTTAAAATTAATGATACTATGTCAGTATAATTCATAAAAAAATTAAATGATAGCAAGAAAAATATGAAACCATTTTTCTTATGTAAGAATTAGCCAGAATAGAATAGAATAACATTTTTAAAACATTCTTTTTCTTATCTTTTTAATTTTTTTTTTTTATTCATTCATTTATAATTATGATTATTTGGCTTTTGAGGGTAAAAAAACAAACTTGGTCCGCATTTTCACATAATCAATAACAAATGTGTTTTGCCTCATAACAGAATAATATGACAGTTTCTTTTCCTGCTTTGCAAGAGAACATTGAAACAGAAAGGATGCCAAGATTTGGATAATTAATTTATGGCAACAGAAAAAAAAACATGTTGGGGTGAGAAGACACAGAATTATCCATTATTGATCATTACTGCTGTGTGTGTGTGTGTGTGTGTGTGTGCTTTTTGTCCTTCATGGTATCTTAGAGGATAAAAGGGAATTAGTATATCATTCCTTTCCAAGTATCATGCAACAGGTTACAATGGTACCAGCAAAAGGAAAGAATCCCTGACCTGAACAATATGTCTTAGTCAACTAGTGTGACATGCCAGTAACAAAGTCTAACAAGAACCCCCCTCCCAACAATCAAGGTATGTATATTAGATAAAGCCAGGATAAAACCTTAGACTTCTCTTTTAAAATACAGTAATAAAACAATTGGGAGATAGACACAGTATGGTAAAAAGATTGGTTGGTTGGATTTTACGGCATTTCAACCCTTGTTGGGTTATTTTATTTATTTTATTCATTCTTGGTAGGTATTCAACATTTATTTCAAACTCAATTTTTTAAAGACATTCATTTCTATTGAACTCAAAGGAGAGAGAGAGAGAGAGAGAGAGAGAGAGAGAGAGAGAGAGAGAGAGAGAGAGAGAGAGAGAGAGAGAGATAACGGATAAGCCAAAAGAAAGCTCAATTTTAAAATGAGAGACACACACAAAGTAAATAAAGTAGTAAAGAGGAGAGAATAAGTAAAAGAAAGGCCAATTGATTTCAAATATAAGAGATAACGCCCAATAGTTTTAATATATAATGATGAGAGAGAGAGAGAGAGAGAGAGAGAGAGAGATCTGAATAAATGACCTTAGATCTGTGTCTTCTTGTTGAGAAAAATACACACACACACCAACTGTTAAGACATGTCAGGTGACAGTGAGAAAGAAATGAGGTGACAGTGAGAAATGTTAAGAATTCCAGAAAAGGGTGGGAGGAGGAGAATGATTACAGGACAAATCTTTAGGGCTTTTTCTTCCTTTTCTTTTAAAGAGCAATACAAGGAAAGTAATTGAAGAAAGAAACAAAAGAATTAAATCAAATTTAAAAAAAAAAACAAAAAAAAAAAACGAAAAACATTGTTTGTAAAAAAAACTAAATTGGCCTACATAATCATTCATCCCTTGCTTCTATCATACAGAAAAAATAAATAGTTAAAAACAAATTAGGTTTTTCTACTCATTGCAAATACAGTAGTACTTAACAAAGTTGGCTGAAGCTGAAAAACTGTTATTTGATTATATATATATATATATATATATATATATATATATATATATATATATATATATATATATATATATAGCATTGTAGTAATTCTTTAACCCTCGGTTTCCTACCACTTTCATGACTGTCTGATGAATGCCTAAGAGGCATGAAACCCAGGGTCACAGAATTGCTTTCATGCAATGTTTTTCACAGGCACAGTATCCCGATAAGTAGTTTATATATATTTCTAGATATATATCTCAATCATCAAGTGCTGACCCTGATGAAGGCTTTGATGATGATGACAGCTGTTTGTTGGAACATAAATATAAACAATAATTGTAATACATCAAACAGGAAAGCACATTAGGCCATGTGACCATTTATTGTCAACTATTCTTCAATAACAAAAGACAAACTAGGAACACACACACCCCAACACACAAAGGGTCAAAGAGGAAGAGAGTACACATTTTTTTCAGTTTATGAGGTAATCATTTTGCAAGAGAATAGAAAAAAAAAATTCCAGATGTCTCAGTGTGAAAAATTGTTTAATTTTAAGTTGATCTGAATTTTAGAAATACAAAATATATGCATGTAAAAAATTCCAGGTTAAATCAATTCTTTGTAAAATTCTATTTATCTTTTATAAAATGGTCCCAAATCAATAATGGAAAAAATGAATGAAAATATTGATATTTTATAACAATTTGTACTTTTTTTTTTTTCATTTTGTTAATGCATCTAAATAAAAAATTTTTTTGAATCTTGTTAGTGAATTTTCTGTTTATTACACATCTGATATCAGCAGAATATAATAGTTTTTTTTTGTTTTTTTTAATGGAATGAAGGTAAGTACGGAGAGACAGAGAGAAAGAAAAAAAAAACAAAAAAAAACTAATAGGCCAAAAAAAAAACTAATAGGCAAAAAAAACAAACAAACAAAAAACCAAAAAAAGGAAAGAAAAAAAAAGAAAAAGAAATTAAGAGCCTCATGTCTTAGATAAAGTAACCAATGTTTCCTAAAATTAAAAAAATAAATAAAATAAAATTAAAAGGATTAAGAAAAAAAAAAGTAGGTTAATCTGAAAAACCTGCTTTCTTCATTAATTTTGGAAATATCAGATGAATTACTTGACAGAATTTCATCTGTATATAGATATAGTATTAATAATGTCATATCCGCCTGATGGATGATGGACGAATCTCGAAGGACATCCTCTATGCAGGGCTTTCATCTGGTAAGAGAGAGATTGGTCACCCCCAGCTGCATTTCAAGAATGTCTGCAAGAATGATCTCAGGTGCTTTGGGAAAATTTGGCTCAGGACCGCCCTTGGTGGCGGCAGGCTCTCCATAGAGGACTGTTCATGTCTGAAGCTACCCTAGTGCAACACCATGACGCTAAGAGGTCCAAAAGAAAGCAGTGGCAACAAAGCACCGGCACATTAATATCTTCAGGGACAGCCTTCACATAAGACATCTGTGGTCGAGAATGTTTTTCAAAGATTGGACTTCACCGTCACAGGAAGGGGCGCTATAACTTCAGGGGCACAAAAACTATATTCTAGTCTTCAGAGACTGAAATACCAATAATTAATAATGTATATGTTCTGTGCAAAGATAGAAAAAATAATTTATCAATTTACTAAATGATCCTCTACCTTTTTATAAATCTTATTTGCATCTATACAAACACAAATAGGCAGTTACGCTTATTTTAAGTTTTGAGGATGATGATGTGATTAGACACTGAAATATCTATAAGAGACAGTATTAATTGCTTTTTCAATGCACAAAATGTTTTTATCTTTCCCAAGCCATTTAGGATCAAGATTATGGATCAACAGTGGATCTATGGATTCATTTTTATTTAATTATTATTTTTTTTTTTTTTTTAAACAGAGTTGTGCAAACATAACACAAGAACAAACAAGATGGACGGGACTTAGAAAAAGGTTGAAAAAAAAAAAAAAAAAAAAAAAAAAAAAAAAAAAAAAAAAAAGAGAGAGAAAAGAGAGAAAAGCAAATTAAGCAAAAGATTATTTAAGATGGATTTTATAAGTACATTAATGTAGTGAGTATGAAATGTGAAAGATTTGTCCTCATTCAAAACATTTTTCATATCAGTTTCCACATCTTTATCCCAATCTTTCTACTGCTGAATAAAAAAAAAACAAAATAAAAAAAACAACAAAGATAAGGAAACCAGTTTGAAAGAATCAATGTATAATAGTAACAACAATCTTTCAGTAATGTAGACATGACCAGTTAAATAACCAAACTTTATATTTTTAAATAAAAAAAAAAAAAAATTAAAAAAAATAGTTTCATAAAAAGTCCTAATTTTTGTGACCTAACAGCATGGAGATCAGATTTCATTTTAAAAAAATCTAAAAAAATAATTTTTTTTTTTTTTATATAAAACAATGAAACTTATTACTATACAAAATGTCTTCCATTATTGTTTCAACTTTTAAACATCCTCAAATATTTAGGAATGTCATTTATAAATATAATTATTTCCTATATTGATAAGTCAAACCCCAAAAATTTATTTCAATTAAAAGTGAGATTTAATGTTTTTCCTCTTTTCAAAATTTTATATATTTCTTACCCGGCTATGGGTAAAATAATAGGGCAGGTTCGGCTTGAGCCTTGATAGAACAGAGAATAAAATAGGTGAATTTAAACACCCTGCCAACATCTCAGGCCTGTGTAGGAGTGTAAGGCACATTACTCCCCATGGGGAAGGTCAGAGATCTGTAGTGGGTGGAGAAAAATGCTAATGGTATGTATAAACCGTGTGTAAATTTCAGAAATAAAAGAAATTAAAAAACAATTAATTCTTATGATGGTTATCCTCTGGGGGGATTATTTTGAAAAAAAACACCAAAAGATTATCACTTTATCTCCCATAAAAAAGAGGTTTAATTGCTCCTGGGAGGAGAGAGAGATTACCAAGATGGGAGAAGGTGTGAGAGGGAGAGAGAGTGAGAATGAGAGAGGAAGGAGGGAATGAGAGAGAGGTAGTGAGAGAGAGAGAAAGGAGGGAGTGTGAGGGAGAGAGGGTTAGAGTGCCCTACCCAATGGTCCCCAAACCAGTAGTACAAAAATAGATTTTTTCTTATTTTAGTTTTCCATTTAGTCCAATGCCAACATGACTACAATCAAGCATTATCTAAAGACACTTGGCAACACACATTAAAGAAGGAAAAAAAAAAAAAAAAAAAAAAAAAGGAAAGGAAGAAATAAAGCAATCAGCAGTTTTATCTTGGAACTTCCCCACTCAAAATGGCAGAAGCTTTAAAGAAAGAAAGTTAATGAACAAAAGGAGAATAAGCACACTTCACTGCCCAACTTGCAAATGTTTGCCTCCCACTCAGTAAAAAAAAAATCGGTGGTTTATTTTTCTCTCTCTTTTCAATTAACTGAGGGTGAAACATTTGCAGCTACATGATCTTTACACATCTCAAATGAAAATCATGGTTATAAAACAAACCTTTCACTAGGTGTTTTCATAATAATCATAATGCATCAATGTTAGAGTTTGGAGAATAATAATAATAATAATAATAATAATAATAATAATATCTAAAAAAAAAAAAAAAAAAAAAAAAAAAAAAAACTTTTGTTTTAACTGGACAAAATGACAAAGTTTGTAGTATATATATATATATATATATATATATATATATATATATAGAGAGAGAGAGAGAGAGAGAGAGAGAGAGAGAGAGATATAGAGAGATAGAGATAGAGAGTGAGAGATAGAGATAGAGAGTGAGAGGGTTGGGATCAAAATTCTCTTGCTTTATTTAATGGAAGTCCTAAATACTAATCGTTTTGTAAAATGGAGTCTAACAGCTAAAATTATTTTCAATGGTTGGTTGGATTTTATAGCATGTAATAGGGTTATTCTATGCTTTATTCATTCTTGATGGGTACTGTTTTTGTATTTTTACTATTTTTAGTGGACCAGGGCAAGTTAGAGGAACCACTGGGCCCCTTTTTTGTAACCATTCCTAGAAAATTGATTCCTTCCTAAACCTGCCCTTAGATATTTTCTTGTGTAAAAAAAAAAAAAAATCGGCAGAGCAGCCTATTGTTGGTATCAGCCAGACAGTGAGAGAATCTATCCCCTTTTTGTTAGTGCTAGACCAGATAAATTATTTTTACTGGGGTGGAGCACCACACCTACCGTCAGCTACCCACTTTACCACAGATATCATATTATTCCAATCTGTGCTACTAATGCGTTGAGTTTGGTGGGGACCTCATGATTCCTAGGTAGGTGCTCGACCGATTGAGCTAAACCGGCTCCTTATGTAATTAGGACAGAAGTATTAAAAAAAAAAAAAATTATAGGAACAGAAATATAATCATAAAAATATAATCATAGTAGTAATAAATAATAAATAAAAATTATTATGGCAGTAAAATTATATTACTACTACTACTACAATAATAATAATAATAACGAAAATATTTAATAGTAAGGAGTTAATTATTTAATATTGAAAAGTTAAAAGATTATGATGAGATGTAAGAGGAAAAAATCAAGATGTAAATTTGCTTGATTGTATAAAATGGTTTTAGGAAATTATTAAATATTTAAGAATTTGTTGTTATTTAGTATTAGTTTCATTTACTCATTGCAAATATAGACTGTCCACAATGTCCGTGTGCATTTTCTGGAAAGAATTCTTTCAAGTCCACACGGACTTTATGTACACCATGTATAAGGGCTTATTATCCACAACCTGAAATATATTCGGAGGATATCAACCCTTTTGCAGGCAGAGTGACATTTTTTGTTGCCAACAGTACAAAGCCTGAGTGACATTCTTGTTGTTCTGTGTTATCTCAATGTAAGGCATTGGCTGCTTGTTGACTAATCCATTGTTAACGCATAAAAAAAAATAATTTGACCACTCTATAAGGATTAAAAAAAAAATCATCTGCCTGTGAAAGGGTTATAAAAAAAATAAATAAAAATTTTGAATTTAAAAATTTGTCTTAAATAGATAAAAATCTCCTTTAATATGATAATTGAAGAAATCATATAAAAAAGGACTTCATAAAATAGGGAAATTCTTTCTCTTTCCTTGATCGAGATAAAACAAATTTGGAAATTTTATAAGTAGACAAATGTAATGACCACAACCAATTAATTAAGTAACAAGCTCTTCATGGTCATATTAAAATTATATATATATATTATATATATATATATATATATATTTGTAGATAATATGGGTGCTATATTTCTAAGTAGACAATGCTCAATATCATTGATAGAGCATCTATATTTGAGTTAAGGTAGTGTGGACATGGAGTCAACACCTGGTTACTGAAAGTTTCTTGTCTATATGATAGAGAAAAAAAAAAAAAAAAAAAAAAAAAAAAAAAAAAAATCTGAAGATCACATAGGCGAGACACGCTACCTTAACTAAAATAAGTGTGTGTGTGTGTGTGTAAAAACATGGCTATTTCAGTACTCCAATCCCCACAATTGCAGGTTCACTGATGTTTAGAGCTAGATGTTGCCTCAACAACGAAAAATATTAAAACCAAACTAAATTTTATTTTCTTAAGAAAATAAGGAACCTAACTAATTACATTTGATATTAACTCTTTATCTACCAGAGCGCTCCAAACTGCCCGAGATCAATTCTAAGAAAATGGTTTAGAGTTTAAAAAAAAAAAAAAAAAAAAAAAAAAATGAATTAAATTTCTATTCAGTAGTAAAGGATCAGTGATACAATACTAGTTTGTCAACCATTTCATCACAAAATGAAGTCATTTTATTTAACCAACCCGTTTTGCCACAGGATTTGATTCAATGATGCAAGTATTGGGTATAAATCAATGGTTGTTTTACATTAAAGACATTTTTCTCTCTCTGTTTTGATTTTTCTGAAACTCATTGTTTTAAGTACTAAAACAATGGTAATTAGGTAAAATGGCTGGTAATTAGGTAAAATGGCTGGTATTTTGAGACATGGCTATTGTGGATGGCAGTGGTAGGTAAAGGGTTATGCTTTACAATAGAGGCCGAATATTTATACAATATGACTGAAGGCCATAAAAATAAAAATACTTAAAAGAGATTATAAAACTTAATATGGATGAAATTAATTAGAAATAATTTGAAAGTAGGAGGCAGTAGAGTAGCAAATTGTCCAAAGGTCCAGTTTAATATTTTCTGATTTCTTCTGCAAACACCGGTGAAAGGTTTGATGATGCTTAGGCAAGAGGTTGGGCCTTGAAGAAGATGAAATGAGAGCAAGTGTACTTGTTGTAATAATATTACACTTGTGGCATCACTGTTGTGTAGGAGTCATTGTTGCTATGATTATCATAGATAGGTACAATGGGTTTTCTGCTTCGAGGCTTGTCATCAAATGCAAGTTCTGCATAATAAAGGTCATCCTCACCATTATGGTCAAATCCCTGCGAGAGGAGAGAGAAAAAAAAAGAAAGATGATAATTTCATTTTTTCTTGGCATAGGAAATTAATTATTTCTAAAATGTGTCAGTACTACAATATGATTTAATAGGCACATAAGAAAGAATGAAAAAAAAGACAGGTCCAAAACAAACGACACTCAGCTGCCTCTCGCTCTAACAGAAAAAAGAAGAAAAACAACACAAAGAAAAAAATTACACTCCAAAAAGATATAGAAGAAAAAAAATAGAAATATTCACATCCATCTAAAAAATAAATGAATAAATGCATATAAAAAAATAAGTAAAAGAAATGGACAAACTGAAACAAAAGACAAGAAAAAAAAATAAAGACATTCAAAAATTGAAAGAGAGAGACACACACAAAGATGGGGGGAGAGAGAGAGAGAGAGAGAGAGAGAGAGAGAGAGAGAAAGAGAGAGACAAGAGAGAGAGAAAGAGAAAGAAAGAGAGAGAGAGAGACTAAGAGAAAGAGAGAGAGACAAAGAGGGAGAGAGGGAGGGAGAGAGGGGGGAGAGAGAGATAGAGGGAGAGGCGAGAGAGAGAGAGATAGAGGGAGAGGCGAGAGAGAGAGAGAGAGAGTAGGGAAAAGGTGGGAAAGAAGAGACACTAAAAACATTTGGAACTGGTAATGACAAAAAAAAGGTGCAAAACAATTAATGAACATGTCAAAGCAAAAAAAAAGTTAATTATTAACTAAAACTGACCCTACCAAAAGTTAAAAGCAAATATTTCAAATGTTATGAAATAATTTTTCCAGATAAGAAAAGTCAATCTTAAAAAAAAAAAAGAAAAAAAAAAAAGACACCCATCGTTGCACAATAATTTGTGAAAAATGTGCAAAGTGAAAAGCAGAAAGTCAGGTGCTAAGTGTTTTTTGTTTTTATTTTTGTTTTTAGTTCATTAAGTATTTAGTAAAGAAAGATTTGAAAATGAGTGACAGGATAGAGGAGAAATGAGGAAACTTGGTTAGTTGGATTTTATGGCATGTCAACCCTTGTTGGGTTATTTTAGGACAAAGACGTTTTTCTTTATTCATTCTTGATGGGTACTGAAAATTTTTTTTTAGCACTATTTTATTTTAAACACATTTTATTTGAACTCATTTTTTATTTTATTTAACCCATAGATGGGACTAAAAGGTACTACCACTGAGTCAGAGTGGACCTGGAATGGTGATAAAGGGGTACCCCACATTCCCCAGAGCTCCAGAATTGGAACTTCACCATTAGATGCAGTTTAATGTAATACCCAGGACACTAAGACCCTCAGCCACTGCCTTCTAACACATATATGATAAAAAGGGTAGTGTGTGGTGTAATGGTTAGAGTTGTAGGACTTGTCGATCTGAGTTCAAATCCTGGATGAGGCTGTTTGCATTTCACATAGTACTAATACCCTTAGCAAACGTATGCATCAAACTACTCTCGCTCCAGCTATGGGTAAATAAACTAGGCTCTTCAACCTTGGCTAGGTAACCAGTCTAGGAAAAGGAAAACTCTGAAGGTGTTGGGGGTCGCCATAAGGTATGTCCATGTGTAGGTATTCACAGGAGTACATCACTTATGGGTTCATCATTACTTGTCCAGCATGTCTTGCTTGGATAGTTTGTGTGATAGGAGGTAAGTGGCCGTAGCACCTACTTTTTTGGACACCTTCCAAGACTCAATATTCTTACTATCTTTTTCTCCAAACATTTCGTTAAAGTCTAAATGGTGCAGCCATACAGGGGCACTGATTCCTTAACCCCTCAGCCGTCATCAGCTATCATTATATATAATATATATATATATATATATATATATATACACACACGAGCAAATGTACTCGGTCCATGACCGGACTATATATAAAGATTTGACCATAAATAGGTGAGAGATTCCGAGCTGAACGGCTTAGACTGCGATTTTGTTCACTAAAATTAAACTAAACTGCTGGTATAGTTATAATAGAAAGCAGGCTGCGAACAATATTTTATTATCAGCAGCAGCTGGTATATGGACAGTTCTGCAAATAGGTTGATTCTGGTTTAATCAATTAATTATATCCCTTAATCAGTAAAAATCATGAACCAAATTTGGTGTGTTTCTTATTTAGAAGAATATTAAGGTGTATGCAAGATTTCGAATCTGTGTGACCTCCCGTTTTGGAGTTATACTTCGACACGTACATACCAAACTTCCTTTAATATATATATATATATATATATATATATATATATATTATATATATATATATAATTTATCTATAATACTCCACATATGTAAAAATATATATGCAAATTTTTATATGTACGAGTTCTCAATTTTGATGAATCCTATCAAGGAAATACTTGATATCATTCATATACATACATAGCAATAGCATAATCTTTACAGATCACTGCTGTCTCTCACAATCCTATAACCCCACCACCAGAACCTTTCCTCTCATTAGCCCTCAAAGGACTCATCAAACCCACTGCAGATCCACAAAGTTTAATGCTTATGCACCACCATATGTCTCTTAAGACCAGAAGCCGACTTACAGACTTTTTGTTACACACTGATTGTTCCTGGAGTGTGTATGAATGAATGAACATATTATATATATATATATATATATATTAGTGCATTTATGCTAGAACAATATAATTTGTCAATGATGGTTTTATGGAGGCCACCATTTATTCATTACTCTCCTGGCAATTGCACATTTACAAGGTGGGGCTGTGTGAATATTATCAGAGAAATGTTACCATAAAAAAAATAAAAAATAAAAGACCAGAGCTGATCAGAGGTGTGTGTGTGTGTTGTTTGTGACACTCACAAGGTGCTTTCTAAAAAGATTGAGTGTATTTAAACACCCTGCCACCATGTCAGGCTAGCCTAGGAGTGTAAGGCACATTACTCCCTATGAAGAAGGTCAGAGACCTGTAGTAGAGAAAAATGCTAATGGCATATATAAACTGTGTGTAAATTTCAAAAATATACATTTCTTTAAAGCTTTTAAGGCTATTTTATTGGTAGAGGTTAGGGAATAGTGTTCATTGTACATTTATACAGAGATTTTTTGTGTAGTTGTTTCTTAAGAGTTCTTTAATACCATTATATGATATCAAGTATTCCTATCTAATACAATTAATTTGCACACAGTTATAGTTTCAAGTATTCCTATCTAATACTAATATAGTTTCAAGTAATTATTTCTTTTTAATAATAGTCAATTATGTTGTTCCAAGTAACAATAATCCTTAGTAAAAAAATTATAGCTTCAAATAATTTATAGTTATATGGCATCAAGTATTCCAATTGAATACAAATAATTTTTAAACAGATCTATTTGACTGATAGATGGGACCCCTATGGGTACTACCATTCCAGGTCAGAGGAATTTTTAAACAGATCTATTTGACCAATATAGATGGGACCCTAACAGGTACTACCACTACAGAATGAACCTAGGAGTAATACCAATAAAGAGGTACTTTACACATCCCAGATCTCCAGAAGTGGAGCCTCACCATCAGATGCAGTTTAGTGTCATAGCCAAAAAACCCACTTCTGGAGATACAGTCAGCATATATTAAGCTCTGTTGATAAGGTAGGTATTAGCTGAGAGTTTGGGAACTCAACGAATGAAATGGCTTTCTCAAAGAAAAAAAAAAAAGAAAAAAAAAAGGAGTTGAGTTATTTAACAAAGAAAAGACTTCAGAATATTTCCACATGGGTAAAAAAAAAAAAAGAAAAGAAAAAGAAAAAAAAAGAGACCCTCTTTTTCTATACAGTTTCTATGCTTGCCTGAGAAAAGTTGTAGGATGGATTGGTCAAAACATTGTGTTTTGCCCAAACTATTACATCATAAAGATTATTTCTGGATGTTAAATCCATTGTAAGCTATGAAAATAAGTGCGTGCATTTATATACCAACACTGTTCCTATAATAGTTGTTACATTTAGTGTGGAACAAAAAATTATATATATATATATATATATATATATATATATATATATATATATATATATATACACCTGCAAACATAACAATTATTATAGTACAGAGGTAGTATTATTTTAAAGCTATCCAACCCAGCAAAAAAAAAAAAAAAAAAAAAAAAAAAAGATTCCTACTCACTTTCTCAGAATTCTTTATGGAGAAAGAAACAGAAAAAGTTAAATAATTTCATTAAATCTACACAGGATTTTAACATCTAATTAAATTCGGACTATAAAAAAAAACAGAGATTAAAACAAAAATAGTTCAAATCTAAAAAGGTGATTCCGGCATACTTACATTAATGTGGGTCATTTAAACATATACAGGGTGATTGAAAAGTAAATCAATATTTTAAACTATTTGTTGATACTTTTTTTTTTATGCAAGATGGTGCTCCTCCACATTTTGTTATTGTTGTTCATGAATGGCTGAATCACTATTTTCCTGGGAGATAGATGGGCAGATGTAGTCTGCATGAGTGGCCAGCGAGAAGCTTTGATTTAATACCCTGTGACTTTTTTCTTTGCAGTTGGTTGAAGGAGCAAGTTTACTCTAGGAAACTGACTTTGGAAGAACTTTAAAGACGAATGAGAGAATTTATTTCTGCCACTCCAAGAGTTTCTGAGAAGAACAGTTGATGCAATTCCCGAGTGGCTTAAGAGGCTAGAGGTGAATTCTGGTGCCCACATAGAATTTTAAATAAAACACCATGTCATGTGTGTTCTTCTCATTCATGTTTTTGTAAAAATAATGATTCAGAAATAAATTATAAGATTTTTTAAAATAGGGAGTTACTTCACAATCATCCTGTACATTATCATTAGCTTATACTAGCAAATATATGCACCCTCCGGGTGCAAGTATTTAAGTTTTAATATAATAAAATATCATGTTAAATTAGAAAGGCTAATGAAACTGAATAAGAATTCAGATAAAAATATTTGGAACAGAGGGGGTATAATCGGAAAATAGAACAACTTTGAAACTAACTGTTCCACCATTTTCCCTTACTCCCGTCTTTCAGTGGTAAATTTCCCTAATTTAACTATTTAGTTAAAATAGGAAGAAAAGAATAAAATTACAGTTATTTCTTTATGTTAATAGATTTCTGTTAAGATTTATCCAGAGATTTTTGCTCATATTTATTAAGATAAACCAAACAATTAGAAATCAATAATACTAAGCATATTTATTAAAATCAAATTTTTTAAGATCAATATACAAATTAGCCTTCCCATTCACACTGTAAATTGCTATTTCGTTGAATATATAAATATAATTGCATGTTATTAGTATGTAGATATTGTTAACAGTCTTAATGATGTAAAGCAATTTTACTAATAATTGAGGTTTAAATAAAAAATAAAATCATGGAGAATGTGTGTAAATAACAAAGGGAATTGTGACTTGTATAGTAATATAGTTTCGGTTACAGACAGACAAACCCACAATCTCCATTATAATAAGATATGCTTTTATTTCATTGCAAACTCCATGCACACACATACATCCACACACATCATCAAGTAGTGTTGACAGCATGGATTTCAATGACTCTCCTGCGACATCTCCATTGGTCATTGTAAGTCCTCAGCATGGCATTCAGCGTCTGCACAGAGATTATCAATGTTAGTTTTTGCTGGTTGGCCGAACACTGGTGTGTCCATATGTAGGTGTCCACAAGAGAATGTCACTTATGTGTTTGTACTTACTTCTCCAGCATCTTCTTACATACACACATCCGATTTTTTTTTTTTTTAAAACTTGTCTTGTGCAGTACGGCATAGATTTTGTCTTATTCATTTTGTAAATTGTTACAACTTTGTTTTTAAAAAGGTTTTCCATTTATTCATATATACTAGCAAGAATATGTGCCCTCCACCGGGCGTAAGTATTTAAGTTTTAATGTAATAAAATACATTAAATTAGAAAGACTAACAAAGTTTTTAAAAACTCATAAAATGATTACACTTATTTCAATTATGTTTTAATTGGTTTCTATATGAAATCATTCATAGAATTGATTTTAATACATTGGAGAATAAAACAATAATATTAGAGATCAATAACACTAAGTAATTATTTATTAAACCTGGTTTTGTTAAAACCAGTATGCAAATTAACTACACCATATTTTGAGGCAAATCTAACTCAAATTTTCATGGAGACATTGTTAATAAATAAGATTTATTCTATAAATTAATGATTTTGACTATAAACTAAATACTCCTTAATTAACTCATGCAACTTCTGAGGGTATTGTGATGTAAACAGTGGCGTAGTTTTAGTTACAGACAGATTCTGAATCTCCATTATAATAAGATATATATTAAAGACATACATACACACCATGTAGAACCACTCCATGCATGGGCGCACACACACACACACACTTTTAAAAAAATATAATTTAGTTAATACTTACAGTATTATACATGGGAAGTTTTCCTTTCTCTATCCCAGTTGAATAAACAAGATCTGGTTTTGTTTCTTTCATATTCACTTCATGATTGCTAAGAGAGAAAAATGCATTTATTTTTAACACATTATGTATATCAGTGTATCTCATTCATAGCAATGTCAGTATCTACCTTTACACAAAACAATTCTTAATTTGTATACAATCTTTAGCATAAAGTAAACTGGACAAGGTTGACAATGAGTGTAACAGCTTTGTGCTGCTGTTGCCTAGGAAGGGAATTATTGGATAAAGTATGGCTATGTGACTTTGTTGGAGCATTTGGGTATCAGGTACACAAAGTTGCCACTTATACTTATGGACTTTCCCAAAATCAGCAACGGGCACTGACCAATGAAAAACAACATAGAATGCATTGAAGTTTGTTGGTAATTATCTTGAAATCAGTTGCTAACTGGATTTAATACCAGAAAGGATACTACATGTGAGGAGATCTACTTAGACCACACCCTTTTCTATTGAGGCTCGTACGGCCAACAGTGGCCCCATTGGGGAAGTCTTACCCCTCTGCAGAGGTGCAGTCAGTGTATTCTAATGCCCCAGCTGACGGGGGGGGGGGTATTTACTGAAACTACACCCAAAACCAACTTGGATTTACCAATAGCGAAAATAATGCCTAAAATGTGACCAGGATTGTATGGTTTTGGTTTGTTTTGTTTTACGGCATATCAACCTCAATGGGTCATTTAATGCCGATAAAGTTTTGAAATAAATCAATTCTTAATGGATAATACAATTTTTTTTATAAATACATTTTTCTATTTAACCCATAGATGGGACCCTAACAGGTATTACCAATCCGGGTCAGAGTGGACCAGGGAGCAATGGTGATGAAGGGGTTCTCCACATTCCCCAAACCTCCAAAACTGGAACCTCACCATCAGATAGAGTTTAACGTCATTCCCAGGACATGTAGACCAGGATTGTAATAGACTTTACTAAGAGAATGTGCAAAAAAAAATATAAAGTAGCAGTTGATTATTTTGTTCAATGGTTTCCAGATTTTGCAATCACCAACTGCAAATGTTTGACATAGAATGATGCACAGTGATTGGTTGAATTCATGAGAGGAGAGCAGAGCAGATTAAGACCGCCCAAGAGAATATCTCAACTATTTCTAACATACAAGATGCACGACTTAATAGTTTTTGGTGGACTAACACTTATTGCAATGTATCCAAAATCTATAAATTCTAATTGTCTGAATTCTTAAAAAATGAGGCTTGATAATTCATATTATTTAGATTTTTCAGACCATTGTCCTCATCTTTATTGTTATAAACAGTCCTGTTGAACACATGGCACAACGGATATAAGGGTTGAGTTTTCTAAATGACAATCATCTGTAGGTTACAGGTTCAATTCAGACTACAGGCGATGATTACATAGAATACTTAGCATAACACTTGTACATGGTCATGGTTAATGGAATGAGAATAATCTACCCCAATGGATTAAATAAAGGGTTTGGCTTAAAGTTCTGGAAAGGCTCTCAATTATAACATTAAGGCTCCAGAGTTGGACAAGAAAGTTCCAGAATTTGACACGAAACATCTAAAGAAGACCAGAGGTCACATTGGCTGAAATGTGTATATAACAGGTTTTTCTTGTCAAATTTGGAATCTTCATGTTGGAATTGGGAGCCTTCCTGGAATTTCGAACTGAACCCTTTATTTAATCCATTGGGGTAGATTGTTCTCATTCCGTTAATCATGACCGGGTACAAGTGTTAAGCTATGTTAAGTATTCTCAGTTATTTTCAACTGTAGTGAGGAGTGAATCTGTAACCTCCAGATGATTGTCACTTAGAACTGTATTAACTCAACGATAATAAAGATGAGGATAATAGTCGGAAAAGTCTCACCTCAAAAATTAAAGACAAAAGAAAAAGAAAATTGTTAAGAAATATTTTAGATACCCCTCCCTCTCCAAAAAAAAACCTTTATTTAAGCGAAATAATTTTTAAGTAAATTAAAATCAGATAAGAATAGAATACTTACTTTCGAGGTTTCTCAGGTGGTTCTGTGGAAAGAAAGAAGGAGAAGGAAATGTAAATTAAGATAATTTATAAAATAGTACAAAGAAAAAAAAGAAAAGAAAAAAAAAAGAAAAAAAAAGGGGGATAGTCAAAAATTATCTACACCTTCAAGTCAAGCCAAGTGTTCAGGGTGGCCTAAAGCCAGTATCAGCCAATCAGTGAAGGAGTCTACCCCTTTTTCACTAGCGCTAGACCAAATAGATTGTTTTTGCATCTGAGGTGGAGCGCCACACCTACCATGAGCTTTTTACTTTACCGCACAGGTCACTGTGTTACTCATATGCCGAGTTGGCAAGTGACGGTATCGAACTAGGAACCTTGTGGTTTCTAGCCGAATGTTCTACTGACAGAGCTAACCCGCCCCTTTTGTTGGCACTGTGGTGGTCATGTGATTGAAGCTCAAGCCTGATCACACCATTTTGCTTGCTGTCTTTACAGCGTCAACATTGCCACTTGACTAGCAGTATAGACCAAGGAAGTGACCAGATTTCTCTAGTGGGAACGAGTGTCAGTGTCATTCATCAGGCACAACAACATAGAAGTTGTGTATGATTGGATAGAGAAGTTTTAAAGGGGGAACTGAAGTTAAAAAATATTAATTTTTAGTCTTTCCTATTTTCCTCTCCAAATTATCATACTAATCAAATCGGATTTCCTGGAATCCAGTTTTCAAGATTTAAACAACAACAAAAACAGAAATTTTCTTAGGAGAAAAAAGTTAAAAAATAACCCAGAATCAAATTTACAATTTTTTAAAAGACATAAAAAGTGAAAGAATTTCATCTTGATAAGTGCAATCTGTGAATTTTAATCATTTTTACAATGTTATATCTTCAGTAAATTATTCAGGCTGATTTTGTGTAAAAATAATGTTGAAAATGTTAAAAACAGAATTATAATTATAGTTTTTGATAAAAGTTACAGTTTCATTCTAACCTTTTATAGATCAAGTTAACTGAAACTGGTGTTAAAGTGGAAATCAATTTTTAATTATTTGGAGGAATTTAATCGAAATTTTATAGGTACAAATTTATAAAATATATATTTTCAGTTCATGATATTGGCAACCTAGCAGAAATTCTTTTTATTAAGTACAACAAACACGGCATACACACACACACAACAAACATATCCCAGTAATAAAAAGAATCACTGCCACAGCTGTGTCTGAAGACCACACAAATAAACAAAAAACTAAGACAGGCCTTGCCCAGAAAAAAAAAAAAAAAAAAAAGATAGGCCAAATCTGGAATTATACCAAGACATTGTTGGACAGACTTACACATACACAAACGTAGAGAATTTGGAAAAAGATATCACCAGGTATACAACAGAATGGACAAATCCTAGCAACAAAGCAACAGCTCCAGAACTTAGCTTTCAGAAAAGCTTCTGATGAAGGGATCTTTATCCCGAAATATTAAGAATAAATCAAAAGGTAAACAACAACATCATAGTTATCTCATTTTTCTTTACACTTCAATTGTGATAGCCTTCAAAACCAACCATCAAACCAACATAAACACAATGCTTCAAGCAAATTATAAAACTTTTAAAAACAAAACAGTTACCTTCAATTTCTACTGGTTTTGTTCTTCGTCTGTAGAGGATTACCAGCAAGATGATAAGAATAACCAAAAACAAAATGGCAACCACTATACCAACAATCAATTTCCAATCATCTTTGTTTTCTGAAAACATAAAACAAAAACAAATGAATTAAAAACATAAATTGAGAGATTAAGAGTTGAAAATACCATAACAACTGGAAGGAATCCACTTGTACCCCACCCCCCAAGCTATGGGTAAATAGCAGAGAAAAGGGAGACTTTTAGACATGCGAAGGTAGTTCAACAAAGAGAAGATTACTTTTAGGAAAAAAAAATAAATAAATAAATAAAAATATTGTCAACTAAACTGGCTTCTGTAACGTTTGGTGTGAGAGAGAGTTAAATCAAGATTATTATGCTTTTTACATTTTAAACTATTTAGTAATAGCTCTTAAGTAGACATATTAAATGTTGTAATAATTAAATTATCATACTGTAGTATATCCACAGTTCTCACTAGTATTACAATAATAACAATTAACTTTAGTTCCTAAATAATATGTTAGCAAAGCTCAAATGGTAATTTATGAAGAAGTGCGTCCCGGTCTCCTGCATAAAAAATTGCTACCCGGTGACTATTAAAATAACGACCCAGCTCAGTCTATTCAAAACTATCCATCGTCATATCTATCTATCTATCTCAATTTGTTCATATTTATCTATATTACTTTAAATACTAAGATTTTTTTTAGTCAGGTTTGTTCAATGTCTTGTTTTTAGTTTAAATAAACAAGAATTACGACAAAAAAAAGATGCGACCCCCCCCCCCCCCAATACATTTACTTGTCGAAAAAATATCTATCTTCATTTGTTCATATCTATCTATATTATTTTGTTTGTTTATCTATCTATCTCAGTCTATTCCAAATTATATATCCATCTTCATATCTAAACAAGAATTACGACAAATTACGATAAATAAACAAGAATTACGAGCTGGGGTTGTTATTTTGATAGTCACTGGGTAGCAATTTTTGAGGCAGGAGACCGGGACGCACTTCCTCATAAATTACTGTTCAAATTACTATTTGTACAAATTGCAAATATGTCCACAAGAAAGTTTAGTGAAATTATTTTTTTTTTTTATCTTGAAAATAATATCTAAAAAAATATAGCAGCAGATAAGCTGATTTGTACTAGTAAATATATTTGTCTTGCTTACAATAATTTTGCTAGTTAACTTTCTGTCTCTATCAAAGGGCTGTTGACAGGATCAGCCATTTGCAATTCGGCCAACAAATTCATTTTAACAGAAATTCAGGAACTGAAAGTGAAATACATGGAATATTTGTTTTGAGGCTATTCAAAATGGTGACAAGTCAAGGCTTGAACAGTGGTTTGTCATCAAATTATTGGTGGCAAAGAAATAAGCCTAAATGTAGGAACTATTATTGGACAGATAGCATTTTTATATTCTCTATTGTTAAATAAATAATAATAATAAAATATTTTCTGTGATGAGTTATTTTCCTACTTTACACATCTATATTCTCATTTTCATTGTGAGACTCAATGTTTCAGCTGCTGTGCCATCCAGCATTAAAGTTTTTTTTTTTTTGGGGGGGGGATACTGATGATCTTTTTTAGAACTTTTACCCTTACACAAAACAGCCCTGTCAGCTGGAGCTGTGGAACATGCCGACTGCACCTATACTGAAAAATAAAGGCGGATCCTGATTTTTATAAGATCCGTCAATGGATCTTCATAAGATCAGTCAGGCTTGAAAATGGATTTTTAAAGGAATTGCTTTGGACAGTGAATTTTTTTTTTGTCTGAAGCTCCTTAAAAAAAAACAAAAAAAAAACAAAGCTTATGGTCATGTCACATTGAAAGCACCGGTTCTTGCTAGATCACCAAAGTTAAGCAGCGATGAGCCTGTTCAATACTTTGATAGGTGACCATTTAAGCAACAGCAGATACCGCAAGAAATCAAATATCAAAATGACCCGATCCAGCATTAAATAACCCATAAAGGGTTGATACGCCGCAAACCAAAGCTCCTTAAAAAATTAGATAAATAAATAAATACCCCCCCCCACACACACACACAAAAAACAAAAATAAAACCCCCATACATTTTTAGGTGTGACCAGAGCTAAAAATAAATGAATAATAGTAAAACATGCACAAAAAAAAAAGAAAAAAGAAAATAGAAAAAAGAAGAAAAGAGTAGAAAAAAAGAAAAAAGAATTTAAAAAGGGAAAAAAAAAAAAAAAAAAAAAAAAAAAAAAGAAGAGCTGAAGCAAGCATTTTAGTAGCAGCAGCAGCAGCAGCGGCAGAATTACCATTTGTTTGAGGGCCAGTTTTTGTAGTGTTACCATTTGTTCCTGAACTTGTTCTTATTGTTGTGGTGATGATGGGTGTGGTGGTGGGTGCTGGTGTGGTTGGAACTGAAAATTAAAAATAAAATAATAAACAATAAACCTTTTTTTAATTTTTTAAAATTCCCTTACCTTTAAACAAAAAGAGAAAGAATAAAAAAAATACCAATAGTTCTATTTTGTACATAAAATTTATACTACATAAATACTACATAAAAACCAACACCAAATCGATGCCTCGCTCAACCACCAAACAGAGGAACACACCCTACCGAGAAGACACATCCAGGCCCTAAAAAATTCGCCTCCAACAACGACATTGTCATCACACCTTCTGACAAGGGCGGCAGAGCTGTTGTCATGGATACAACAGCATACAACCAAAAAATCATGGACCTACTATTTGATAACAACACATATGAAATAATCTCCCCACACACCATCACAAAAAAAACATTGAATCTTTCAACAAAACCTACAAAAAACTAATTGCTAAAGAAGACAAAATATGGTCCTCCTTAATCAATAACCACCCCACCATCCCCAAAATCTATGGCCTTCCCAAAACTCACAAACCCGACATACCTCTTAGAGCCTATTCCGAAGATGATGGGTCTGTCACCCACACAATCGCTAAATTTTTGGCAAAAATGCTATCCCCTCTGCTAGGTATAATTAGTGATGCCCACTTTAAAAAACACACCAATATGGAGAACAAATCCTTAGCTAGCCTAGATATAAAATCACTTTACACAAACATACCAGTAGACAAATGCCTAAACAGACTAGAAAAACATCTCACCACAAATAACACCCAACTAACATGTCCCCTCACTATCCAGAAAATAATCAAAATATGTAGATTATGCACATCCCATTGCTATTTCCAACACAACATCTTTTACAAACAAAAATTTGGTTTACCCATGGGGTCACCACTTAGTGGACTCCTCGCATGTTTAGATCTAGAGTTTTTAGAAGCAGGACCTTTTAAATACATAATCCCCAAAGACTCCCAGTACTTCCGATATATTGACGACACACTAATCATATACCTGAGCGAAATAAACATCACCAAAATCACAGACTAAACAACATTGAACCTACCATACAATTTACACACGAACTAGAATCTAACAATTCCCTACCTTTCCTAGACATCTTACTTATAAAAAACAACAACGCATTAGAATTCAAAGTCCACCACAAGCCCACTGCCAAAAACGACCACATACATTACTACTCACACCATGACACCCACACCAAAAGAGGCATTATAATAGGTTTTCACCTCAGAGCCCTCTGCATCTTCACACCCAAACATCTAGATGATGAATTCACCCACATAATGAACACCTTCCGAAACTTCCATTATCCCACATCCTTCATACAACACGCTAAGACCAAAGCTCTCAAAATCCACCAGAAACCAATTCCAGAACCCCACCCAGTCCAACTCCCCACACAGATACATAATTCTACCAAATAACCACAGCAACATCACCAAAAATCTTAAAAACCTAGGCATAAAGACAGTCTAGCATCCAAAACTATACACAACATACTAAACAAAAACTCCCGACAACAAGTAAAATCAGAAGCTGGCGTATACATGATTCCTTGTGCAGACTGCTACAAGAAATACATAGGTGAAACCTCCAGAAATTAAAAAAAAAAAAAACAAACAAAAAAAAAAAACGCCTATACAAGCACAAATGCAACATAAAATTGGGTGACAGCAACAACTGTTTATTCCAATACATATCTAAAACACAACATAGGTTTTAATTTCAGCAATGCATCCATGATCGCATACATCCACAACAAAAGATTACGACAAATATTCAAAGCCAGTGCCATTAGCAACATACCTAACATCAATTCTAGATCCGGCTTCTTCAATATATCCTCACACCTAGGTAAAACCATCATAGATAGTTACAGACAACAAGACAACACTTAGCATAAAGCTAATAATAACAACAACAATGCAAAACACACACAAAACAATAACAATGTTAATAACAAACACACACACACACTTACAACACTTCGAAATATATATATATATAAAAAAAAAAGATCCACCATTCATCACAGAGATAAATAGGTGTGAACACACTCAACACAGACAGACAGATAAACAGATATGAACATATTAAAGATGGACAAATAGCTAATATAGATAGATAGATTACAGACAGACAGGTAGATAGATAAACAATAACACTTCAAAGGTAGATAGACAGAGAGATCTTAAATTAAATATAGACGGAGGGATAATCAGACCAAGTGTTAACAGATAGATATGAACACACTCATGATAGACACATAAAGATAGATATTACCACATAGATAGACATAAAGATAGATATTACCAAATTAAAGATAGATAGACATAAAGATAGACATAAAGATAGATATTACCAAATTAAAGATAGATAGACATAAAGATAGATATTACCAAACTATAGATAGATAGACATAAAGATAGATATTACCAAACTATAGATAGACGGATAGAGAGAGAGAGAGAGAGAGAGACAGTAACAGATTAAAGATAGACAGACGGATTGATCAAAGATAGATCGACAAACCGATAGACAGATAAAAACACATGAATATATTGATTAATAATATATAAATAGATAAAAAGATAGACACTAACAGATTTACATATAAAAAATAAATAAATAAAATTTATTAAAAAAAAAAAATCTAGGTATAATGATATATAGATAGATTAAAGACATATAGATAGACAACATATTACAGACAGATAGACAGATGAACACACAGTTATGAACGCATTCAAGATAGACAGGCAGATAGACATTTACAGATCAAAGGTAGACAAACATATCAACAGAGTAAAAATTAGATAGTCGGATATACAGACAGCCATTAACAGATCTATGCATAGATAGATAGATATCAACAAATTTAAGATAGATATTGTCAGATTACAGATAGATGGATATTAACACATCGAAGATAGTCAGAGGGACTGATAGATAGATAGATAGATATTAACAGAACAAATACCAACAGATTAAAGGTAGATAGATGAACTGACAGATATTAACAGATTAAATACAGATATATGGACAGACAGATAGATAGATATTAACATATTCAAGTTAGATATATAGACAGATACACAGAAAGATAGATACTAACAGAATATAAACAGATAGACAGAAAGATCAAAAATAGATGAACAGACACACAGATAACACATTAAAGATAGATAAGACAGATTGATAGGCATGAACACATTCCAGCTAAATAGATAGATAAACAGATGGATAGATAGACATATAGATAAATATTGACCAAAAAATAAAAAAAAAAGACAGATATTAACAAATTATTGAAAACAGACACAGATGATATTAACAGATTAAAGACAACTAGATAAATCAAAATAGATAAAGACATGTGTATATCACAATGTACATAATACATAATAATATCAATAATAATAACATCGCCACTATTAATAACAATGATAATAATAATATATAACATTACACACACACATACTCTCGTACAGTTTTAATACATTTTTACAATAAATAAAAAAATTAAAAAAAATCTCACACAAACATACCAGCCACACATTCAAGTTAGATATATAGACAGATACACAGAAAGATAGATACTAACAGAATAAAAATAGATAGATAGATGGATAGAAAGATCAAAAATAGATGAACATACACACAGATAGATAACAACATATTAAAGATAGATAAGACAGATGGATTGACAGACATGAACACATTCAAGCTAAATAGATAGATAGACAGAGGGACAGATAGACATACAGTTAAATATTTATAAATAAATAAAAATAAAAAAGATAGACAGACAGATACTAACAGATTACCCATAAACAGACACAGATGATATTAAATTAGTCAAAGCACCTATTTTGATAGGGTATGAAGCAGCACCATTTATTCTTCCGACCTGCACATCCTTAAATATTCCCAATAAGAATACATTTTCAGTTTTGAAAAAAAAAAAAAAAAAAAAAATAAATAAATAAATAAATAAAAAGCTGAATGTAGCTACATCTGTTGAGTATGGAGGCTGCTACACTTGCACAATACCACACACACACACACACACACACATATATATATATATATCTTATAATGGAGACTCAGTATCTGTCTGTAACCGAAACTATGTCAAAATACCTGCAGGAATAGAGTAAGTTTATCAATGAGTATTCAATTTATAGTCAAAATCATTAATACATAGAATAAATCTTATTTATAAATGATGTCTATGAAAATCTGTGTTAAATTTGCCCCAAAACAGCTCATGTTATTAGTGCGTTTAAAATCATGCAATGCGTCTTATATATCATTAAGAAATAAAGGTTTACATAATATATTGTGTGGTTAATTTTCATACTGGTTTTAACAAGACCAGGTTTGATAAATAATGTTATTGATCTCTAATATTGTTTTATTCTCCAACATATTCAAAATCAATCCTATGAATGATTTTATATAGAAAATGATTAAAATATATAAAGTTAAAGTAGCATGGAGGCAATGGTGCCTGGTTACTGACAGTTTCTCACCTAATACGATCTTCATACCAAAATAAAAGATAAAGTTCGTTTTAATTATAGTCATTCTGTCTACAGAAGTCTTTGAAAAAGGGTGGAGGCCACCTGAAATATTGGATAAAATAAGGAAGATCAAAAGCAATACGATGTTCATCTTTAAGAATTTTGTTACTCTTCTGATATTTTTGTATGCCTCTGATAGGTACGCGTCCTGCATCCCCGACGCACAAAAATCTA
>CM042147.1:52024931-52089931 GCA_023376005.1 Doryteuthis pealeii | reverse complement strand
TGGACCTGGGAGTAATGGTGATGAAGCTACAGAATTGGAATCTGACCATCAGATAGTTTAATGTCATACTCAGGACTTTAAGATCCTCAGCCACAGGTAGCTCCCATTGGGGGGTGGGGGTCTTACATAGTCAAAGTATTTCTGAAGCCCCACTGACAAGGCTAAAAGACAACAGTAATCTAATTTCTGGGTAAAGAGAAAAAATAAAATAAAATTAAAATTAAAATAAATAAAATAAAAATAGAAAAAAAGAACAATGTTTTATTGGTCAAAGGGAAGTCCCAAATCTTCTGCAAAAGAGCGGAAATGGATATGTCCCTTCCCTACTGACACAACACACTGAAGTAATTGGAATCACCCTCAGACAGATCAGACGGTTGTATTGTGGGCTCTGTTTTGGGGAGTGGCTAACTAGTCTAAGAATTAACCAATTCTCTTTCACGGGGAAAGACAACACTCGCTGAGAGGGTAATAAAGAACTCCTTAGGCCTATCATGAAAACCACTATGTTTGTATGTTTTTTAAATATTTTTTTTATAGAACTCACTACATATGCTGAATGTCACATATGACAACACTATAGACTATGTATACCCAATTTTTTGTCTGCTTTTCATTTTCAAAACGAATTAAAATTAATTAAATCGATTATTTGTGGTCAAATTTTTGTCTAAGTTGAAAAGTAGTAACATAATGAGCATCAGTAAAAGAAAAAAAAAAAGAAAAAGAAAAAAAGAAAAAAGGAAGGAAAATAATATTACACGTAATTTATTTTTAAAATGTTTAAAACTATTTTTTTGGTCAATTTTGCTCAAATATAACTTAACATGGTCGCTGAAGTTGCCATAAAATCCATGCTTACAAAATAAATTTGACCCTCCAGATTGAAATTTTTTAAATTTTTTTTAAAACCAAAAATCAGGGAATTATCCAATTTTAATGAAATTTTCAGTGTTGATTTATCAATGAATGAATTTTATCATGCATCAGTTATTTTATTTCCAAACTTAGTAAATTTTTTTTCAAACGGGGGTCTAAATTTATTTTGCAAAAACAAAAATCTTTTCAACAAATTTGGTATACCTACTATAGACTATTTTATGGCACTGTGACTATAATACATTTGCTTGGAGTTGTGAACATGAACATTATACAATATTAGACATGCACTATAGTATTATTTTCATACATCAATAATCATTTAGTATGAGGCTAATGATAAAAAGCAACAGTAATAAGATGGATAAAAACTAGTAAGAAATCAATAGTGGTTTGGTTGGTTGGATTTTATGGCATGCCAACTCTTGTTGGGTTATTTTATACAGAACGCATTTTGTTTTATTCATTCTTAATGGAAACTCAATCTTTTTAAAACTCATTTTATTTTACATAACTAATAGACGGGACCTTAACAGGTACTACCACACCAGGTCAGTGTGAACCTGGAAAAAATGTTAATCAAGGGGTACTCCACACTCCCCAGAGCTCCAGAATTGGAACTTCACCATTAGATGCAATTTAACTGGGTTAGATGGTAGCAGAATTGTGCTCAACATTTGTGTAAAGATCTTTATAAACAACTTCTTTCTGTTCTATTTTCTGCGTGAGTTGAGCCTGTTCCAACCAACAAATTCAACTGTGGTGAATTCAAAGGAGTAACAAGGGAATATGATATTCACAAACTATCCCTAAACCCTGCATGAATGCATATCCCAGTCAGGGAAAGGAGATGCCCTTGTTTGCTGCAGATTTTCTACGGATCCATCTGCCATATATATCAGTAAACTACAGACACGTGTTTCGAGGTATCACCTCTCATCAGTGCAGTTATACCATTTTTAGCAGCTGCCTCTGGCCGGGTTCGAGACCCGAACGAACTTACGCTCGCCGAACCTTCTTACCCATATGGCCACAATCAGCTGCCAAGTATAGCAGGCTATTTAATCGCTACATTTCTAAGCAGAAATGAATTCACTAAGAATTCTCAAACTTTGTAAACAAAGTGAGATTTAGCTTAACGCCAAATATGGTGAATTTGCAATTAAATTCCTCCTAAATAGAGTGCTCAACTGAAATTAGGAGCATATAATATATATATATATATATATATATATGGAGGAAGAGGACCTCTTAAAATAGTTTTCATTAACGAGAAGAGAGTGTCTCTGGTTTCTATTCAGACTTTTCCTTTTTCTAGACTGGTTTCAATACCAAGCTTAAAGAGCCCAGTCTACCCTACTATTTATTCATAGCTGGAGAGAGAATAGTTGGATTTATACCTTTCCCAGGATTTGAACTTGTCTCGCCATATCCAACGATGTAACCGTTACACTATATGCCACCACAGAAAGAAGTGGAAGAGTTTGCACTTGGGTAACCCATTATCTTATAATCGCAGCAAAAAGGTGTTACCTTGTCCTTAATTGTATGACCATTAACATCTTGCAACACACTCTGGTTTAAAATGAGACTATCCAAATTGTCTAAGGTGAAATGCAAAAATGTAAATCCTGATTATTTGGTGTCGCTTATCTGCTGAATTCTTATGTGTGTCATTATCTCAGTTGGACCGTTCTGTTTTTATTATAAAGAAAGGGAAGAAAAAGAACATGCTACAAAGAAAAAATAAGAAAAAAGGAGTAGTAGTGAGTGTTTCAATCAAACAAAGGAAAGAAAGAAAAAAAAAAAAAAAAAGTTAAATCAAGATTATTTTAACTTTTTACATATTGAACAATTTGCGATAATTCTTAAGTAAACATAACAAATGTAATAATTAAATTATCATGCTGTGATATATCCACAGGTCCTGCTAGTAAGTTTATAAATCCCTGTTTGAAGAAGAAGAAAAAAAAAGAAAAAAAAAAAGAAAAAAAAAAAAAAAAAAGGAAAGTAAAATCAGAAAAGTAAAACTTACATTTGAGTTCAAGATCGAGTTGACTAGAAGCTCTATTATCCACCCTGCACTTATAATTGCCTTCATCAGAACATTTTAGATCATTCAATATTAAAGTGTAGGAAGCGAAGTTGGTTGTAAGATTGATACTTTTAGAAATATTGACTCTATTGCTAAAGGAGGAGTTGATTTGATCAACCCGATCTAAACCCGATGTGGGCATCCTTATAATTCTTATGTCATCCTTTAAAATGTCCACAAAAAACTGTTCACCAACATATGTACATGTGAAATTGGCCGATAAGCCAATCTTTTTAGAACCAGTCACTTCAAAATTCAACTGACAATCCACACCAGCATCTGAAAAAGAAAAAAAATTTAAAAAATTTTTTTAAAATTAAATATTTAAAAAGAAAAAGAAAATTTTTTTAAATAGAAAAAAAATTTTACAAAAAAAAAAAAAAAAAAATTTACAAAAAAAAAAAATTGAAAATTTTAAAAATAGAAAAAAATTTTAAAATAGAAAATAGAAAAAAAAAAAAAAAAAAAAAAAAGAGAAAATAAAATAAAATAAAATTAAAAGAAAAATGAAAATAAGAAAATTAAAAGAAAAAAATAAGATAAGAAAAATAAGAAAATAAGGTTAGTATTTAATGTTTAATCCTAAAAGTGAATTATGTGTGGTATACAGTGCCAGTTATTCATGGACTGTAATTTTAAAAAGTATGATTTTATATGCGTGTTATTAAAAATAATTGTTAAACGAGATGAAAGAGCCAGTTATCTCTGGATTTTGGTTGAGTGTATGATGTACAGTACCAACTGACTCCGTTCTGTAATTTTCTGGTCCTTTTATTTGTGTGCCAAAAGTCTAATCTTATTCTAATGGAGATTGTGGGTTTGTCTGTCTGTAACCGAAACTATATTACTATACAAGTCACATTTCCCTTTGTTATTTACACACATTCTCCATGATTTTATTTTTTATTTAAACCTCAATTATTAGTAAAATTCTTTTACAACATTAAGACTGTTAACAATATCTACATACTAATAACATGCAATTATATTTATATATTCAACGAAATAGCGGTTTACAGTGTGAATGGGAAGGCTAATTTGCATATTGATCTTAAAAAATTTGATTTTAATAAATATATGCTTAGTATTATTGATTTCTAATTGTTTGGTTTTATCTTAATAAATATGAGCAAAAATCTCGGGGATAAATCTTAACAGAAATCTATTAACATAAAGAAATAACTGTAATTTTATTTTCTTCCTATTTTAACTAAATAGTTAAATTAGGGAAATTTACCACTGAAAGATGGGAGTAAGGGAAAATGGTGGAACAGTTAGTTTCAAAGTTGTTCTATTTTCCGATTATACCCCCTCTGTTCCAAATATTTTTATCTGAATTCTTATTCAGTTTCATTAGCCTTTCTAATTTAACATGATATTTTATTATATTAAAACTTAAATACTTGCACCCGGAGGGTGCATATATTTGCTAGTAAATATAAAATTCTTTCCAACATAGGACTATTTAGAGGTCATAAAAAGATTCCTGGTGAAAACCCCACCAAGCTATGGATAAATAATAGAGCAGACTGGGTTTTCACCTTGGTTGAGCAACCAGGAAAACAGAAGGAAAACCATCTCTACTCTTTAAAAATTGACCTTGTGTCACAGGCTGCATAAATACATACATTATATAAACAATAAACTATATATATTAAAACACTTGTTCCTTAATCTCCCAACCATTATCTGCAACACCCTCTGGTTAAAAAAAATCAAATCATCCAAGGGGGACACATGACTGCCCGTCTAACCTAAGTAAGGACCAAAGTAGTGTTGCATGTAATGGACTGCTCAGCCACCAGGCATCTATCCTTAAGCATCATGGATTTGGTTTGGTTTGTTTTATGGCATATCAACCTTGGTGGGTCATCTAATGCCGACAAAGTTTTGAAAAACTTAATTCATTCTTAATAGATACTTTTTAAAAAAAAATTTTATAAACGCATTTATCTATTTAATCCATAGATGGGACCATAACAGGTATTATCACTCTGGGTCAGAGTGGACCAGGGAGTAATGGTGATGAAGGGGTGCTCCACATTCTCCACCGCCTTCTAGCACCCATAGGATAAAAAGGCTTAGAGTTTGCAATAGGGCTGAGGCAATCATATAGGTGCTAGGGCTTGACATGACCAGGTGATTGATAGGAAGGAGCTTCTCCGACCGCCCATCTAGTCTTAGTAAGTGTCTCAGTAGAGTGTTTCATGTCATGGACTGCTCAGCCACCAGGGATTCATCCTTAAGCATCATTGGTCACTACCCATGGCAATCAGGGACGGTGGGGGGGGACTTACCTCTCTGCAGAAGTGAGGTTAGTGTATACTAAAGCCCAAGCCGACACAACTGGCTGTAGAATTGGAATACAAATCCTTAGATTACAACTCTTCTATTTTTGGTACATCTGACTCGGACACCACTTTATGTCATTAAGTGATTATTGCTTACAAGTAAATATAAAATCATGATTTTTTTTAATAATACATTTATAAGGGGTGTACACTGTACAGACTAAACTAGAGCCATATAAAGTTTAAATTTAACTGAGTTGGAGTCAGTCTAGTTTTATTGACCGACTCCTGTGACCCCTTAATTGACTGACTCCACAGCAGATTAGCAACACTGTCAGTAGCTGTTGCTGGTCAATTTCAGGCTTGGGTTCACTAGTTTTGGAAAGTGTGGGTCCAACATACCTGAGGGTAGGAACAAACCTAACTGGGGTGCAATCAAGAAGGAGTGGCAGTCAGGGTCTACTGGCGATGTGTATAACTGCAATCTTTGACTCATTGATATTCAGACCAAGCTTCTTAGCTTCTTTATTAAATGCTATCAGTGCATCTCTAAAGCCGGTCATGTGGTCTCAACTGCATATTGTAGCTCTGCCAGTAAGGGCTTTCCAAATGGCATTCCAGGGAGATATTATCAAGTGGTCAATGACACAGTTGAAGAGAGTCTGGAGCAACAATTTCATTGTTGATTGAGTACACTAAAGTTTTTTTTTCTGTTTGCATAAACACAGAATTGGAGTAAAGCTGTTGAGACAGAGTGGAAATTTTGAGTGGAAAACCGAGGATTTTAAAAGATCCTCCAGAGTATTGCATGATCTACCATGTAAAACTCGCAATTTATTTCTGATCCAATCTTAAACAATATCTATATGGTTGAAAATAAAATAATCTTTCTAAATATGTAATTTGTATGTGGTTTTATCCATTGAATTATTATTTACAGCAAGTTAAATTGGTATTTTGCTTGTTTTTCTTCTTCCAAAATTGAACAAAAAACCCTGATGGTTAACTATCATCCAAATGTCACATATATCAAAATAATTATGAGACTATCTTCTATTAAGAATATATCATGCTTTTTTTGCTTATCTTATACTTTTTGAAGGAAGCTGTGTCAACTTTTGTTGGTAGTGAATAAATAAATGTCAAAGAAATTACTCAATTTCTTGTTTTGAATTGGTCTGTGATTTGACATAATTTTTGAGTAAAATCATGTCTACACTAAGCCATTTCTTCAGCAAGGTATTCATCATCAGGTTTTCCTGACAAGAATATCCATGACTCACTCCAACTGTCCCTATTGGTGATCACCCTTAGGAGGTCCTCCACACTGCATCCACATTCTACACAGAGCTGATTGATGTAGGTTTTTGCTGGGTCAACCTACATTGGTATGTCCATGTGTAGGTGTCCACAGGAGAACATCACTTATAAGTTTGTCTTGTTTGTGGCCTGGGTGTGACGTTAAACTATCTGGTGAAGTTTCAATTCTGGAGCTCTGGGGAATGTGATGTACCTCTTCATCACCATTACTTCCAGGTCCAATCCACTCTACCTGAGTGATACTACCTGTTAGGGTACCATCTATGGGTTAAATAGAAGTTTAAAAAAAATTGAGTACCCATCAAGAATGAATAAAACAATGTCTTCGGTATAAAATGACCCAATGGGTTGACATACCATAAAACCCAACCAACCAATCATCAGGTTTTGTTTGTCTTACTTGGATGGTTTGTGTGATAGGAGGCAAGTGGCCGTACAGCTGTTTTCTTGTGGAGGTACTACTTTCAAGATTTATTCAAGACAGCATGCAGCATCCTCGTGTAGTTTCCATCTATGTTTTTCTCTAAGAGTTTTGTTAAAGTTCAAGTGGTGCAACAGTACAGTAGCATTTGGAAGAATTTCTGTTTACGTTATCAACGAGATCAGAAAAAGAAAAGAAAAAAATTTCCTAAGATTCTCTCTGATTTGATCTTATTTTTGGAGGCGGGTGTGTGTGTGTGTGTGTGTACCAAAACCCCTTTTCCCACAGCCAAGATTTGACACAAAGTCAATGTTTAAGAAGATGAGGGGCTAGGCGTATTTATTGACATTCTTTAACTCATAGCACTCATTTCACAATAAATTGTTTTAGATCTTTTTTTATTCTTAAATAAAGAAATTAAAAATTAAAAAAAAGAAAGACTATAATTGAAAACTAGTTTGGGGTATTTTCAGAATTTGTCTTCTTGGCCCTTCAGCATATTTTGGGCAGGAGGCCAGGACAAATAATTCCAAAAATAGTTTGGACTAAGTTTCAATAATTTTTTGGCAAATTTAGAAATAGGGATCTACAAATAAAAGGTGCATCACCTTTTATATTAAAATTAGCTAATTATCAAATCTTGTTATATTAGAGATTCTGTGTCTGTATGTAACCAAAACTATGTCACTACTCACATCACAATACCCTCAGGAATTTCATAAGTTTATCAATGAGTATTAAAAAAAAAAAAAAAAAAAAAAAATCATTAATACATATAGCATTACCAGTTGATTTTTTTTATTTGAGGTTATTGTTATTTACTAATGTTAGTTATATAGAACTTTGTAAATGGAGTTCAGAACTGTTTGAATTATGCAAATATTCCCAGTGGCTCAAAAGTTATGAGAATTTAAAGCCCCGAAATTGGGGGTACAAAAGTGGACATGATTTTGATAAAAAAATGTCAACTCATGGACCAATTCAAAATCAGAAATTCAGTAATTTCTTCACCATTTCTTTATTTTTTTTTTTTTTTTAAACAATTTTGATAAAATTTTGCTTTCTTATATAAAATTGTATGTTCTTTTTGATTCTGGACTTAGATTTTATGTATTTCCAAGCTAGAACCCAATATTTGGGGAATAAAAAGTAGGGATAAATATTTGTGTTTTTTTAAAGTTTACAACAAGATTATTCAACATTTTCATTTTTATACTAGGGACCACCAATTCGGTCACGTGATCAGTTTAGGCCATCTTGAATAAAACGGAAATAAATATTTCCAAACTTTGTTTATCAAAAATCTCGTAAAAAAGAATTAAAGATTGTACAGGGTTGTTACAAAGAAAAACAGTTAATTCAAAGATCAAATTATCAGATTGGGAAAAATTACATCGTTATCTTAAAAAATAAACAAACCTATCCATATTACATGCTAAAGGGTAATTTTCAGGCCGCAATTTAGACAGAAAAAAAAATACATATTATTACCCTCTTACGGTTATGCATCTACGTACGGTTGGGTGAATTAAAATTACTATTAAAATGAATAAAAACTTGAAAAAATGGCTTCGGTTTTAGTATTAATTTTTTAAATCGAAAATGAAATGAAAATTTGAATATTTTTTCTAAGAGAAAAACTGATAAAATAATCAATATATACTTACTGTTTATTCTAATTGGTTGAAGAAGTTAAATAAAATAATTTTTTACGCTAAGAAAAACAAACTGAGAAGTGTCTCGTTTCTTTGTATAAAAACGAAAGAAAAGATGTCAGTTTTGCTCTTCCGTATATTCTAAGAATCACACATTACATATTCAACAATAAAAATTACAAATTCTTTTAAAAATATTTATCGAGCACGGATCGGACCAATTTTTAGTTCACCTGAATTCTAAAATTCATATATTTAAATATCCGTAAAAAATTCGATTTTTTGACACAGAAAAAAAAAAAAAAAAAAAAAAAAAAAAAAAAAAAATTGATTTATTTCACGCAGAAAATAAAAATATTTAAGCACACAAAAGATTGAAAATATCTTAAAAATTAATTAAAAAAAAAAAAAAAAAAAAAAAATTTTGACAATTTAATAGAATATAGTACATACCAATTACAAAAGCAAAAAAATGTTTTCAAATATTAATATTATGACATTTTTTTTTCACTTTTTATTTCCGATTTCATTAATTTTTCCTAAAAATACTACAGCTCGGTACGTTATAGAATTTCATTGATATAGTTATTCAGACTCTTATCTTTATAGAAACAAAAGTACAACATTTTTCTGAAGTGTCATTTTCTTTTTATCTCATAAAATTTCCAACCATATAAATATTTTAAAATTTGAACAAGAAATAAGCGATGAATCACTATATAAACTCTACGGTCTGGATAAATGATGCTTAGTTGAAAGTTGTTTACATTATGGAGGAGACAACTAAATTTTAGGTTTTTTTTGGTTTTTTTTTCAAAATCCAAAGTTTCAAAGCAAATCCCTGACGGTATACAATCGTATTTATTTCACATATTTCATATGGAAATAATCCTAAGGATGTCTAGTATTCGAGACATAAAAAAAAAAAAAAAAAAAAAAAAAAAAAATCGCTTTTAAATTTGGTCTTTTGTAGTTTCACTCCCAAAGGTCGGAAAAGAAAAAAACAAATTTCTGCTTGTAGTTAAAAGTGTCCCCTATTTAATTGTAAAATTTTAAGAATATTAATAAAGATTAACAACTTTGATTTTACGAGAAAAAAAATAACACAGAAAATTTGACCGCAGAACAAAATTTCTATCACTCATTTTCGGCTGATTTAACACAAAATACCGTTTAACGCTGTAAAAGATAATTCAATGGATTAAAAACACATAAAAATTATATATTCAGAAATAATATTTTATATTCTTTCCAACCATATAAATATTTTTTAAATTGGGCCCGAAATACGCTAGTAATTACCTTTTTAAGCTGATATGGTCAACAAGAGATTGTTTACATTTGAAAATCGAGTAAATTTGACGGTTTTCTTTTCAAAATTAAAACTTTGAGCAAAATCCATGACGGTATACAATCGTTTTTATTTCATATATATGGAAATAATCCTGAGTGTCTTCTATTACAAGTATAGTGCTTTTTTTTGTTGCTTCTTACATTTTTTAAAAGAAATTGCCCTCAAATTTTCTCCATTGTATCTTTGCTTCCATGGGGCCTAGAAACAAAAAAGGTCCTGTTTGTACTTCCAGGTGCCTTATAATTGAGTGTAAAATTTCAAGAATATTGATAAAGATTAGCCACTATGATTTTGAAAAACAAAGTAGCGTGTAAAAATTAGTCTTAAAAAAAAAAAAAAAAAAAAAAAAAAAAAAAAAAAGTCATTTTATGTTTTCGTTTTTTTGAAGCAAAATATCATTTTAACTCGCTGTAAAAAATTATTCAATTGATAAAATCACGTAAAAATGATATATTTAGTAAGATTATTTTCTTTTCTTTCCAACCATATACATATGTTTAAGATTGGTTCAGAAATAATCGAGAAATTGCAAATTTTACTGATTAAGGTCGCAAATTTGAAAATGTCCGCATTCATCAGCTAAATGCTTGTAATGCTAATACATAGAATAAATTTTATTTTCTAATGAGGTCTATGAAAATCTGAGTTAGATTTGCCCCCAAACAGCCCATGTTATTAGTGCATTTGCAATGTGCCTTATATATCACTAAGAAATAAAAGGTTTATATAATATATGGTGTGGTTAATTTGCATACCGGTTATAATTTAAAAAAAAAAAAAAAAAAAAAAAAAAAAAAGAGGGTTTAATAAATAATTACTTTATCTCTAATATTGTTTTATCATCCAATGTATTAAAATCAAATCCTATGAATGATTTTATATAGAAACCAATTAAAATATAAGAATAAGTAATTTTTTATATGCGTTCTTATTTGATTTTGTTAGTCTTTCTAATTCGCTATATTTCATTACATTAAAACTTAAATACTTACGCCCGGTAGAGAGTGAATATTCTTGCTAGTTTTAATAAAATTTTCAGTATTTAAAACATAAAAGATGAGGTTTCTTTTAAAAAGATTTTTTATTTTAAATTCAGAATTTAAAAAAAAAAATCTATTTTTTTTTGGGGGGGGAGGGGGTACAAGTTAATTATTTCTTTATGTTTTAAAAGATAATCCTATTAAGAAAATTAGATTTTGTTAACATTTTTTGTAACAGTTTGTCTATTTTGTTTGTAAGTTGGCTCAGTGGCCTATTGTCGGTATCAGCCAGACTGCGAGGGAGTATCCCCTTTTCACTAGGGCTAGTCTAGGGAGACTGCTTTTGCTTAGATGGAGCGTCGCAGCTACTGTTAGTTTTCCACTTTACTGCACAAATCAGATCACCATATCTGTGTTACTCATACGCTGAGTTGGCGGGGATCGGTATCGAACCAGGAACCTTGTGATTCTAAAGTGGGTGCTCTACTGACAAAGTCAAATTTTGCTTGTACCGATTACTTATTTTTCAAGTTCAGAAAACAGTAAAATAAGGTTTCTCTTCGAGGCATTTTTTTTTTACTTTATTTGTTTTCATAGCTTAATCTTCTAAGGATGTGGCTGATGAAAAAAAAAAAAAAAAAAAAAATCAGGTTAAAAGAGGTTTACAATTGACATCTGTACGACCATTCACTGCAAGTTGGGTGATATATCTAGTAGTAAACTTTTTGGAGACAAAAACAACTAAGCTCAAATTAAAACTTTTTTTTTTTTTTTTTTTTTTTTTTTTTAAAAACATAGAAATCTGGGATCTATTTTATATATAAAACAAATGAAAACCTTGAAAATAGTATTTTCACATTTTTTTTTCTTTTAAAATACGAATCAGATTTTTTTTGTAATTGGATAGAGAGTGAAACTAAAACAATGATAATGGAATAAAAACATTGGAATTGTCAAATGCTTTTGAAAATATTAAATTTGGTCATTAGCTACAAAAACTTACAATAACAAACAAAATACAAACTTTTATTTAGACTAAGTTTGGTTAAATCGAACTTAACAGACCTAAATTCCACTATCGAATGCCACCTGCCGAAAGAGAAGAGAGAAGAAAAAAAAAAAAAAAAAAAAAAAAAAAATCAGGGAATTAACTGAATTTAATGAAATTTTCAGTGTTGATATATTAATGAATATAAGATATAATGCACCAGTTATTTTATTTAAAAACTTTTACATTTTTTGAAGTCAATTAACTTTGAACCACGTATCTTTGAAAATCTGTGTTATGCCTCAAAGATATGTCATTCAAAGTTAACTGACATGAAAAAATGTAAAAGTTTTTAAATAAAATAACTGGTGCATTATATCTTTTATTGATTAGTATATCAACACTGAAAATTTCATCAAATTCAGTTAATTCCCTGATTTTTTTTTTTCATTCAGCGGGGTTACATACGATGGTGGAATTTAGGTCCGTTAATTTCAATTTAACAGTAAGTTTTGTTTTGTTTCCGAATGTACCAACCCACCTGTCAGGCTTAGATTAGCATAGTATTGGTTTCTCTGCAATATTTTGGTCTATGGGCAGGGTGTGATATAAACAAGATGGCCTGTTTCTGGAATTCCAACTCCCTAGTGCACAATAAGGGAAAGATATGAAGAAACAGTTGTTGCTGTCCCAAGAGTGAAAATATGGGTATTTTGAAGTAAAAAGGGTAATAATTCATGTTTTTATTTAACACTAAGTCTTCCATAATGGAAAAGAATGATTGTTAAATATATAGAATCTCAGAAATTATGTGGTGTAAAATTTTGCATTTTTAATCATAAATTTTTGGATAGATTAAATAAACCTCTTTACCAAAAATAAGGGAATTACCCGATTTTAATGAAATTTTCAGTGTTGATTTATCAATGGATTTTATAATGCATCAGTTATTCTATTTGACAACTTTCTGAGTTTTTCTACATTCTAACAATGTTTTGTTTTTAAATATCCCCTGTTGAAAAAAAAGTGTATAACTGAATCATTACGCAATAACTTTAAATCTATACAACATCAATTAATGAGGTTGTTTTTAAAAATCGTTTTTAAAACAGTACTATTCGCAGAGTTCCGTTCCGGCCTCCTGCCTTAAAAAAAGCTAGGCGGTGTTAGCTTAAAACAATTGTCGATAGAAACGCTTTCAATGAAATATTTAGATATTCTTGTTTATTTAAACTAACAAGACATTAAAGAAACTGTTAGGCATGATATAACCCCGGATGGGTTGATATGCCATTAAAATCAATAAACCAACCAACCATTAAACAAACATGAATAAAAAAAATCTGAGTATTTAGATATTCTTTTATATTTTGATTTAAAAAAAAAAAAAAAAAAAAAAAAAAAAGAAAAAAAAAAAGTCAGGTCATTTTTAATTAAAAAAAAAAAATTATGGTAAAACAGTCCTTTTTTTTTTTTTTTTTTTTTTTTTACAAGTTAAATTTCTTTGTTGATATTTTTTAGCATAATTCTGTATTCATGGTCCTTTTACTAAAAAGCTATTGCATCGAAACTTATAAAAATCTTCTGATATAATTATACAAACTTATCTTTATAGAAAAAAAAAGTAAAAATCGTTTTTTGTCGGTTCATTTTTTCATATTTCATTGAAGGCGTTTTTAACAACAATTTTTTTAAGCTAACACCGCCTAGAGTTTTTTAAGGCAGGAGCCCGGAACAGAACTTGCGAATAGTACCTTTCTTTAAAACTTATAAATCAATTAACGTATTATGTAGGCATGTGCAAATCACGGACTTTCAAAATGTCTGCTTAATTGTTAAAAATATTTTAAAACGTCAATAAAAAATGGAAAATTAACTTTTTAATGTTTTCTTTTACGCTTAATATAAAAGAACAATTCCAAGTGTATGTGTTATAAAAAAGAAAAAAACAAATTTCTCTTACATAAAACCTAAATTTTAGCATTTAAAAGTAAATTCCCAATCTTTGTTGACAGTTATCGCATCTTGACGTGTGCACCTTTTGTTAGTATGGAGGACTATACGTATAAAAAAATGATTTTCTGAAGCAAAAACAAATTACTAATTTAGCATTTCCTTGATGCCTCATGATTTAACTCTTAATATTATTGAAAAAGAAAGTTGGGAAAATCTAAATTAGAATGTTAGAAATTACTTATAATAAAATTTTAACTGAACGGTAATATCTGCTTTCTGGATATAAACGGGAGAATTATTTGTTTCCAAATAAAATAATAAATTTCTTCAAACACTGTTTGAGTTTTACAGAGTATAATTATACAAGCGTCATGGATTTGAACCTATTAACTTATGTACCCAGAACACACCAGTGAAAAACCCAGAGTTTTTATTTCTCTTCGATCCATCCGTAATAAGAATGACGACAATTTTTAATTCAAACATTATTTTCAAAAATTTATAAAATAAAAACCGACATATTATGTCATTACTTTTAGCAAGATATTTTTTATACAATATTTTCTTTGAATAAATACGATTTTGCTGTACATTAAACAAAAGTATTTATTTTACATTTTATAAATTTTAAAAAATCCCTGAAAAATAAAATAAAAATGTAGACAATAGGAACTTTTAATATAAAATTCTTTTGAAAATAATCCAACAATAAAAAAAAAAAAAAAAAAAAAAAAAAAGATACATATTTTTCTTATTTACGAGATTTAAGTTTCAATGTTTAAGATGCCCTATTTCCAAAACCGATTTAGTAGCGAATTATCTTTTTTACATATGTTCCGCCATTAAATTCTCTTTCCAAAAATGTAAAATTTATTTATGTACAAAAAAAAAAAAAAAAAAAAAAAAAAAAAAAAGGAATAAAAGACCTTTGTACGGGGGATCAATGCGCGAAACCAAAACTAACGAAAAAAATGATTAGCCTTTTCAATTTAGTAAACATTTATTTACAATAAAAGTTTGTCTTTTATTACTTCATATACCGAAAGTTTTATTAAAATTGGATAGTTTATTTTATATGATTTTTAGAAGAATTTCCTGTGATCACCCGTTTATAGAGCCAGCGATTATTTGCACATCCCTAGTATTATGTTTTCCTTAGAGTTTCATTTTATTAAAAGTATTAATCCCAGTTCAGAAATTAAAAATATATTCATTCATTAGAGATACCCATTTTTGTCGGCTGCTAAGAGTTTTAAAAACGAATTAAACATAATTATATCTATTATTTAAGGTCAAAACTTTGTCTAAATCTATAAGTAGTAACATACTGACCATCATTAAAAAAAAAAAATTAAAAAAAAATATCATTACATATGCAATTTATTTTTAATACAATTTATACATTAAAAATAGTCCGAATTTCTACGAAAAGTTAAATCAAATTTATTTTGATATATTGTGTTCAATAATGGTTTAAAAATAGTTTTAAAATACTTATAAACATTTCTTTGTAGAAATAAGTAAGGCGTTACTTTAAATACATATTTATTAAATATTACGGAAATTTTACTCATTCGTTTTAACTTTTAACCAAGTAAAATCGTTTTTTGCATGTAAAAAAATAAAAATATTAGTTTCATTTGAAATGAAAATGTGTATATTCACTTTCGGTTTATTAATACAGTATAGTATTAATACAATTAATTTTCGACCATTATGTGCATTATATTGAAAATAAATTGTTTTAAAATATGAAAATGTTATATTTTAAGTTTAAGATGTTATATTTTTAGATTCTAAAAATAAATATCTATTTAATGTAAACCTTATTTTATTACAACAAAGTATACTTTTTGAAGAAAAACTCGATTGAAAAATCTTTTTAAGCAGAAAAAATATCGATGTATAATTTTTTCTTTTGTAAGATAATAGCCAACTAAATAATTATCGAAATGAGTAAAAAAGAAATCTCCAAAAAATTAATTATTATTTTTTTTACATTTTATTTTTGGTACTTATTTTCTCATAGAAAAGCCACCGTAAAATTTTTTTTTGTTTCTATTCATAACTTCGGTCTTTTATCTCTTTATTTACTGTAATTAGAAAACGGAAAGACCAACTTGAAAAAAAAGTTACGCCCCAAACATAAGGGGGGGTGTGTGTAAAAAATAAGTGACCTGAAAGAAAAAAAAAAAGTTTTCAAATAAAATAAGTAATGCATTATAAATATCATTCATTGATACATAAACACTGAAAATTTCATTAAAATCCGATAATTCCCTGATTTTTGGTAAATTATTTTCTGTAGGAGTCATTTTGTCAAAAATACAATTTAGTCTGATTTTGGGTATCCCTATCATTCATGGACTTCATTTCATATTCCATATTCATTGTCCCAACATTGCCCTTATGGTAAAAGTTATGAAAGACTTTCATATCTTGTGTCCGGTAGACTATGGTAAAAACTTTCATATCTTGTGTCCGGTAGACTATGGTAAAAACTTTTCATATCTTGTGTCGGTAGACTATGGTAAAAACTTTCATATCTTGTGTCCGGTAGACTATGGTAAAAACTTTCATATCTTGTGTCCGGTAGACTATGGTAAAAACTTTCATATCTTGTGTCCGGTAGACTATGGTAAAAACTTTCATATCTTGTGCCGGTAGACTATGGTAAAAACTTTCATATCTTGTGCCCGGTAGACTATGGTAAAAACTTTCATATCTTGTGCCCGGTAGACTATGGTAAAAACTTACGCTACTGAATGAACAGATAGTAATGCCATTAAAAATACTGTACTGGCACAAGGACACTCAATGAAGAGCGATTCTCTTACCACTTGCAGTCGATGTAGTTAGTACGATAGGAGATTGCTAACTATCACATTACAGCAGGAGGAAGATTGAAAAACAAGACTTGCACAAAGGTGTCAAAATTAAGGTGACCCAGAAAAAACAGAAGCCAAATTATATATTTTCCCATTAAACTAACCTTAAACCACAATCCCAAAGCCTAACCCCCATAGTTAAAATTAATAGTTTTATATAAAAAATTGTGGGTCTGTTTTTTCGGGGTCACCGATATACAGGGTGACCCAGAAAAAACAGAAGCCAAATTATTTATTCATTTTCCCATTAAACTAACCCTAACCCCCAACCCTAAACCTAGACCCACATAGTTATAATTAACAGTTTTATTTAGGTACTGGCAATAAAATCGTCTGCTATGAGTTTTAAATGCGAATTAAAAATAATTAAATCTATTATTTAACGTCAAACTTTGTCTAAATCGATAAGTAGTAACATAATGACCATCATTAAAAAAAAAAAAGAAAAATATCATTACATATGCAGTTTATTTTTAAAAGATTTAAAAATATTTGTTTTGGTCAATTTCGACGCGATCTGCCATTCTGTCTATTTTTCAATAATTTTACGCGCTTGTTTACAATCTTAATGTAACATTCGCGATTGCAAAAAAATTTACCAGAAGTCAGGTAATTATCCAATTTTAAAAAAAATTTCAGTATTGATTTATCAATTAATGAATTTTATAATGCATCAGTAATTTTATTTCAAAACTTTAATTTAGTATTTTTGCCATGAAAAATTAATATATAAAATTCATTTATGTGAAAAGCATGATGTTAAGTTTAAAATGTTATATTTTTAGATTCTAGAAATAAATATCTACTTAATGCAAACCTTATTTTTTAAATAAGTTTTGAAGAAAAACTCGATCGAAAATGTACCCCCCTCCCTTTTAAGCAGAAAAAATATCGACGTATAATTTTTTCTTTTATAAGATAATAGCCAATTAAATAATTATCAAAATGAGTAAAAAAGAAATCTCCAAAAAATTGATTATTTATTATTTTTTTACATTTTATTTTTCAATTTTCGGTACTTATTTTCTGATAGAAAGGCCACCGTAAAAATTTTTTTTTTGTTTCTATTCATAACTGTAATTAGTACAGTATAAGGGTATTTGCCTCATACCCCACCTGTATGGGCTGGACAAAGCCTCGTTTTAACGTGGGCCCACCCACAAACCGAAGCTCATGGGTGGGAAAGAACAAAAATTGCGTCGATCGCTTCGGCATTCCCCCCCTCAAGGGGGCGCCTCATGCGCTGGGCAATAAACCCAGCCCTGCCCCTTTAAATCAAGGGGGCAAGTATTGCCTGGGGGATGACCCCCTGGGACGACGCTATTATTTATTACTTAACCTGATCCAGTGGCCTCGCTGGACCCCGGACCGAAGTCGAGTTCAGGTAGTACAGTATAAGACCAACTCGAAAAAAATGTTACGCCCCCAACATAAGGTCAAAATTAAGTGACCTGAAAATAAAATTAGAAAGTTTTGAAATATAAATAAATAATGCATTATAAAGATCATTCATTGATAAATAAACACTGAAAATGTCATTAAAATCCGATAATTGCCTGATTTTTTTTGTAAAATATTTTCTGTATGGGGGGGGGGGTCTAGTCATTTTGTCAAAAACGCATTTTAGGCTCATTTTGCCAGTACCAAGTTTTTATTACATTTGTGGGTTCTGTTTTTTCTGAGTCCCCCTCATTTTGACACCTTTGTGCAAGTTCAGCCGATTTGTCTACACTAGCAAAAAGATATTTTTTTTTTTTTTTTTTTTTAGGTGGATGATAAAAAATAAATTGTCGACGGTGAAACACTCAAGTCAGTCGTAATTGAACAAGGCTGAAAGTAATGGCGAGGAGGGGGGGTAACTCAAATGAGAGCAACATGGAAGGGAAGACTAAAAAGACGACCCAGAAGGCGCTTGCTACTGCTGCTTACCTCAGCGCCAGTTGGTTTATAAATAAAACCACAACCACCTGTGACAAGTCGACAGAGATTAGGTCGAGCCAAATAACCACCATCAAGTGTTAATACTACTATGCTTGGAGAAGAAGAAGAACAGCCCTCTATTGACCCAGATAAAGTTTTTGGAGGGCCCTTCTTCTATATATTTATTTATTCAAATAAACTTAATAAATAACTTACTATAATACTAGCAAATAGATTAAAACATGATGATTCATTATTAAAGGAGTGGTTTTAATAACTGATAAAGAGTTTTTTCTTTTCTTATTTCCTTTTAAGGTAGGCTAGTTTTACGTCGTAATGTCAACAAGCCTAGTCTGACACCAAGACAATAATAACGAGGCAGCATACTAAAGAAACACAAGCTTGCCCATAACCGACGGATATAAGAAGAAATGAGTCTGATAACTTGTCATTAAGTACGAACAAAATACGTCACGTGGTCAGTTTAGGCCATATTGAAGGAAGAAACATATTTCTGAACCTTTTTTTAAACCTCGCAAAAAAAGAAATAACGAACATAAAGAGTTGTTACAAAGACAAACAGTTAATTCTAAGATCAAATTATCCGATTGGGGGGAAAATTACTCGCCGTTATCTTGAAAAATAAGTAAAACAGTAGGTACCACCAGACCGTTTATGCCATCTTGAATAAAACGGAAATAGATATTTCCGAACTTTGTTTATCAAAAATCTCGTAAAAAAAAAAAAAAAAAAAAAAAAAAAAAAAAGATCGTACAGGGTTGATACAAAGAAAAATAGTTAATTCAAAGATCAAATTATCCGATTGGGAAAAATTACACCGTTATCTTAAAAAATAAACAAACTTTCAGACCGTAATATAGACAGAAAAGTTACTCATTATTTCCCTTTTACAATTAACCAGTAAAAGTATGGAATGAAAACTTGAATATTTTTTCTAAGATAATCTATTATACTTACTTTTTATTTTAATTATTGAAAAAGTTAAATAAAATAATTTTTTTCACGCTAACACTGTCAGCCTAACAGGAACAAACTTCGGTTACGTCTCGTCTCTTTGTAAAACACATATGTCAGCAATGCTCTTCCATACATTCTAAGGATCACACATTACTATTCAACAATAAAAATTACAAATTCTTTTAAAAATATTAATCGAGCTCGTATCGGACTAATGTTTAGTTCACCTGAATTATAAAATTCATATTTTTAAATATCCGTGAAAAATTCGATTTTTTGACGCAGGAAAAAAAAAAATTTAATTTATTTCACGCAGAAAATAAAAATATTTAATCACACAAAAGATTGAAAATCTCTTAAAAATTAATTTCTTAAAAAAAATTTTTTTTTTTGACAATTTAATAGAATATAGTACATACCAATTATAAAAGCAAAAAAAAGTTTTCAAATATTAATATTATGACATTTTTTTGCACTTTTTATTTCTGATTTCATTAATTTTTCCTCAAAAAACTAGACCTTGTACATTCATACAATTTCATTGATATAGTTATTCAGACTCTTATCTTTATAGAAAAAAAAAGTACAAAATTTTTCTGACGCGTCATTTTTTTTTATCTCATAAAATAAAATAGGGGGGGGGGGAAATAGACCTCGTAAAAAATATTTCCCCTAATATATTTTAGAAAAAAACTATTTCAGATGTATTTACATCCAATGGTAAACATTTATGGAAATTTTCGGGAAAATCAGATTATTAATTGATTTTTCATAGAATTTTTAAAAAAATCCTCTTATCGTAACTTGTTTTTAGCTACGTTAAATTTCAGTTGATTTAACAGTGCAAAAATGAAAACATTGTTTTTCAATCATAATTTTCATTATTTCCGTATGCCGAAATTTTTTTTTTTAAATCATCAGGAGTTTATTTTATGTTTTTTTCTTTAAAATGGAAAAAAAATTTAAGAAAATATTACATTTTCTGTAAGTTTGATTGTGTTAAATATAAGGGGGGGGGGTTTAAATTTCACAGGGTCAAATTGGTGGTACCTATAAAACAGTCAGTTTAAAAAAAAAATAAAAATAAAAAATTTACAGCAGGGTCTTTATCGATATTTTTTTTTTAAGCAGAATTCTGTATTCATAGTTCTTTTACTAAAAAGCTATCCCATCAAAACTTATAAAAATCTTCCTATATAATTATTCAGACTTATCTTTATAGAAAAAAAAAAGTAAAAATCTTTTTTGTCGGTTCATTTTTTCATATTTCAGACGTCGTAAAAAAAAAAAAAAAAAAAAAAAAAAAAAAATCCCCAAATATATTGTAGGAAAAAAACTGTTTCAGACATATGTACATCAAAAGGTAAGTAATTATGGTAATTTTCGTGAAAATCGGACCCTTAATTGATTTTTAATAGAATTTTTTAAAAAGCCTCTAGTCATAACTTGTTTTTGGCTACGTTAAATTTCAATTGATTTAAAATAGGGATGTGCTCTAAAAAAGGAGTGATCACAGGAAATTCTTCTAAAAATCATATAAAATAAACTAACTATCCGATTTTAATAAAACTTTCCGTATATGAAGTAATAAAAGACGAACTTTTATTGTAAATAAATGTTTACTAAATTGAAAAGGCTAATAATTTGTTTCGTTAGTTTATGTTTCGCGCATTGATCCCCCGTACAAAGATCTTTTCTTGTTTTTTTGGATATAAATGATTTTTACATTTTTGGAAAGACAATTTAATGACGGAACATATGTAAAAAAAAAAAAAAAAAAAAAAAAAAAAAAAATTAAATCGCAACTAATTCGGTTTTGGTAATAGAGCATCTTTAACATTGAAACTTAAATCTCGTAAATAAGAAAAAATATGTATCTTTTTTTGTCTTTTAAATTGTTAGGTTATTTTATAAAGAATTTTATATTAAAAGTTCCTATTGTCTACTTGTTTTTTGTTTTTTTTCAGGGATTTTTTAAAATTTATAAAATGTAAAATAAATTATTTTCTTTAGCGGATATCAAAATCGTATTTATTGGTCAAAGAAAATATTGTATAAAAAATATCTAGCTAAAAATAATGACATAACATATTTCGGTTTTTATTTATTTTTTTTTTTAATTGAAAAATGTTTGAATTACAAATTGTCATTTTTATTAATGGGGTGCGCTAAGGGATATAAAAAAAAATCTGGTTTTTGGGTATTGTTGTTATTATTTTTTGCTTCAGCGATAATAGGTTCAAATCTGTGACGCTAGTATAATAATACTTTGTAGAACTCAGACAAACAGTGTTTGAAGAAATTTTATTTGTTTGAAAACATACGTACGAAACTCCATACAAAAGAAATAGTGCACACGTCAAGATGCGATAATTTTGTCAACACAGATTAAGAAATGGCGGAATTTTACTTTTAAACGCAAAAATTTAGGTTTTATGTAAGAGAATTAAAAAAAAAAAAATTTTATAACACATAAACTTGAAATTGTTCTTTATATTAAACGTAAAATAAAACATTAAAAAGTTAATTTTCCATTTTTTATTGACGTTTTAAAATATATTTAACAATTATGCGCACATTTGCAAAGTCCGTATTTTGCACATTCCTAATTTAAAAGGTGCAAAAATGTAAACATTGTTTTTCGTTCATAATTTTCATTATTTCTGTAAGGTGAATTTTTTTTTTTTTTTTTTTTTTATAATGGACAAAAAAAAAATTAAGATAATATTAACCTTTATGCAAGTTTCATTGTTTTAAATATGGGGGGGGTGGGGGTAAATTTCACAGGGAAAATCGGTGGCATCTACTTGTCATGCATTATTATTCAAGAAATTACAGAATTCAAACTAACTACTCATTTCAATCAATAAAATAAAAAATATTGTTCAAAGTTTTGGTACTAATGCAGAATAGCGCGCAATTAGTTTTTCTGTGTGTTTGTAAAAAAAAAAAAAAATCCATTTAAAATATCAAGAAATTAGTAATTTTTCTGTACATAGTATATTTAATGATTTTTGTTATTGATTTCTAAGAAGAAACTGTTAGAAGTGTTTTAAAATCTTAACGTGTTTGTTTTATAGGTACCACCAATTTGACCCTGTGCAATTTACCCCCCCCCCACATTTAACACAATGAAACTTGCAGAAAAATTAATATTTTCTTGAAAAGTTTTTTCCATTCGAAAGAAAAAACATTAAATAAACTCCTGATGATTTTTTAAATTTTTTATCAGCATACGAAAATAATGAAAATTATGATTGAAAAACAATGTTTTCATTTTTGCACTGTTAAATCAACTGAAATTTAACGTAGCTAAAAACAAGTTACGATAAGAGGATTTTTTTAAAAATTCTATGAAAAATCAATTAATGGTCCGATTTTCACGAAAATTTCCATAAATGTTTACCATTGGATGTAAATACATCTGAAATAGTTTTTGTCTAAAATATATTAGGGGAAATATTTTTTTACGATGTCTATCACCCCCCATATTTTATTTTATGAGATAAAAAAAAAATGATGTGGAAAAAAAATTTGGTACTTTTTTTTCTATAAAGATAAGAGTCTGAATAAACTATATCAATGAAATTGTATAACGTACCGAATTATAGTTTTTTTTTAGGAAAAAATAATGAAATCGGAAATAAAAAGTGCAAAAAAAATGTCATAATATTGATATTTGAAAACTTTTTTTTTCTTATGTAATTGGTATGTACTATATTCTATTAAATTGTCAAAAAAAAAAAAAAAATTTTTTTAAGAAATTAATTTTTACGAGATTTTCAATCTTTTGTGTGATTAAATATTTTTTTATTTTCTGCGTGAAATAAATTAAATTTTTTTTTTTTTCCTGTGGAAAAAAAAAAAAAAAAAAAAAAATCAAAAATTTTCACGGATATTTAAAAACATGAATTTTAGAATTCAGGTGAACTAAAAGTTGGTCCGATCCGTGCTCGATTAATATTTTTTTAAAAGAATTTGTAATTTTTATTGTTGAATAGTAATGTGTGATTCTTAGAATGTACGGAAGAGCAAAACTGACATATGACGAGAGTCTCGTACTAAAAGTTTGTTTTCTGAGCGTAAAAAATATTTTAATTTAACTTTTACGACCAATTAGAATAAAAATAATATATTGAATGATTGTTTTATCAGTTTTCTCTTAGAAAAAATATTCAAATTTTCATTTTATTTCGATTTTAAGAATAATAAATAACCGAAGACATTTTTTAACGTCAATTTCACTGCGAAATTTTAAGATGAAAGTTTTTCAAGTTTTATTCATTAGTAAATGTGTATATTAAAGTTTTTTAAAGATTTTATTCATTTTAATAGAAAGAATTTGGCTAAAAGTTTGTCCTGTTACACATCCCGCTACTTAGATGCATAACTGTAAAGAGGGTAATAATATGTATTTCTTCTCTCTCTAAATCGCGGCCTGAAAATTACCCTTTCGCACGTAATATGGATAGGTTTGTTTATTTTTTAAGATAACGATTGTAATTTTTCCCAATCGGATAATTTGATCTTTGAATTAACTATTTTTTCTTTGTAACAACCTGTACATTCTTTTTTTAACGAGATTTTTGATAAACAATTCGGAAAAATCTATTTCCGTTTATTCAAGATGACCTAAACGGTCTGGTGGTACTATTGTTTTTAGTATGTTAATCACTTCACACGAAGTGCCCGTTTTCGTCAAATTTTTGGCAGAATTTAATTTTTAAATTGTATTCAAAATTAACAAAATACGTTATATATAAAAAATATTTTTTTTACTGATGCTTATTGTGTTACCACTTTTCAACTAAAACAAAAAATTTGACCTTAAATAATCGATTTAATTTTAATTTTTCTTTGCGCTTATTTTGTTTGATGCTTAGGTACCACCAAATTTTCCCTGTGAACCCCTCCCCCCATATTTAAAACATTTAACTTGCATAAAGGTAGCCATGTGCAAATTCTCGCCTACTATATAAAAGGGTGATCACAGGAAATTCTTCTAAAATCATATAAAATAAACTACGATCGCGATTCTAATAAAACTTTCTGTTTATGAAGTAATATAAGATGAACTTTATTGTAAATAAATTTTTTTTACTAAATTGAAAGACTAATAAATTTTTTTCGTAGTTTTTGTTTTCGCGTATTGATCCCCCCAACAAATATCTTTTTTTTTTTGCATATAAATAAATTTTTACATTTTTATAAAGACAATTATAATGACATAACATATATATAAAAAGATAATTCGCTAATAAATCGGTTTTGAAATAGGGCCATCTTAAACTATTAAACTTAAAATTCGTAAATAAGAAAAAATATGTATTTTTCTTTTTTTTTTTCTTTTTTAATTGTTAGATATTTTCAAAAGAATTTTATATTAAAATTCGTATTGTGTACATTTTTATTTTATTTTTCGAGAGATTTTTCAGAGATTTTCAAAATTTTATAAAATGTAAAATAAATACTTTTGTTTAATGCATAACAAATCGTATTCATTAATCAAAGAAAATATTGTATAAAACATATCTCGCTAAAAATAATGACATAACATATGTCTATTCTTATTTTTATGAATTTTTGAAATAATGTTTGAATAAAAAGGTTGTTGTGAGAATGATTACGGAAGCCTGTAATGGAAAAAAAACCGTATTTGTCATTTTCACTGGTGTGTTATCAAATCAAATACCCGACGCGTACAATTTATACTCTGACGTGAAAGAGAAACAACACAGCTGTTTGAAGAAAATTTATTATTTTATTTGAAAACAAATATATTTCCCGTGTATATACAGAACGCAGATATTACTGTTCAGTCAAATTCTGAAGGTAATAAACTTTTTATTTTATTTTTTTTTGTTTCTTTATTTTGTGTATTGTATTTTACCAAAAAAAAAAAAAGTTTCGCCGAAGAAGTAGACCAATAATATTAGAGTTAAATTGTGAGGCATCAAGGAAATGCTAAATTAGTAATTTGTTTTTTTGCTTCAGAAAATTTTTTTTATTCGTCTGCCCATCCATACGAAGAAAAGTCAGGCACACGTCAAGATCGGAAACTTGTCAACAAATGCGCGTTCTTGCGCGGACTTGAGCCGATTTACTTTAAATGCAAAAAATTAGGTTTATGTGAGAAAATTTGTTTTTTTTTCTTTTTTTATAACCTAACTTGAATTGTTCTTTATATTAAACGTAAAAGAAAACAGTAAAAAGTTAATTTTCCAATTTTTATTGACGTTTTAAGATATTTTTTACAAGTAAACAAACTTTCAAAATGCCGACTGGTTTGCACATGCCTACATAAAGGTTAATATTATCTTGAAATTTTTTTGTCCATTCGAAAGAAGAAACATTGAAAAAAACTCCTGATGATTTAAAAGGAGAATGAGATGGAGCACCACACCTATCACCAGCTCCTTACTTTACTGTGCTACTCATACGCTGAGTTGGTGAGGGCCGGTATCGAACTAGGAACCTTGTGGTTTCTAGCCGAATGCTCTACCAACTGAGCTAACGCGACCCTTTTATTGCATCAATTCAAAGAAAAACATTGTTTTCAAAAATACGGGAAAAAAAGCACACTTATTAAAAATTATTTCTTGCGTTTTAAGAAAATAGCTTAAATTCTTTTTTTTTTTTTTTTTCGGGTATTGAATTTTTATTTTTCATACTTTTTTGGAATTAATTTAAACAAAAAAATTTTTTTTACGGTTTCGCTTCTTAGATTCTAAAAATAAATATCTATTTAATGCAAACCTTATTTTATTACTGAAAAGTATACTTTTTGAAGAAAAACTCGATTGAAAATGTACCCCCTCCCCTTTTTAAGCAGAAAAAACATCGATGTATAATTTTTTCTTTTATAAAATAATAGCCAATTAAATAATTATCGAAATGAGTAAAAACGAAATCTCCAAAAAATTAATTTATTTTGTAAAATAAGGCTGTGATGTCACGTTTGGCAGTGCATAGCATTAGATTACGGAAACTTCCGAAGTAGTCTAACCCTAATCCTAGCGTATCAAAGGTTTCGGGTATTTCCGTGAAATGTAATGCTTTTTATATGTAATCTAATGATTATCTCTCTTGCGCGTTATTCTGCGTTAGTACTTATAAAAAAATAATTAAAATATAAAAATTAAAAAAAAAGACCTTATTTTTGTTCTATTTCAGTTAATCTCAAAACTTCCTCTTACCTACCACATTTCAAATTTATAAATAAATAAAAACATTTTTTTTATAATGATTTTTTCTTCAATCTTCCAAAAATGATTAATACGAGTTCAGAACTGGCGTCTGTTCAGGAATGAACACAACAAATGATGACGTCACATCTTTGTGTATCATGTTTAAATTCAAAGAAGCAGACGCTAACATTTGTATTTATATCCGCCATAATGTCACGTTATTGGACTTTCTCGTAGGCCTCGCTACAATACAGCCAAAGATTGTCTTCGCTCCGGGGTGGCTTTCACTGATATCCTTAAAGCGTGTTGTAAAGAGAAATGAACGAAGTTAAGTATTGCCATGGAGATGTCCGTATATGCTCGAAGATGTTCTGGTGGCATTGGAACGGCAACAAATATCTTCTAGTTGGTGCTGAAAACAAAAAATATTCCCGGAAAAAAAATTCATTCATTGTGACAGGTGGACGAGCAACGGTAATTTTTATATTAAAAAAATTGTTTTAATGTTCAGTTATTATTGTTTATTAAAAAAAAAAAAAAAAAAAAAAAAAAACAAAAAAAACTTAAACAATTGTATTTGTTGTATTTAAAGAAAATATTTTTAAATTTCATGTTTTTTTCTGGAAAAAAAAAAACCATTTTTATGAAACATAAAACCTTTTTTAAATTTTTAAACAATTACCAAAAATCAGGGCAGTGTCATTTTAATGAAATTTTCTCTACTTTATTCATTAATCACTTAATTTTATAATGAATAGCTTATTTAAAAAAAAAAAAGTTTTTTTGTCAATTCAGATGGCAGGAAAAGGCCTTTTGTCATTTAAATGAAAATAATTCCAGTCCCTAATTCTGAAGACCATATTTAAAAAAAAAAAAAAAAAAAAAAAAGAAAAAAAAAAGAAAAAAAAAAGAGGAGGAGGCACTAATGCAGTATGTGCGCAAGTGATAAAAGCATTAGAATCATATTTTACGTATAAAAAAACATTATATGACGGAAAATCCCGAAGTAGAGAGACGCTATGATTTATTTTTTACAAATAGAACGCTAGAAAAACGGCCTATATATATATATATATATATATATATATATATATATATATATATATATATATATATATATATATATATGAATTTCTCAGAGTTGGTATTTAGTTTCGTTGGTGTCAGATCTGATTTTTTATTTGTATAATGTATTGATTGTTTTTATTTCCGAAACTCGGTCGAAATAGAAGAGACCGTTTTCAACAAAAAGTAGAGATACCCAATTTTGTCGGCTGCTAGCTTTTTAAAAACTAATTAAAATTAATTAAATCTATTATTTAAGGTCAAACTTTTGTCTAAAATGATAAGTAGTAACATAATGACGATCATTAAAAAAAGAAAAAATATCATTACATATACAGTTTATTTTTAATAGATTTAAAATAATTTATTTTGGTCAATTTCGACGCGATCCGCCATTCTGCCTATTTTTCAATGGTTGTGGGCGCTTGTTTACAATTTTAAAATAACATTTGGGATGGAAAATTTTTTTTTTTACCTAAAATCAGGTAATTATCCGATTTTAATGAAATTTTCAGTATTGATTTATCAATTAATGCATTTTATAATGCATCAGTTATTTTATTTCAAAACTTTAATTTAGTATTTTTGCTATGAAAAATTAATATATAAAGTTCATTTAAAATATGAAAAGCCTGATGCTAAGTTTCAAATGTTATATTTTTAGATTCTAAAAATAAATATCTATTTAATGCAAACCTTATTACTGAAAAGTACACTTTTTGAAGAAAAACTCGATTGAAAATGTACCCCCTCCACTTTTTAAGCAGAAAAAAATCGATGTATAATTTTTTCTTTTATAAAATAATAGACAATTAAATAATTATCGAAATGAGTAAAAAAGAAATCTCCAAAAATGTATTATTTTTTTACATTTTATTTTTCGATTTTCGGTACTTATTTTCTCATAGAAGCGCAACCGTAAAAAATTTTTTTATCTCTTTATTTATACTGTAATTAGAAAACTGAAAGACCAACTAGAATAAAATGTTACGCCCCCAACATAAGGAGGTCAAAATGAAGTGACCTGAAAAAAATGAGAAAGTTTTGAAATAAAATAAATAATGCATTATAAAAGATAATTCATTGATAAATAAACACTGAAAATTTCATTAAAATCCGATAATTTCCTGATTTTTGGTAAATTATTTTCTGTAGGGCAAAGTCGTTTTGTCAAAAACGCATTTTAGGCCCATTTTGGGTATAGCTAGAATAAAATATAACGTAGGGAGAGCAACAGTGTTGCTCTGGGTTTTCGGGGGTTATGATCTGGCAGACAACAACATTTCGACTTGTAGTAATAGTAGTGAAAATATGCTCGCTATTCAAGTCTCAGTTTCATCTAAATCCCCACTCAAAGAAAAATTTGAAAATAAATAAGAGGAAAATGTTTTGCTATGAAAATTGATAAATCGTTTTGGCATTCTCTTTTTTAAATTTTGTTTTAGTGTCTCAAAGCTTTTGGGAATTCCTGTGAATGTACTGAAATTCAATGCTTTTTATACGTAATCTAATACTTTTATCACTTGTGCGCTATTCTACATTAGTACCGCATTACATTTCATGGAAATACCTGAAACCTTTGAGATCTTAGTGTTAGGCTACTTCAGGAGTTTCTAACATCTAATGCTATTTATAAGTAAAATGCTTTACATTTCACAGAAATACTCATAACTTTTGAGACATTAGGGTTAAGGTTTGGCAGTTGGTTTTGAAGGTTATCAATGCAAATGTAAAGAAAAACATGGTAACTATGATGTTGTTAATTTACCTTTGATTTATTTTCTTATATTTTCCGATTTTTGGTAATTGTTTTAAAATTAAAATTTAAAAAAAAATTATTACACCCCTTAATCCGAAATGCCCAACATATTTCCCAAGATTTTTATATATTCAAAAATTATTACTAATGATTGTTCATTTTTATTTAGAGCAGACTACAGTTGCTTATTGAAAATGGGGTTTTCCCCTTTTTACTTCAAAATACCTGGATGTGGAAATCATTTTCACTCTGGGGATAGCAACAACTGTTTCAGTGGCATATCCTGTTATTTTTCATTACATTTTTTGCTACACAGTATAACTGTTCTGTATGAAATTTTTACATGTATGGGCATCCGTAAATCTTTTCATTTTACACATTTTTTTTCTTCAGATGTTGAAATATGACTAGTCTCTCTTTAACTCGGGATTTTGGAGATATATAAATATATATTATACACATGGCCATAATTGACAAATGATCCCAGCATATTAATCAGGTCTTTAGCCAGGGACATGCAAGTGTTTGAGTTTCTAATCAGAAAGGTATTACATGATGACATTCACTATTTCTCATACAAGACAAGAAAGAGTCAAATTTTATCACAGGCCATGAAGGACAAGAGGAAAGACAGCGCTGCAAAGCTTTTCAACAAACTCAATCATCTTTTTCATGTGAAAAGTATGAATCCAACTATTCTCCCTTCAGCTATGGGTAAATAGTTATGCAGACTGAGCTCTTTAACCTTGGTGTTGCATCCTGCTTGTTCAAGATGGGGGTGGGTGGGGGGTAAATACATAAGCATAGGGTGTAGTTATTTACTAAGTTTTGCTTAGTTGCCACACAATGTCAGATATATGAAGCACTCAGTGAGATTCGAACTCACTAATTGTGACAAGGCCCTTGTAGAAGACTTGAACTCCCTAATAAAATTGTGACTCAAGGTTGGATGCAGGAGATACCCAATGAGACTCAAACCCACTAATAATGGTTCACCAGTCTAGCTTGTTAAACATTATACTATGTGAGGAGGCGCCCAATCCTGAGAGATTTTGGAAGTGACCTCCAGAAGTAAAATCTGTTTCAATCAAGACACTAATGAGGGTTTATTTTTTTTAATATTGTGACCAGATCAAAGTTTATTTTGATAAGAGAGAGCAAAACAGTAATTAAATGTGGCCTTTAAAAACAAGAACAATAGCAAAGAAGAGACAAGTGGGCTTGTGCTACAACTCTGGCTGTTATTACAGGTGAAAATATCAGATTAAAAGTTTTACTTAGCACCCATTTCTGGAAGTGCCTTGAAATCTATTACTCAAATTTTCATTATCTTTGTATAATTTATGTATCCAGCAAAAACAGCACATCAGTGAAATTTTCAGATCAAATCAATACATTTAAAATGATCTTAGAGAATAATGCAATTTCCAGTCCAATTTGCAATTGGTGGTGGGTGGGTGAAGAGTCATTCGCATAGATAATCATCCTAATTCTCAGTATAACAGAGATAATTATATATGCTACAGAGGTACACTCTGCATCATTGTTATCATCATAGAAAATGTAATCAGGAACCCAAGTTCAAATTCTGAATGAGGCCGTTGTGTTGGCATTTCACTTTGCCCTAGTACCTTTGGGAAAGGCATTATTCCATCTATTCTCTTTCTATCCCATCTGTAGGTAAATAGGACAGACTGGGTTATTTCGCCTTGGTTAAGCAAACAATCTAGGAGTAAGAAAACTAGGAATTCAAACCAACTTTACTCTGCTTTAAAAAAATTGCCCATGTGTTTTCCTGTCCTGTGGCAGAAGTTTTGGATGAATACATATATAAATTGTGTAATGTCCTTCCATCACTGACATTTCCCAGCAGAAGTGTGGAGACATTTCATGGACAAGTTAAGTGACTGGTTGAAGCAAGTGATGAAAATTTTGTGTTTTACCAGTCTCAGTTCATGCAAGCTAGAGTGGACTAGGGTAGGTTTTTTTGGGGGGAGAGGTAACGCTTTAGAAACCTCCCTTTTAAGGGGCTTCTGTATAAACTTCAGACTATAAGAGACAGTTTGGAAATTCAGAGATGGCTGACCTTAATTAATATTGCCTGGGATCAAGTGACAACCTTTGCAACTGACCCACCATGATACATAGAAAATGCTAAATAGAAATTTTTACTTTTCTTAAATAGGAAAAAGAAAGAAAAAATGAATATCATCATAACCTGCTATTAAAATGGGAATCCAATAGGTTCACATGTAGTCTATTAAATGACAGTGGCATAGTAAATTATCCTGGACTTTGGTCAATGTTGACTGGCTACTTCCCAGGAATTAGACAGGTAAGGGATAGTGGTTTTGCCTCAATGCTTACTCACCCAGGATACAATAGAACGTAGGGAGAAGTAGATTCAAGCCTTTCACAACAGAATTAATGCAAAGTAACCAATCTCATACAAACTTTAAACTGTTTTCCCAATTAAATTGTTTAGGACTTGACTGCCCTTCCTTAAAATAACTCAATTATTCTTATAGAATTATTTGAGATTTCTTTCTAGCTCAGTGTATAACATACAATAACTTGAGTAGTTGAATAAATTGACAATTTATTTAGAATTGTTTGGTTTTGAAAATTACACAAGAATCAAATGTTATTGCAATTAAAATAAGGATTTTGATTTTTTTAATAGAAAAATTGTTAAATAATTGACAGATTTTTAATCACTCAAGACAAAAATCAACTAATGTTAATTAAATAGGGATGTACAAATACATGCACCTGCAAAAGGACCATTTTAAAAAAATGGATGTAATAAAAAAAAATTAAAAAAAAAAAAAAAAATCAATTTTCAAACTATTACCAAAAATCAGGGAATTGATTGATTTTAAATGAAATTTTCACCAAATTATTCATTAATGACTTGTTTTTATAATGAATACCTTATTTTATAAAAAAAACCCAAAAAAAAAACAATAGTTTTTTATCAGAATATTTTGGCAGAACCTAGACTAATGAAATAGACAAAATTAATACCACTTAGTCCCATAATTATTACATTTTGAATGTAAATTTCATACACTAAATCTAGCTATTATAGGTTAGGACTTACGGTCAAGTCAGGCTAAAAGCACCGGTTCCCACTAGATCACCAAAATTAAGCAGCAATGAGCGAGTTCAAATGAGTAACTATTCAATAAGTACTGTACGCATCCTAAGGCTGGTGTGCCAGACTAACCGAGGCTTAGTAATTAATAAGGTCTGCCATAATGTTAACTCATTTTCATTTTAAAAAACAAATTAAATTTAAACAAGGTTTGTTTAGAATGGCTTTTTGCCGATAATTTTTTGGAGAATAAGTGCTTAATTGGAGTCGTACCTAATTTTGAAAATTAATTAATTAATAATGAATTAGGCGGGAATACCTATTAAATGTATGGCTAAACAAATCGAGAAAAATTTTTCTCGATTTGTTTAGCCATACATTTAATAGGTATTCCCGCTAATTCATTATTAATTAATTAATTTTCAAAATTAGGTACGACTCCAATTAAGCACTTAAATTAAATTTAATTAAATCGATTATTTAAGGTCAAATTTTTGTCTAAGTCAAAAAGTAATAACATAAATATAAAAAAATATTACATATGTAATTTATTTTTAATACATTTTAAACCATCATTTTCACTCAAATATTTTGCAAACATGGATGCTTTTTTTAATGTATTTAGGGACTAAAAAAAACCCATATTATTTAGAAATTTAAGGCTTATAACATTTTCTTCTTAGAAATAAATAACAAAAAACATTAAATACACTACCATTTTTGGAGAAAACTAAATTCAAAATTTAGGCCCCCACCCATTTAAACAGAACAAATATTGAGGTATCATTTTTTTCATTTATATTATAATAGACAATTATATAATCACTGAAAAGAGTATAAAAAATTAAAAATAAAATCACCAAAAATTATTTGTTGAGTTTTTTTTTTTCATATTTAATTTTCTAGTTTTGGTACTTATTTTCTACCAGAAGAGCTCCCTTAAAAAAATGTTCTCTTCTATTCACACTTTCGGTCTTTTATCTTTTTTTATTCATATTGTAATTAATTTCTCTTTTATATAACCCCACCAATATTTTGCGCCCCAAAAATAAGAGAGAGAGGGGGGGGTCAATGTTAAGTGACATGAAGGGAAAAAAAAAAAATCAAAGTTTTGAAATAAAATAACTGGGGTTTAAATTTATTTCGTAAAATACGGCTGTGGTGTCACATTTTGCAGTCCCTAGTAAATGATTAGGACCATATGACCTTTAGGCACCACTTTTGCGATCTCAATTCGTGGGGACATTTTTTTTTTCATTAACACCGTCAAAATCTGGTTAATTGTTAACAGACGATTTTTAGAGTTTTTTTTTTTAATTATAGAACTAACTCCTAACCAACAACCGGATTTTGATGGTGTAAATGAGAAAAGTGTCCTTGCGAGTTGAGATTGCGGAAGGGGTGCCTAAAGGTCATATGGTCCAATGATTATAACAGAGTTAATAATAAAATATAGGCTATTTAATTATTCCGGTTTGAATAGGAAAAAAGTAAAGTGTCGGAATTAAGTTTTTCAGTTTTCTAAGGTTCCGTTGTGTGCTAGTAAAAACTGTTTAGACTTGTCCAAGCCTGTATAACATGATAAATTCTAACGTCTTAGCACTGAAGAAAGTTCAAATTGAATATCCAAATACATAAACATGTATTTTGATCCTGAAAATACATAGTTAAGTTGATAAAAAGCATTGTGACAGAAAATTTCCCCAAACTTTTATAATAAAATAAAAATTGTCAATCTTTGTGTTATTAAGAAAGTTTGGAGAAGAATTTTATATAATATTGTGTTCACTAAAACCGGAGTATTTAAAAAAATTGTTCCCCTGAAAATTATATTTCGAATGGGACCACAGAAATTTGATTGCACGCAAATTTTTTAACAAATAAAATATTAAGGTCATTATTGCATATGAGACGAGGAACATTTAATGAATTAATTAGTATAAAATAGGGTCTGATAAAAGTAACGTCAAATGCGTATTTTACAAAATAAATTACCCTCCCCCTCCACTCCATTAAAAAAAAAAATTACCAAAAATCAGGGAATTATCCCATTTTAATGAAATTTTCAGTGTTGATTTATCAATGAATGAATTTTATAATGCATCAATTATTTCATTTCAAAACATTCCAATTTTTTTCAGATCACTTTACCCCCCCCCTCCACTCCCATTATTGAGGTGTAAAATATCTGTAGGTTTATATAAAAGTGAAACTAATTACAGTATAAATAAAAAGACAATAGACCGAAGGTGTGAATAGAAGAAATTAAAGGAGCGACTCTGGTAGAACATAGGTACCGAAAATGAAATGTAAAAAAAAAAAAAAAAAAAAAAATTCATTATATATATATATATATAATATATGCCTATTTTATTTATATAAGTGAAAAATTATACATCGATATTTGTTCTGTTTAAAACGGTGGGAGCCTAAATTTTCAATTGAGTTTTCTCCAAAAATATATTAGATAACAAGAATAAAGTAAACTAGTTATCAAATAAGTATTTGTTTTTAGAATGTAAAAATATGAAATTTGAAACTTAAAATTAGGCGTTTCATGTTTTAAATGGATTTTATCTATCAATTAGGTACATGAAATTTTTTTATGCTAGTACGGGTGTCCGTAAGAGTAATATTTATTTTAAAGAATTTTGATTGAAACGATTCAGTGATGAAAAAAAGATTTAAAAAAAAAAAAAAGAATTCGTTCTTTAATAAGTCAACACGGGAAATTTTATTAAAATCAGATAATTCCCTGATTTTTGATAATTGTTTTTCATCAACATCGGCCTTCCATACATTTTCAACCGATCATTATTTTTTTGGTAAACAAAACTCAAAGATTTTTTTAGAGTCTTTTTTTTCTGTATGTTTAGACAAAAAAAAGAGAAGGATATTTCATTTAAAAGTTATTAATTCTTCTGTACAGTGTATTTAATTTTTTATTTATTTATAAGAAACTGTTATAAGCCTTAAAATCCTAAATCATGTGTTTTTTAGTCCCTAAATTCATAAGAAAAGAATCCATGTTTGCAAAATATTTGAGTGAAATTAATGGTTTAAGATGTATTAAAAATAAATTACACACTTTTTTTAAACTGATGCTCATGTTATTACTTTTCGACTTAGACAAAAAAAAAATGATCTTAATTAATCGATTTAATTAATTTTTATTCGTTTATAAAAGTCAAAATTTTGGCAGACCCTAGTATAAAACAAAGTTGCAGATGCGCGTTTTCAAAATGAGTAATTTCTCAAAGCTGAATTAATAGTTAAGTTTGTAATGGCTTGAAATGAAGTATTTTTTGTATTTAGATTTTTCTGACTGTCGTCTTTATTTTTGTTAAACAGCGACCGAAATGTTGTGTATATAACTTTCCGATTTTTTTTTCTCAGATCACTTATACCCCCACCTCCCATTTTTGGGACGCAAAATATTTGTAGGTTTATATAAAAGTTAAATTAATTACAGTATAAATAAAAAGACAAGCATTCAGTCAAAGTTGCCTCCAGCCTTCTTCAGGTGTTTCTTGTCAAATTTGGGGGTGGGGGACTTCATGTCAGGTTAAGCTAGGGTAAGTATTCTAGGTTATTTTTGCCTGTAGTCAGGATTGAATCTGCAACCTCCAGCTCATTGTCACTCAGAACTGTATTAATTCATGTCCAACTGGACATGGCTCAACGGATATAAGAGTTGAGTTAATACAATCATCTGGGGGTTACAAATTCAATCCCGACTACTAGCGAACAGCTTAACACTTGTACATGGTAATGCTTAATGGAATGAGAACAATATACCCCAATGGATTAAATAATAGGTTCGGTTTGAAGTTCAGTCAAGGCTCCTGATTACGACAAGAAACACAAGAAAGACAGGAGTGGGAACATCGGCAGAAACTGTGTGTATGACAATAAAGATGACAACAATCCGAAAAAAAATTTTCAATACAAATTATCAAGCCTCATCTCAAAAATTTAGACAGATAAAAGTATTTTTCTTTTAGTCCTTAACTGGTTCAGCTGAAACCAGATTGCGGAGATCTTTGTCCATTTTCTTGATTTAACTCTAGTTATTCAGCAAATACATATAGTGTGTTAGTAGGGATACCCAATTTTTCGTCTGCTAATCATTTAAAAAACGAATTAAAATTAATTCAATTGATTATTTAAGGTCAAATTTTTGTGTAAGTCGCAAAGTAGTAACATAATATTACATATGTAATTTATTTTTAAAAGATTTAAAACGATTTTTTTGGTCAATCTTGATTGTGTATAGACTAAAATGCTGTTTAAAAATGGCGTATTTACAAAATTAATGTAACATTCGCGATTGAAAAATAATTTACCAAAAATCAGGGAATTATCCGATTTTAATTAAATTTTCAGTATTGATTTATCAATTAATGCATTTTATAATGTATCAGTTATTTTATTCCAAAACTAAGTATTTCTGCTATGATAAATTAATATATAAAATTCATTTAAAATATTAGCAACATTTAAAGTTAAAAATGTCATATTAGATTCTAAAAACTTCTTTTAATAACTACTTTACTTTAGAATCAATCACCCATATTTTTTGTCCGAAAACTGTATTGGAAATTTAGCGCACCTCCCCTTTAAACGGAACAAATATTGATGTATATATTTTTTCTTTTATAGAAGAATAGCCAATTAAATAATTATCGAAATGAGTAAAAAAAAAAAAAAAAAAAAATTATCTCCAAAAATTATTTTTTTAGTTTTTATTTTCATTTAATTTTCCGATTTTCGGTACTTATTTACTACCCAAGCAGATTCTATAAAAAAAAGTTCTATTCACACCTTCGGTCTTTTGTCTTTATTTATGCAGAAAATAATATCAATCACATTTATACCACACCGATATTTGTGCGCCTCCAAAACAAGGAGGGGTCAAAGTTAACTGATCTTTGATAATTTTTTTTCAAATGGAGAGGAGGGGGTTAAAATTGTATTGAGAACCCCCCACCCCCCAAAAAAAAAACAAAAACAAAAAAAACACGGATTTTTCGACGAATTGGGTATACCTAGTTAATAATAATACTTACAGAAATGTTATACATTTATCTGGTGAAAAAAAAATTGAAACAAGAAAAAGTTTTTGTCTTATTTAGATTTTTCGAACTATTGTCCTCATCTTTGTTATATACACAGGAGTTTCTTATCGAACTCGAATAATCAAGCCTCATATCAAAAATTCAGAAACGGTTTTTGTTGTTTCTTTAGAAAAGACACCAGTCATAAGTGTAAGGTCACCGTTATTCTATCATTATAAGTTTGAAAAAGAAAAGAAAAGAAAAAATTCATTGGACTAAACAGTCAGGCAGTGTTGGAGAGGCCAAGAGTAGCCAGTATAAAAATAAAAAAAAAGTCTAGTTTTTGTGCACTCAAATGAATCAATGTATCATAGCGAAAATGTTTTAACACTAAATCTGTTCTATTGATATAGTCCGATAAATTCGTAAATGGTAGCACTGGAAATAAACCGTCCAATAGATTATTGGCGGGGGAGGGATACATGAGAAACAACTAATATTGTACATGACTAACGTGAACAAAACTTGACATGTCCGTATGGAATGGACCGTAGGGTGGGATTAGTTGAAGGGGCTAAATCACAGCCACTCCACCCAAAATGTACAAATAAAATTCGATGATTGTATATATCAAGATAAGTAGTAAACATAAAATAAACGATAATTATTTCAATCAACAGTTTTAAAAAAATACTAAATCTATGACATGTAAATTGAACACGAAAGCAAGTGTTTTCATGTATTCGAGAAAACAAAAATCTAGACTCACCCAGTGGCTTTTATGAAGTGGGGTGCGTGGCCTATATCTAGATGAAGGGTAATGAATTACTATCTCGCCTTGTTAAAAACAAACAAGGTTTCAACCTAGGTATTCTGTCTCTTGGGTTTTAATGCAATCAAAACGTTTAAAAGATTATAACAAACGTTAACATGTCTTCGGATGGTTGTCGTAGCTCAAATAATCAACAGTTAGTCTGGTAGTACTTGTATAAAAAAATAAAAAAAAACGTCTGCTACAGTTTAAAAAAAAAACCTAATTAAATCTATTATTTAAGGTCAACCTTTTGTCTAAAACGATAAGTAGTAACATAATGACCAGACCATCATTAAAAAAAGAAAAATATCATTACATATGCAATTTATTTTTAATACATTTAAAACGATTTTTTTTTGTTAATTTCGATCCGTTCGGCCATTTTGGCTATTTTTAAATGGCTTGTTTACAAATTTAATGTAACATTCGCGATTGCAAAAAAAAAATTTACCAAAAATCAGGGAATTAGATTTTTTTTTTACATTTTTTTCTCCCGATTTTCGGTACTTATTTTCTCATAGAAAAGCCCCCGTAAATTTTGTTGTTCTATTCATAACTTCGGTCTTTTTATCTCTTTGTTTATTCTGTAATTAGTATCAAAATGACAAACTTGCAAAAATGTTACGCCCCCAAAATAAGGGTGGGGAGTGGGGTCAAAATTAAGTGACCTGAAAAAAATCAGAAAGTTTTGAAATAAAATAAATAATGCATTATTAAGGTCATTCATTAATAAATCAACACTGAAAATTTCATTAAAATCCGATAATTCCCTGATTTTTGGTAAATTATTTTCTGTGGGGGGAGGGCTAAATTCATTTGGTCAAAAACGGATTTTACGTCAATTTTGGGTATACCCAATAAATAGTAATCATTTCTGACTACAAAATCACTACGGATGTACAAAGTTTGTTTTCATTTTTTATACATTGACATAGAAATTTGGGATCTATTCTAAGAAAAAGAAAAACAGGTTTTAGTACCCAGAATTGTAATTTGAGTTATGTTGAAGTTAGGTACTGCCAAACGTGACATCACAGCCATATTTTACAAAAAAAATTTACCCATTGAAAGAATTTACAAAAAAAAAAAAAAAAAAAAAAAAAAAAAATCAGGGAATAATCCGATTTTAATGAAATTTTCAGTGATTGAATTGATTTTAATGAAATTTTCAATGATTGAATTTTATAATGTACTAGCAGCGGCTACCCGACGAGGCCCAGGTAGAGGAGATAAAACATGGTTTTATAATAGTTTGCAAATCTATTACTACTGAATAGCGAGTTCGATCCTCGCAGGATGCCCCATAAAAATCACCATGTAAAGATCTTATTTTAATCCGGCCTGGTGGGAGATCAGGGAATTTTCATTTCGTCAGATTTGAGAGAATGACATCACATAATGATATAGTAAGAAATTTTAATTCAATGATTAACTATATTTTTAAAATAAAATATAAATTACGTGATTTGCTAAATTTCAAATTAATATTAAAAAAAAAAAAAAAAAAAAAAAAAAAAAAAAAAACATTAATTCAAAGCGTAGCTGGTCGAATGTCAAATTATTATAGTATACTATAAATTTGATAACAATTTGATGAAAATAATATACTATAATAAGTATAGTATATTATTTTTTAAATTGAAAAGCGCACTGACTTGAAAACATTACAAAAAGACAAGAAAACTAAATGAAAAAGAAAAATTATACAGACTTAAAAAAAAAAAAAAAAAAAAAAAAAAAATTTTGAATGTGCTTAAAAGTTAAATATCAAATTACAGTTCTGATTTTAGTACAATAGGTACCACCAATTTTACCCTGTGAAATTTACCCCCCCTACATTTAACACAAAGAAACTTGCAGAAAAATTAATATTTTCTTGAAAATTTTTTTCCATTCGAAAGAAAAAACTTTAAATAAACTCCTGATGATTTTTAAAATTTTCTATCAGCTTACGAAAATAATGAAAATCATGATTGAAAAACAATGTTTTCATTTTTGCACTGTTAAATCAACTGAAATTTAACGTAGCTAAAAACAAGTTACGATAAGAGGTTTTTTAAAAAATTCTATGAAAAATCAATTAATTATCTGATTTTCACGAAAATTTCCATAAATGTTTACCATTGGATGTAAATATATATGAAATAGTTTTTTTTTCTCAAATATATTAGGAGAAATATTTTTTTTACGAGGTCTACCACTCCCCTATTTTATTTTATGAGATAAAAAAAAAAAAATGACGCGTCAGAAAAATTTTGTACTTGTTTTTCTATAAAGAGTCTGAATAACTATATCAATGAAATTGTATGAATGTACGAGGTGTAGTTTTTTTAAGAAAAATTAATGAAATCGGAAATAAAAAGTGCAAAGAAATGTCATAATATTAATATTTGAAAACTTTTTTTGCTTTTGTAATTGGTATGTATTATATTCTATTAAATTGTAAAAAAAAAAAAAAAAAAAAAAAAAAAAAAAAAAAAAAAATTTTTTTAAGAAATTAATTTTTAAGAGATTTTCAATCTTTTGTGTGCTTAAATATTTTTATTTTCTGTGTGAAATAAATTAAATATTTATTTTTTTCTGCGTCAAAAAATCGAATTTTAGAATTCAGGTGAACTAAAAGTTGGCCCGATCCGAGCTCGATTAATATTTTAAAAAGAATTTGTACTTTTTATTGTTATTTTATTCTTAGAATATATGGAAGAGCAAAACTGACATATTTGTTTTGTTTTTATACAAAGAGATGAGACGCTTCTCGGTAACCAAAGTTTGTTTTTCTTAGCGTAAAAAATTATTTTATTTAACTTTTACGACCAATTAGAATAAAAATAATATATTGATTATTTTATCAGTTTTTCTCTTAGAAAAAATATTCAAATTTTCATTTTATTTTCGGTTTTAAGAATTAATACTAAAACCGAAGACATTTTTTAACGTCAATTTCACTGCAAAATTTTAAGATTAAATTTTTTCATGTTTTTATTCATTTTAATAGTAAATTGTAATATTAAAGTTTTTAAAGATTTTATTCATTTTAATAGAAAAAATTTGGCTAAAAAAAAGTATGTCCATTACACCCATCCATACTTAGATGCATACTTAGATGCATAACTGTAAGAGGGTAATAATATGTATTTTTTCTGTCTAAATTGTGGCCTGAAAATTACCCTTTCGCATGTAATATGGATAGGTTTGTTTATTTTTTAAGATAACCATGTATTTTTTCCCAATCGGATAATTTGATCTTTGAATTAACTGTTTTTCTTTGTAACAACCCTGTACAATCTTTTTTTTTACGAGATTTTTGATAAACAAAGTTCGGAAATATTTATTTCCGTTTTATTCAAGATGGCTTAAACTGATTGGTGGTCCCTATAGTACAAATACAGAATAAATAGCGCGCAATAGATAATTTCATTAGAATTGTATTTTATTATTAAATAACATTCGATTATGGAAACTCCTGAAGGAGCCTAATTCTAACTCACTTGTCCGTTGTAACTACTCTCAAAAAAAAAAAAAAAACATTGACGAATGAAAATCGACTTTACACACTACACTATTTTAAGCATGCTCAGGCATGAAACCTCATAGATGTTTATTTCATGAATAACTCAAATTCGTGAAGTACTAATTACTAAATAATTTTACTTTTAAAAAATAAATGAAATTTAAATAGAAGAATCATAAAATAAAAAACACATCAAAAAAATTTTTATTTCAAAAGAAAAAAAGAAAAAACAGAATTAAAATTAACTTTTTTTGAATTTAGCAAACTTCAGCAAAATATGGACATTCTGATTTAATTATTTATAACTTTAGTAAAAATCAATATTTAGCTTAATATGCAAGATTTCAAATCTGAGTGCCGAGTTATACATCACACAAATACTCATATGTCTTAAAACAGGTCTGAAAGTATCCTTGACATTATTACAGTTGTTAAATATAGAATTCATAACAGCCACATAGAAAGTAATTGGTAGATTGAAGAACAGATACGTACGTCTTTCTTTGGGGGAGCAACATACTCCCTCACCAGGTGGACCCTATGACCCTCATATTATATATATATATATATATATATATATTAAGGGCCTAAGTCGAGCGTTAGGCTAAGCACAAGGTGTGTTATAGGAGTCAGGAGCTGATAGTAGGTGTGGCGCCCCACCACAGATGCTAAAACAATCTCCTTGGTCTAGCACTATTGAAAAGGGGATAGACTCCCTCGCTGACTGGCTAATACCGACTTTAGGCCGCCCGTCGATATATATATATATATAATTTTAGGTATACCCAATTTTTCGTCTGCTTTCAGGCCAAATTTTTGTAAGAGTTGAAGAGTAGTAACATAATGACCATCATTAAAAAAGAAAATATTACATATGCAATTTATTTTTAATACATTTTAAACATTAAATTTGCTTCAAAATATGACAAAAAAAAAATGGCGTTGATTTTTTAAAAACAATTATGTTAAAAAGGTTTTTAAAAATATTAAAATACTTATACAAGTTTCTTCTTATAAGTTAAACATGACTTTAAATACATATTAAACAAATTTTACTTGTCTTTCCCTTTTTAGCCAAGTAAAATACGTTTTTTCATTGAAAAACATTAAAAAGATATTGGGTAAAAATAACAAGGTAAAATCCATGTAAAAGAAGTCTTTAGGTTTGAAAATAGAAATAAATATGCCCAGCAAATTAAAGGAATCGCCAAAGCATATTAATTGGGTTATACTTGTTTTTTTTAATTCCTCTGTTTGGAAAAGGAACATTATTTTGAACCAATATCGGTTCTCATATTAAATTACATTTGATTTGTTTAAATAAATTTAATTAATTAATTAAATTTATCAGAAGAACGCCAAGGTGAAAACAAAGGAGGTAATTCAGATTATTTTTCTTGTGTGTTTCCATATAAATAATTGGATATCGTGACTTAAATAAAATCAAAATTAATTTAATTAATTTAAAATATGAATATCATAATGTTAAGTTTAAAATGTCATATTTTTAGATTCTAAAAACATTTATTTAATAACTACTTTGCTTTATTATCGAATTCTAATAATGTTTTGTCGAAAACTATTGAAAATTTAGTGCCCCCTTTTAAACAGAACAAATGTTGATGTATAATTTTTCTTTTATAAGATAATAGCTAGGTACCACCAAAATAGGTCACGTGATCAGTTTAGGCTATATTGTAGAAAGAAACGTAATATTTTTGAACTTTATTTTTAAATCTCACAAAAGAAATAACAAACAAAGAGCTGTTACAAAGAAAAACAGTTAATTCAAAGATCAAATTATCCGATTGGGGAAAAAATTACTCAGTTATCTTGAAAAATAAGTAAAACAGTTTTTTTTACAACAGGGTCAGTTTCTTTAATGATATTTTTTAGCAGAATTCTGTATTCATGGTTCTTTTACTAAAAAGCTTTCGCATAGAAACTTATAAAAATCATCTGATATAATTTTTCAAACTTATCTTTATAGAAAAAAAAAAAAAATCGTTTTTTGTCAGTTCATTTTTTCATATTTCATTAAATAAAATTTGGGGGAGGGGGGTAGACCTCAGGGGAAAAAAAAACAAAAAAAAAAAAAAAACTATTTCTGCTAATATATTTTAGGAAAAATCTATTCCAGACATTTTCATGAAAAAGTAAGTAATTATGGAAATTCTAGTGAAAATCGGATCATTAATTGATTTTTCATAGAATTAAAAAAAAACAAAAAAACCCGGCAGTCATAATTTGTTTTTTTTGGCCATGTTAAATTTCAATTGATTTAACAATGCAAAAATATAAACATTGTTTTTCGTTCATAATTTTCATTATTTCCTTAAACTGAAAAAAATTATTAAAAACCATCAGGAGTTTTTTTTAATGTTTCTTCTTTTGAATGGACAAAACCTTTTCAAGATAATATTAACCTTTATGCAAGTTTCATTGTGTTAAATATGGGGGGTTAATTTCACAGGGAAAAACGGTGGTATCTACTTTTCTGTCAATTAAAAAATATGTTTATTCCTTACATATCTTCAGTCTTTTCTCTCTTTATTTATACAAAAATTAAAGAGTCAGCCTTAAATACCCAATATATATGTTGCTCCCCAAAGATAGGAGGAGTCAAAGTTAACTGACCTAATAAACAATAGGTACCACAAATTATAAAAAATATCAGTGTATATCAGGTATACCCAAAATTGAACTAAAATCAGTTTTTGACAAAATGAATTTAGCCCCCCCAAAAAATAATTTACCAAAAATCAGGGAATTATCAGATTTTAATGAAATTTTCAGTGTAGATTTATCAATGAATTAACTTTAAAATGCATTATCTATTTTATTTAAAAACTTTGATTTTTTTCAGGTCACTTAATTTTGAAAATAATGAAAATTATGAACTAAAAACAATGTTTCCTTTTTTAATCAATATATACTTAGTTTTTATTCTAATAGGTAGAAAAAGTTGAAAAATATTTTTTTACGCTAACAAAAACAAACAATAGTTACTGAGAAGAGTCTCGTCTCTTTGTATATAAAAAAAAAAAAAAACAAACAAACAAATATGTCAGTTTTGCTCTTCCGTATATTCTAAGAATCACATTACTATTCAACAATAAAAATTACAAATTCTTTTTAAAAAAATTAATATATCGGGGATTGAACAAATTTTTAGTTCACCTGAATTCTAAAATTCATATATTTAAATATCAGTGAAAAATCCTATTTTTTCACGCAAAAAAGATTTTTAAACAATATTAAACATTAGGTATAACCAAAACGGTCACATGATCAGTTTAGGACATCTTGAATAAAACGGAAATAAATATTTCCGAACTTTGTTTATCAAAAATCTCGTAAAAAAAAAAAAAAAAAAAAAAAAAGATCGTACAGGGTTGTTACAAAGAAAAAACAGTTAATTCAAAGATCAAATTATCCTATTGGGAAAAATTACATCGTTATCTTAAAAAATAAATAAACCAATCCGTATTACATGCGAAAGGGTAATTTTCAGGCCGCAATTTAGACAGAAAAATTACATATTATTTCCCTTTTACGGTTGTATGGCTGGCTGTAATGGACATACATTTTTTAGCCAAAATTTATTATTAAAATGAATAAAAACTTGAAAAAATGTAATTAAAATTCCACAGTGAAATTGAGTTAAAAAAAAAAAAAAAAAAAAAAAAAAAAAAAAAAAGTCTTCGGTTTTGGTATTAATTTTTAAAATCGAAAATGAAATGAAATGAAAATTTGAATATTTTTTCTAAGAGAAAAACTGATAAAATAATCAATATATACTTAGTTTTTATTCTAATAGCATAAAAAAATATTTTTGAACTTTTTCGACCTAAGAAAAACAAACAATAGTTACTGAGAAGCGTCTCGTCTCTTTGTATAAAAACAAAACAAATATGTCAGTTTTGATCTTCCGTATATTCTAAGAATCCCACATTACTATTCAACAATAAAAATTACAAATTCTTTTAAAAATATTAATATAGCGTGTATCAGACCAATTTTTAGTTCACCTGAATTCTAAAATTCATATATTTAAATATCCGTGAAAGATTTTGACGCAGAAAAAAAAAAAAATTTTTTTTATTTATTTCACGCAGAAAAAAAAAAAAAAAAAAAAATTAAGCACAGAAAAATTGAAAATCTCTTAAAAATCAATTTCTTAAAAAATTTTTTTTTTTTACCATTTAATAGAATATAGTACATACCAATTAAAAAGGCAAAAAAAAGTTTTCAAATAATAATATTGTGACATTTTTTTGCACTTTTTAGTTCCGATTTCATTAAATTTTCCTAAAAAAACTACTGCGTTGTATGTTATACAATTTCTTTGATATAGTTATTCAGACCCTTATCTTTATAGAAAAAAAAAAGTTTTCTGACGGGTCATTTTTTTTTTATCTCATAAAATAAAATAGGGGAGGGGATAAACCACGTAAAAAAAAATAAAAAAAAATAAAAAAAAATTTCCCCTAATATATTGGAAATTTTCGTGAAAATCAGACTATTAATTGATTTTTCATAGAATTTTTTTTAAAAACCTCTTATCGTAACTTGTTTTTAGCTACATTAAATTTCAGTTGATTTAACAGTGCAAAAATGAAAACATTGTTTTTCAATCATAATTTTCACTATTTCCGTAAGCTGTAAATTTGGTGGTACCCAATGGTAATTATGTTACTACTTATCGTTTTAGACAAAAGTTTGATCTTAAATAATAGATTTAATTAATTTTAATTCGTTTAAAAAAAAAATGTAGCAGACGAATTTTGGGTATATCTAGTGTATATTAATTTAGTCATGGAAAGAGAGTTGTGACCGTGACTCAACTAGTAACAAAGCAGAGACGTTCGCCCGAATTGCAAGTAATAGTAAACAATTCACATCCACTGTAGTTAGTCTAGTACTAATGGCCCTTTGAACAGTGTTTTACTCTACAAGGGGAAGGGGGATCCTTGACCAATTAAAAGCACCACTCTTTCAATAATTTTCTTTGGGGGGGGGGGGGCTCATTTAAAGTTGCTTTGTACTTTTTATTTCATCTACTAGACAGTTTAGCAAATAAGCAACATTTTGAAATATATGTTTAATTAAAAAATTAGTGGTTTAAAAAAAAATCTAAACATGTATTTTGAAGTTCTTTAAAAAATAAATGGCGTGAGATGGCCCCTTATTTTTCATTAACTTTTTGTACCAGTGGAAAGAATTGGTTAAAACAAAAACACAAAAAACCTAACGATGTTTGTTTTTATTTAAATGAAAACAAACACACACACACACACAAAACAAACTAGCGAAAACAATATTTCGCCCCCATATAATTTTTATGCAACACAGTCAATCCCTCCAAAAATTAAAAATAAACACTCATGCCAGTTTTATAATTTGCAATTCAATTGTCGTTATCTACAGTTAAAAGGAATAATTGTAAAGTTGTCTAATTTTCTTTCCAACCTGCTGGCACCTGTCGCTCTAATCGGTGACTATTTCCAACAAATAGTTCTTTTTTTTTCTTCTTTTTTTGTGTTTATCGCTACAATTTCTTTCACTTTATTCTCTAAATTAATTTAGTTGTTCAATTTTGTTTACATTTCTAAAAAAATATTTCATTTTTTTTCCACAAATAAAATATTTTTGGGGACCTTTCTTTATGAAATACTACTCGTGTCCTATAGCTTTATTTGCATAGAAATTTCAAACACCTGATATAACAAGTGGTCGTAGAAATATCGGTTTATAGCAAAAACAATTGTCATTTTCGAAAAATTTAAAAAAAAAAAAAAAAAAAAAAAAAAAAAAAAAATTGAATAACTATACTATCTTTTTTTTAATGATATTTAAAAAAATTTAACCTAATAAATGATATGAAACTAACGTTTAAAAAATAACGCAGAAACGCACACAGTGCTCCCTGCTTGGAAAGCAATTTCGGAAAGGTCGGAAAAAACTGTCTTTTTATTTATTTTTTTAATGAATTTTTATTTTCATTTACTCATTAAATTTTAACATTTAAGAACAGTTACAAAAGAATCTGGAAAATAAACTATAGATTTACTCATGCTAGGTCTTCACCTCCTTACTTTTTTTTCTTTTTTATTTACACACATTTTAATTTGATTGGTCCCATAATTTTCTTACCTATAAATGTTTCATGCACCCATAAAATCCAGTATAATTTATTTTTGGTGGATTTTTCTACTTTAAGTGATTTAAGAATAAAAATTAAAATGGGATTTCCACCACTCAAGAAAATCGTCGAATGTATCAACGGCTTTAAGGCATTTGAAAAAAAATCATTGGTGACAAATTTGTTTTTAGTGTTTAAATAAAACACCGTTGTGTGTGATTTGAGGGGTGCGAGAGAAAAACTTTTTATCGAAAGTAATTATTATAGATATAAATCTCGAAGAGTACAACTTATTAACCGTTAAATCAGGTATAATTTATTTTGTACGTCCGAGGGGAGCCCCCCCACACACACACACACCTACCAAAATAAATTAAAGTGGATTTTATGGGTGCATGAAACGTGTTGCATAGGTAAGACAATTATAGGGCCAATCAAATAAAATTTGTGTAAAGAAAAATAAAAGTGAGGATCTATAGTTTATTTTTCAGATTTTTTGTAACTGTTTTTAAATATTAAAATTTTATGAGTAAATGAAAAGAATTTATAAAAAAAAAAAAAAAAAAAAAAAAAAATGAAAGAAAAAAAAGAAAATGAAAGTTTTCCGACCTCTTGCATCTTTACATAATTTAAACGTTTAAATTCTGTAATTAAATTATTTAATCGAATTGAATAACAGAAGCATTTGTTCAAAAATCCTATGATTAAAATCATTTTCACTAAATCCAGTGATGATTTGTTTTCTTTTTCGTTTGCTAATTTTTGTTTAAATCATTAACAAAATTTTGTTTATATTTCTTTAAATCAAAAGTTTTTAATATAGTGAAAAATGTTAAAATATAAAAAGTGTAGAATAAGAAGAAAAATATGTAGTCATTTAACGAAGGGGCTGTCCCTTTGAAAAGGTGACATTTCCACAGAGAAACTTGGTCTTATTTTTTAATTAATATCCAAAGAAAAAAAGAGAAAAAAAACGTAGAAAAATAAATAATGCCAGATAGCTATGCAAAAGTTAACTGGGTTTAATTGTCAGGTCTTTTAAATAAAGAAAAAAAATAAAATAAAGGACATTTTTGTAAGAAGAAAAAGGTTTCTCCATGTTGGTTTAAAGTTGTGAGTGAGCAGCAAGTGGTTGGGACGTCCTGACGAGTTAACAGGGTAAAATAAATTTGAATTTATAAAATATAAAACAAAACAAATTAAAACATGACATTGAAGAGGAAAAGTCAAATATAGTTTCTATTTCTATTTGGAAAGAAGTCATAACAAAACAAGAGAAAAATAAACTTTTTTTCAACAACCAACTGTTAAGTCACAACAGCAACCAGGTGGTCAGGAATTCAAGGTTCAGTATTCAATTAAAATTATTAGTAAAATCGGTCCCCCATTTTATAACCACTTCCCAAGGTGGTTTTTTTTTAGTTGTTTTTTCTTTTTTAAAATAAATAAAACGACACTTACGGAGTAAGGCTAGAATCCAAAAAACATTGCTGATCAAAATCCTTCGTGTATAGAACCTGAAATCCATATAGTCGAACATTTCATAATCCAAAAAGAAATAGTTAAAGTTGTTTTTTTTTTTTTAGTTACCTACTTTAGGTATGTTTTATTTTTGGGGGGCTTAAAATTTGGCCACACTTCTTGTCAAGGTTTAAGCGACAGCGGCCATGTTTAAACGTTGTATTCAGTATTCCTTCCGCTATATCCCCAAATGGCGATTTATTACTCATCTCTCTCTCTCTCTCTCTTTCTTTTTTTTCTTTTCTCTCTCTCTCTCTCTCTCTCTCTCCTTTCCACACATAAAAAGACACAAATATAGGAGTGTCGAAAATTTCAAGATCATTATGATTATTATTAAAGTAGATGAGATTTATTTTATCAAAAGAAAATATCATCTTTTAAGCCCAATTCAATCCCACTTAACTAATAACTGAAATACCTTGTATAACAATACGAAAAATATTTGTAATAATATAATTTGCAGTAGAGTAGTAATTAGAACGAAAATAATATTAAATTAAAATATATTTTTGTACTTGTTTTAATTATTTTCTTCCCTGAATTATTTGTTTATTTGTCACTTTAAAAAAAGTTAGTTTCAATTAAATGCATTCAAGAAATTGACCACAGGTGTCGTGAAACATTCAGGAAAGTTAAACTATATAACTCACTACAACATTTTTTATATCCTACTACTACCCTACCCCATCATTATAATAGTAGACGATCAGGGGTCCCGATGTAATTGCGATCCATGAGGATATTAATTGATTGATATTTAATCTAGGAAGTTGGAGGTGCGTGGTCGACCCGAGTTCAAATCCTGGACGAAGCTATAGTTCACATAGAGCTAATACTCTTGGGAAAGGAATGAATCCAACTAGTCTCCCTCCAGCTATGGGTAAATAGTAGGGCAGGCTGGGCTCTTTAACCTTGGTTAGGTAACCAGTATAGGAGAAGGAAAACTCTGAATTCAAACTAGTTAAATCCACTTGGGGTGGTCACTTCTAGAATAGGCTCAGTCCTAATTAATGATCTAATATATTAGGTATCTCAAAAATCGGGTTACGTGATCAGTTTAGGCCATATTGAATAGATGAAAGTAAATATTTTTGAACTTAGTTTTTTAAAAATCATGCAAAAAAAAGTAACGATCATACAGATTTGTTACAAAGAAAAACTGTTAATTCAAAGATCAAATTATCCGATTGTGAAAAATTACTCACTGTTAATAAAAAATATAAAAAAATAGTCCTTACAACAGGGTGATTTTTCTGTAGAAACAGGGACTGTAAATTTACATATTATCTCTTTGACAATTATACATTTAAATGTATGGGTGACAGTATTCGACATAATTGTTTTCTTGTGCATATTCAATAACCGATTATTGGTTTTTAACAATTTAAAAAAAATTTTTTAATATTTTTTATGGTAGTTTCAGAATATCTTTTGAGTTGAACTTATAGTGTAACTAAAGCAAAGAAAAGGGAATAAGTATTACAAATGTTGTCAGTTTTGCTCTTCCATATATTATAAGAATCAAACATCACTATTCAACACTAAAAAAAAACTTAAATTCTCTTGAAAATATTAATATATCGTGGATCGGACAAATTCTTAGTTCACCTGAATTCTAATATTCAGTGTTATATTATATTTAAATATTAGTGAAAAATTCGATTTGTACACAAAAAAAAAAGATTTTTAAACATTAAAAAAACAAACAAATTATTTAAGCACACAAAAGATTTAAAATCTCTTAAAAATTAATTTCTTTAAAAAAATGTTTTTTCTTGACAATTTAATAGAATATAGTACATATCAATTAAAAAAGCAAAAAAAAAAGTTTTCAAATTATAATATTATGACATTTTTAGCATTTTTTTAATTTCAGAATTCATTATTTTTTTTCTACAAAAACTACTGCCTGGAATATTATACAAATCTTTAGATATAGTTATTCAGATTCTTATCTTTATAGAAAAAAAGTAAAAGTCATTTTTTTCCACTTATATATTTTAGGAAAAAACTATTTCAGACATATTTACATCCAAAGGTAAATAGTTATGGAAATTTTTGTGAAAATCGGACATTAATTGAGTTTTTGAAGAATTTTCAAAAAATCCACTTGTAATATCAGGAGTTTTTTTGTTGTAATATCAGGAGTTTTTTTTAATGTTTTTCTTTCGAATGGAAAAAATTTTTTCAAGATAATATCAACTTTTGTGCAAGTTTCATTGTGTTAAATATAGGGGGGTTATTTTCACAGGGAAAATTGGTAGTATATATATATATATATATATATATATATATATATATATAAGTAAAGTCGTCGGGGTGGCCTAATGTCGGTATCAGCCAGACAGCGAGGGAGTCTATCCCCTTTTCACTAGCGCTAGACCAAGGAGATTATTTTAGTGTCTGAGGTGGCGCGCCACACCTACCATCAGCTCCTTACTTTACCGCACAGATCCCTGTGCTACTCATATGCTGAGTTAGCGAGGGCCAGTATCGAACCAGGAACCTTGTGATTCCTGGCCGAACGCTCTACCGACCTTAATATATATATATAAAAAGGAAAAAAAGAGACGAAAGATTCTTTTGGAGTGATTTCTGTTATATTAAGTATTTGGATGATTCAAAATTGACAAATGATGTTCAGTACGACATGGAGCCTACACAATTATTACTTATTTAATCAGTTGCAAATTGGATTGGAATCTGCTTTATTCTCTCTAAGAACATATGCTCTCACAAAAATCATGCCATGTGTTGTTTTTTCTGGATTACGGTTATGTATATACAATAGGTACCACCAAAATATGTCACGTAATCAGTTTAGGCCATGTTGAAGGAAAAAAACGTAAATATTTTTTAACCTTTTTTTTTTAAATCACACAAAAATAACAAACATTAAGAGTTGCTACAAAGAAAAACAGTTAATTCAAAGATCAAATTATCCAAATGAAAAATTACTCACCATTATCTTGAAAAATAAGTATAACAGTCTGTTTTTTTCCAACAGGGTCAGTTTCTTTATTGACATTTTTTAGCAAATTCTGTATTCATGGTTCTTTTACTAAAAAGCTCTCACATAGAAACTTATAAAAATCATCTGATATAATTATTCAGACTCTTATCTTTATAGAAAAAGAGTAAAAATCGTTTTTTGTCGGTTCATTTTTTCATATTTCATAAAATAAAATAGGGTTGGGTAGACCTCGGAAAAAAAATTATTTCCCCTAATATATTTTAGGAAAAAACTATTTCAGACATATTTTCATGAAAAGGTAAGCAGTTCTGGAAACTTTCAGAAAAATTGGATCATTAATTTATTTTTCATAGAATTAAAAAAAAAAACAGCAGTCATAACTTGTTTTGGGCTAAATTTCAATTGATTTAAACCGTGCAAAAATATAAACATTGTTTTTCGTTCATAATTTTCATTATTTCTGTAAGCTAAAAAAATTTATTAAAAATCATCAGGAGTTTTTTTAATGTTTCTTCTTTTGAATGGAAAAAAACTTTTCATGATAATATTAACCCTTTATGCAAGTTTCATTGTGTTAGATAGGGTGGGGGGTTAAATTTCACAGGGAAAATTGGCAGTACATAATATACAAAAAAAAAAGTTAAAACAAATTAAATGAGCAGATAATACTAAATTAAATGAGGATTTAATATATTAACACTTTCTTTGCGCATAATTATATTGGGAAATGCGTCAAGTTATTTTTTAATTACAAATCTCTCTCCCTTTGTCTCTCTAATTCACGTGATCCCAGAAAGCCGAGCCCCCCCCCAAAAAAAATAGCGCCTGCTCACTGGCTTATGAGGGGCAGGCGAAAGGTTTTTGCCTGTTGCCTGAGGATCCCCAAAGAAGAATGCCAACGAGACCATACATTTTTTTTTACACTGGCCATCGCATGAGCTCCCCACATAAAAAGATCTTGTGTTAATCCAGTTTGGTGGGAGGTCAGGAAAATAAATACTTTAGAAATAGTATCCAATATCATTTTAGAATAATAATAATAATTATAGCAGGAGAAAAAGATTTTTTTGTCAAAGAATTAAGTTTAGACCTTGAAATTAGAACAAAGTTAAAAGAAAGAAATTTTCTTGATGTAACATTTAACCTTAAAAACAGAACCTTACAGAAAGCAAGGTAATACACAATTTATGATAATATGTAATCTAACCATCTACCTGCTGCTTGTGAATAAATCCCCAAAATAGTGGCAAAAGGGCTGGCTATAACCTAACAGACATTTTTTAATTGTGCTAAAAGTATATTAAACATCACTAAAGCACAGTGGTTGCCAAATAAATTGACATTCATAAATGAAGTGTGAGCAGGGAAACACCATCATTAAGATGTTGATTATTTGGTTTTATGGCTTCTCAACCTTTTTCAGGCCATTTAATGTAGATTGCTTACAGTAGGGGGTGGGCATATGGAGGTTGAATTTTTGGGACAAGTGTTTTCTATGGACATTTTTGCTACTGATTACGAATCCAATGTTTTTTTCAGGATATGATGTCATTTTCGGTTGGTTCCGTGATGATTTTCTAAATGGCGACTGGAAACCGCTATCTTTTCAAAGAAAATTAACAATTTTAGGAGTTACAGTGGTGTAATATGTCTAATTATGTTTTCTGGGTTGCAGAATCTGAAAATATATTCATTTTAGTGATTTAACCAACTCATTTATTTTTATTAGGTATTCTAAGTGAAAATTATTCAATTATGTCCAGCTTTTTTATGCTAAATTGCAAATAGTCATCTTAATATGTCATTTATATCTGTTCATGTATGAGGAAATCAGATATGACATAGCTATAGTCATACTATGAATGTGATCTAGTTCCCTAAAGTAGTAACCAAGTCTAAAATAGCAGAAAGAAAATCAAGAAGTAAAAGCATAAAAGAAAGTTTTAGTTCTACATACATGAAGGAATTCAAACCTACATGAAAATGATCTCTTAGCTCTGTGGTGTATGCTGTATTTGTGTAGGGGAAACACTCTTTAAGCAGGGATCAAGCCTGTAATATTATTGCAAATAAGCTATGGCCTGATTGGATAGACAAAAATGTGTACTCACTAAATGAAAAAGCAGTTGCTACTAGAGTGAAAGATGATTATGAATCGTTCAATGTTTTACAGAAAGCTTAAAACAGTAGTGCTAAATCCAAAAGCTAGTTTTGGTATGCAAAAGGGTTTGAATTCAATGCAGCTCTTACTTAATATGCCTATGATATTTGTTATAAGGAAGAAGACTTTAGTGTCAAAATGACAGCTGACGATCAGGCATTTATGAAAACTGTTTCAGAGCTTACAAAGCAGTTTGCACCAACACAGGTCCTAAAGATTGGATAAGGATGAAGATGAGAAAGGGGAATCGAGAATGTTCTGCAAAGAAGTGTCTTACAATAGAAGAAAAGAAAAAAGAACAGTAAGAACTAGATCAATTGATGATGAAAGACACATTGGTATCTGTTTTTGATGAAAACTGTAAAAGTAGATGTAATTTACAGGACAGTGATCAACCTTCATAAAAAAGAACTGTATTTTCAGATAGAAAACTTTGTTCTCCAGATATTGGCGAAAATGACACTGCTACTAGTTGTGCTCTTGCATTCCCTGGATGTGAAGGTTAGGAATGGACACAGACCATTCAATGAGCCTGTAATTCATTGTTTGGTCCAGTTTTTGTCAGAATTCACAGCTTCCCCAAATGAAGTTTGCCAATGTAGCCAATATGATATTTGGTTAATGGTAGACATTCATTCATGATGACATAAATGTAGGCAGTGAATCAGATCATAAACTGTATAGTAGTGACAGTAGGGATGAAGAATTTGATATTTATGGCCTTGATATTCATAGAGGTCTGATTTATATGCTTCCCAGTTGTCGAAAAATCATGCGTTATCTGGAAGATGCATCTTACCTGAATCTTGAACATTGTGCAACAAGCTGGTTGAAGTTATTACAACAGGGCTTGATGACACCATAAAAGCAGCTGTCCACCGTCCAAATGAACCATATAGAAATAACACAAAATTCTGGTGCGAGAATGTCACTCACAACTGGCTATGGTGAGAATCTAAGCCATTCAAGGGAGGATGGGGCAAAAGCTTATGATTACAAACTAAACCAGTACTTGCTAATTGCTCTGTTGATGACCTTAAAAGTGAAATTGAATTTTGTATGCCTGATCAAGCAATTAACTGCAAAGTCTTGCTTGATAACCTGGGAGAAGATCATGATAAGCAACTAAAATGCTCATATCATATTGTGTGTAGACCATCCCATAGACAAAATCTATAAAGACACTGAGCAGAAGTTTGGGACTCAAAAATTGTTATTGATCACTCTGGTGAGAAAGCTTTCAGTTCCCCTGGAACTTCTGTTTATTGGACTTATTGCTATTGTTAAATTACTTTCCCCAAATCATGCAGCACACTTTCATTATACAATGATTATAGACAGTAGATAAAAAGAAACAATGTTCAACATGAGGGATTCAAAAGCTTTGTATCAAACAGATTTCAGGAGCATATACAACTTTTCTTTGATGACATAATTGGTATCAACAGCAACAAGTTAGTGCTTGCCATTTCTACATACATTCAGAATGAGTGGTTTGTCCTGTGCCCAGAATTCTACAGGACAATGGGAGACATCCTCATATTCCCTCTGATGCACTTTCTGGGGATTGATGAAATAGTCACCAGTGATGTGCTACTTGACAGAAACTGGACTGGAGAGGGGAACATTTTCTTTGAACCCAAATGGATTGTTCTCAAGGAATTAAAGGATGTAAAATATGAGGGTGAACCAAATGGGATTGAAAAGGTGGAAGCTGCAGTAATAGTGAAAGTTATTGATGTTGTTAAGAAGTGACTTTTGGGGGTAGAACGCTTCTAGCAAGATGATAATGCTGACAGAGAGGCACTACAGTATGCACCTCTCACAAACTTAAGATGTGAATCCCAGTTTGGTAAATTTGATAACCAAACCAGGGCAAATTTGCGAATGAAGTGACTAACTTATATGGAAAATTCTTATGTGTGGAAGTTAACTATTGCAAACTTCATGTGTAATTGGTAATATTTTGGGGCAAAAATGTCACTAATCTTATTATAATTTTCATTTTTTTACATGATAAAGAAATTAGAGCTGTTTAAATTAATAAAATGAATGTATTTTCATATTCTGTGACTAAGAAAACCTATGATTAGACACATTACACTACTATTAAGCCATATATTGTCCTTTTCTTTAACAAAAACAAAGATTTCCAGATGCCATTTTGAAAATCCTCACAGAACCAACCTAAATTGACATCCTAGTTCTAGGATCTCATCAGAATCGTAATCAGCAGCAAAAATGGTCATAGAAAAAAGTATTCATTTTCCCATCCCTACTTAGTTAATTGGTCACTTAATTGAACAAGCTCATTGCTGATTAACTCATTAATAAGAAGAAAACAGGAAGAAGGAATATCATTTAGTTTAAGACCCACTTTTAATAAGTTAAAACTAAAGTGGAAAGAATTATTTAATCAATGAACAGTAATTAACAAACTCTTTGAAAATCAGTTACAGTTGTACAGAAATCATGTTACAATTAATAAAAGTGTTGAATAACTGTATTACAACTGTCGATGCAAAGAAGAGTGCCCTGTAAATAATAGATATTTAAAACCAATACGAGCCCAATATGATATACATTTGAACCACAGAAAGACCTTCAAAACAATGTTTCTACAATCACAAAATATGTTTTAAAAATAGGAGTCATGCTAATAGTACTACACTGTCAAGGTACAAATGGGAACAGAATGATAATAACTTCCAATCATCTGTAAAATAGTATAAACTAATGAAGAAAGCGTACATATGTAAAGTTGAAGAGAAGCTGTACATCATAAACTTTCTCAGCCAAAATCACCTGTTGAATAAAAAAACAGAACTAGTTTCCAAGTTCATGCATGAAATATTCTCCATCAAGCATCTACCATCTACTCTGAATATCTTGCTGCCCTGGGCATGGATACATTGAAACTCTGACATCTGACAAACTGACTTGGTAAACACCCATAAGGTTATCAACCATCTTGCCCGTAGCAACCCTGAGCATCTTTTTTATTTCTATGTGTCTAACACACGTGGACATGCTGACAAAGTCAGAAAACAGCACAGCTCCCATGACTTTTGGAAACATTTTTTCACACTCAGAGTTGCTGAAGCATGGAACAAACTGCCTGCATCAGTTATTAGCTGCCAAGAGATTGCATTGTTCAAAACCTCCATGCTTACTGTAATTTGTCAATACTATACCTGACATCCCCCTCCATACACACGTATGCATTTATATCATGAATCCTACAATGTTAATTTTCCTGACATTTGTACATTATTTTATGTACTTTACATGCCCCATTGATGAGTTGTAGTGCACCTGAGCATTGTATGCAATAATTTCATTATTAGAATAAGTTACTACTATACCTCCTTGCGCCTAACTGAACTAAAAAAAAAAACAAATTAAAAAAATGTTTAATGAAAAAATCTTTTTATTAACCCGTTGAGGTTGGTATTTTTCAGAATTTGCTGAGAAAAAATCCAGCAATCAAACGGTATTACCATCTATCCTAAAGATTTGAATCTACAATACATAGAAAACATTGTTAGAATCGTTAGGATGAACAGGATTAGGTGTGTGTATTTGGCATGGAAAGCAGGCAGGTAGGTAGGTTTGTATGTTAACGTGTTTTCCAGGCCCATGCACTCATGTATGTTTAGTTGTCATCTGTCCTCAAGAGGTTAAATAGATGGACTATTATTTATCTATTGATGTATTATTATTTCGGATATAAGTTGGTATGCAAATAATAGAGAGTTAGAGGGAGATAACTCATGTTTTTGATCGGAGAAAAATTGCTTTGCCACAGTTGTAACTGGGGTAAAGTTATGGAGTGTAAGATTTCATATAGGAAAGTTACACTGCGTAACCAAAAAATGGAAGAAAAATAATAACACAACAAGGACACTAAAACAATTGTTGCTGTTCCCAGAGTGAACATCCAGGTATTTTGAAGTAAAAGGGGGGATAGCCCATTCTTGTATTTAACATTGTAAGTCTTCTATAAACAAAAAAGGACAAAAAAAGTAATAATTTTTGCATATATAAAAATTTAGGAAAATATGTTGCACAAAATTGCACATTTTTAATCATACATTTTTAGATAGATTGAATAAAGCTTTATCTATGCTGAAAATATTGAGTGCAACAAGCTACTTTCTTTTTTTTCATCAATTCAAAAAATGTTGTTTTTAAAACCACAAAAAGAGAACACACACTACATAATTATTTTTTGAGTTTTAAGAAAATAACTTCTCAAATAACCCTTTTGAGATGTTGAATTTTTTATTTATCTTTTAAGAAATTTTTATGTGGTCTTTTGGATTTGATCTTTCTAGAAATGTAAAAATTAGGGGTTGGAAAATTTTTTTATTCAAATGAGCAAAGATTGAAAACCTCTGCTGCCATCTTAATTGATAAGAAACATTTTTTTTTAATTAAAAAAAAAAAAATGAAGATATTAATTATGAAATCAAGTCCTTAATAAATAAAATGCTGAAATCTTCATTAAAATTGGACAATTCCCTGATTTTTGGTAATTGTTTTAAAATTTTAAAAATGAAAATAATCTTTTTATTATCTCCCCAAATAGAAAAGTGAACATACCTAAATATAAAAGCTGAATTTTTATAATAAGCGATGTAAGGGACATAATCATCATCTTTATTTCAGAATGATATATGAGACTATCTGAAGGAAATTTGACAACTTACATTTAAGATATTTTTAAAGACAAATTGTTTAAAAAATGCTAATAACCTGCATTTTAATTTTAGCTATTGAAACTGATTTTATTAACTTCAATGCAAGTTCTTGGCTGTTTCATTAGATTTGCAGACAGAGCTCTTTTGATCCTATACACTTCCACAAAATTCATAAAAAAAAAAAACAATACTGTTGACTTGTTGGAAGATGTAGATGGGAGAAATTTCATATTAAATTTGTCTCTCATCAATTTCAAAAACCAATATATACATTCCTCCTTGGAAAACAACATAGCCAATACTGCAACAAGGGTTTATATTTGTCCGCCCTAAGGTCAAACCTCTCCTTATCATGGCAGGGCAGTGTAAATGTGTAAGTATCATAGCTATGCTAAGTATATTAAGTTCCTGGTGGGGCTACCTAAGGTGGACGGGTTTGGCACCTAGTGGTATTAGGGCCACAACCCAGCCAAAGGCATCTGCACTGGAAACCAGTGGTTACTTTTGGTTCTCTTGTTCCTGCATCTGCTGGATAATCTGCGGCAAACAAGAGTTTCTGCATGTGGGGGTTTGGGGACCACTTGCATAGTTCCTATTCCCGTGATACTCCATCTTTGACTTTCAATGACTTGAGGGACTCAGTGAATTGAATGGATGGAGCCTGTTCACCCCACCCTGGGTGAAAGCTACCATAAGACAAGACAAGATTTGTTTTTGTGAAGATATTCACAGAATTTAATACTGATTATTTTTTCCATTAAAAATCAGTAAGATTTGCTACTCTTTTTCAGGTAGAGAAACATTCTTGTCGTTTTAGTGATAGCTCAATGTAAGGCATTTTCCTATTGGCTGCTTGTTGAACAGATAGATTCATGTCTTTCTCAAATGCATCTGTGTAAAGTGAAATGCAAACAGCCTTGTCAAGGATTTGAACTTGGGTAGCTGATTCCATTTCCTATGATGATAACTGTTATGCTAAAGATGTCTCTAATGTGTGTGTGTGTGTGTGTGTGGGTGCCTCCCATGTGTGTGTATGTGTGTGCATCTGTACATTAGATTAACCTTATCTGATAGAAGGTAACAAGAGTGAACCTCTCAGTTCAAGTTACTCTTTCAGTTTTCCGCAATTTGATTTGAAATTTGAAGAGTAGATCAACCCCCAAACAAAAAAAATTGTGATGAAATTGAAAATATTATTACACATTTACTAAGCTTAGCTTAGCACAAGGTCAGAAGTCTGGGACACTCAGTGAGAATGAAATTCTCTAACAATGGTCTACTAGCCTAACTCGCTGATTAAGAAAAAATCAATCTAAGGGAGATAAGTCAGTGTAAACAAAATAGGAATTATGTCCCTTTTTGAACATGGCTATATATATTTAATTTGGTAAAACATTTATACATGTGTAGTTGAGTAAATAATTAATTGAAAAATAAATAAATAGATAAATAAAATCCAAGGAAAAAAAAGCTCTCTAGCTGGAATTTGGAAATGATTAATTTAACAGTGAACCTTAAACAATGACCAATAACAGAAGATCAGCTGGATAAGCAGATAAATTACCTTCAGGAGTGGTTTACACAGAGGAACACAGGACATTAAAAAAAATCTGTTTTCAACTAACTTAAGAATAATAAAGTTAAATTAATCTGGATAAGATGTTAACTTATTACCGGCAGATAAATTACCTTCAGGAGTGGTTTACTCAGAGGAACACAGGAAAAAAAATCTGTTTTCAACTGATTCAAGAATAATAAAGAAATCCTCATTGTACATCTGACGATGGGAACAACTGGATAATTCCTCTAGGTTCCCTGAAATAGTATATGCTAAAATCTAAATTTTCTTTGTTATTTTTTCCTGATATAATTTTGCTCTGTGACTCTGACAATAAGAACATACATTGAATTCTGCAAATTACGACATTTGAAAAACGACTACGTCTTAAGGAAGATTTCTTCATTTGATCTTTGAATTATATATATATATATATATATATATATATATATAGTATAAATTTGAAATTAAACATGCCAATCAAAATGTCATAGAATGACCTGTATTGCTAAAAGACATAGAATAGAATTATTTCTTTATCATTGTGCAATTCATGCATGAAATGTGTATGAGATAATTCCCCAAACAATACTGACTTAGTGACTTGTCATCTGTCTCTCAGCTAGTACCTTTTCTTTACAAAACAAAGGTATAGTCAACGATGGACCCAAATGTGGCAACTGCATCATATTTTCCATATGTAAAATCAATACCTATTATGGTAGTGACTTTGATCCTATTTCATGTAAACACCAATGACCATTATTCAAGACCATAATTTCAAATATTCATTTACCAAACAGGCAGGCTCTGTACACTTGGAAATTTGGGGGAACATATAATTGGCACAAAGCCATGATGGTAAGGCACCCATTGAGAATTGAACACACTATATAAAAAATTTGGTCTGCAAAGCTTAGCTTGCTAATCATGACTCAAGATGTCCTTTATTTCTTGTAATAGATTTAGTTAAATTTAGTAAATATATTTAGAGTAGCTGCATTAGAGATTAACTGCTACTTTTATGTGTGGAATGATGATCAGTTAGAGGAGTAGCATCAGAATTGCATACTAATGTCTAAAGACAGAGGGACCCAGATATTATTTTTTTTTAAAGATTCACCTTCAAAAAGGATTGGAAAACTATGTGCTGAATAAGATAAAGATACAGATTTCTCCTACAAAATATTGTCTCACATTTTATCATTATACAGCCTTTCAATAGGTGCTTCACATGGTGTAATGATTAGTGAGCTATACTAGCTGAATCATTACTAGCGAGTTTGATTGTCATTAGACACACCATATTTCTCACCCTGTTCCACAATTAAGCCCTGGAAGAAGCATTGATTTCCCAGAAGAGCCAAAAAGAGGTTAGAAGTGTCACGTGAGCTGTAAGCCGAGGGAATGGAAGTGGTGCCTAGGAATTTAGGCAAAAAGGTCCTTCATGGGTAGTTGGTTGAAGTTGGAGTTGTCATTTACTAAACTTACCTTAGTTTAGTAGAAGGTCAGAAGTATGGAGCACCCAGTGAGACTTTAACTCACTGATAATGGCTTACTAGCCAAGCTTGCTAACCATTGCACCATAATGGGAAGTCCTAGTTTAAGCTGGAGTTGGATAGATCAGATGTTGATAAACCAGGAGTCATGCCAAGGGAAAACTACAGGATAGGCAAGTAGGCAGTGGGTGCAAATCCATTGAATTAGGACTATTCATAGTTACATATTTGAGATGTAATTAGGCATTAATATTTGTGAATGATTCTGTTAAGGAATCCCAAGACTAGATATATGGTTTCCTTGTGGACTGTGGAGCTGATGAGGACTGTTGCATTTGAAAGCAAAATTCATGCTTCTCTAGTAAGTTTGCTCTTTCATTACTCTATTTTATGCCATAAGTACAAAAAAAAATTGGCATAGACTGTTTATCTCTGGTATTATACCATGAGTTGGTTCTCTTGTGAGTTTATAATTCACTCTGTTTGTTATAGTCAGTATAAACTCATTAATAGAGGAACTAGTTTCCATCCTTTTGTTTTAATAAAAATCCACTCTTGTTCTTGTCTTGCTTATGTACATTGTTTTCTCTGTCTTGTTTGATACAAAATTCAAAGAAACTTGGCTTTTATTGAAAACAATCAGATAGGGTTTCAGAAAAATATAATTTGTTAAGAGCTTCATGATTAAACATGTTCTTAGAGTTTCCACATGGAACATCTTATTATAATGGATATTCGGTATCTGTCTATCTGTAACCAAAACTATGTTGCTTCTTATGTCACAATACCCTCAGAAATTGCATAAGTTTATCAATGAGTCAAAACAATTAATACATAGAACAAATCTTATTTATTAATGATGTCTCTATGTAAATCTGAGTTAGATTTGCCTCAAAACAGCCCATGTTATTAATGCTTTAAAAATCTTGCATTGTGTCTTATATAGCACTAAGAAATAAAGGTTTAGATAATATATGGTGTTGTTAATTTGCATACTGGTTTTACAAAAACCGGGTTTAATAAATAATTACTTGATACTATTGGTCTCTAATACTATTGTTTTATTCTCCAACATATAAAATTCAATCCTATGAATGATCTTATATAGAAACCAATTAAAATATAATTATTATAAGCGTAATCTTTTTATATGTGCTCTTATTTAATATGGTCTTTTCTAATTTGAAATATTTCATTACATTAAAATTTGAATGCTTACACCGGATGCCACATATTTTTGCTAGTTTACATAAAGATTTTTTGTTTTTCTAATGCCTGAACATTCAATATAGAGTTGTCCATAAGAGAATTGTTTGTGTTTGTTTTTGTGATTTGCTGATGGATATGGAAAAGCTTTAACAAATAAGGAAACTATCATCATGGCTACACTGCCTACTTTACTTAAATGGACATTTCTCACAGAGACATTTTTTACTCTCACCCGTTTTTCAGTAACAAGAGGTTTACAAAAGCTGTCAAATAAATACCTATTATTTTGTGTAAAATTTATGTGTAAGGTATTCAAATTAATTATTTATTTGAGGGGAACAGAACTAAGTTTCCATTTCAAATAGTTTTAATACATTTAATGATTTTTCGTACTTATGATACAAACCTTCTAACATTGAATTTTTTACACCCAACCCGCTCATGCACTATATTTCAAAAATTAATTTTTACACCACCCTGAGGGTGTTTTCTTTTTGCTAGTTAAATAAATATTTTTTTCTATAAAAAATGTTTACAGCTTCTTTCTACATTTAGAGAAACTGGTAAGCTTTTACATTGTCTGAACTATCACATTTTTTCATTGGTATTTGGAAGTATCCATATCTTACAGATCTTATAGAAACTGAACATGTTTGGGCCATTGTTTGAAACTAATTTTCTTGGTATTTCTACTAATTTCTGATGACAAATTCTGTCATTTCCATCAGTTTTTGGTTTATTTTATTTCACTGCAACCTTAGATGTGCTTGGAAATGAAATCCTTGTTCAGGACATTCTGGATGAAAAGCCCCAATGAACCTCATCTCACATGCATAAAGTGATGCAGAGAGATTAAAAAAACAACAATAATATATCTACATCTGTACAAAGATATGGTGCAGCGACACTTGGAATTTGCATCACCAGTGTGGAACCCCTATCTCGCTCAGAACATTAACCTCCTAGAAACTGTACAGAGATGTGCAACCAAACAAATACCCTCCATTAAACATCT